>OZ025218.1:8092169-8559669 GCA_964019055.1 Anthopleura xanthogrammica | reverse complement strand
ACAATAATAAATGGAAGTAATAACCCATAGATCGGTCTTTTTTACATGCAAGGGCTTCCCGTTCTATAGAATGAATAGAATAACGTATCATACGAGACATGATGTAACAATGATGGTCAAACCATCTGCCTGAAATCCTTGACTACTTACCAAGTGCCCTCACAGTGCCTAAACACAATACAACGAAAATCCAGGCAAGTAGAGACGACATCCTGACAGTGAAACCTTTGGCTAATTAAATAAGATATGGGAGAAAACTAGAGGTCAGTCACACAAAAATTGTTCAAGATCGTTATTTTTAGATACTTAAGCATATTTGGGGATGGATAGAGAAAGGAGAAGCGAGAGCAATGGGGTAAGATTCAGTTTTGGATTACAGACATTACATTCCTGGACTCTCCGCTTTTTGTCCCTCCGCAAAACCTAACAAGCTAAATCCCGATTCTATTTTTGAAGTAGCCGTGCTCTTCTGACTTTGATCAGCCTTGCCGCGCTCTCACTTGGATCAGCCCCGAGGTTATTTCAGGGTTCGATCTGTGAGTTAGCCGCGCTCTGACTTAGATCAGGCCAGAGGTTGTTTCAGGGTTCGATCTGTGAGTTAGCCTTGCCCTGACTTAGATCAGCCCAGAGGTTGTTTCAGGGTTCGATCTGTGAGTTAGCCTTGCCCTGACTTAGATCAGCCCAGAGGTTGTTTCAGGGTTCGATCTGTGAGTTAGCCGTGCTCTGACTTTGATCAGCCTTGTCGCGCTCAGACTTGGATCACCCCCGAGGTTATTTCAGAGTATCGGATAAAATTTGAAGGTTGGACTGGATAGACTCATTCAACAATAAGAATGAAACTTCCCAGTAACGTGGTTTCTTCCGAAAATGACATAAAGATTGGATTTTTTTTGTTCGTCGGTGTGCTGAAACTGACACATTTTTTATCGGGAATTGACCAGACGCATTATACATGGGGCGTTCTTAGACCACGAGGTAGTCGTACACGCAATGGGGCGGTTATTGGATGGCCTTTTGTATATTCATGCTGCCATAAACAAGTATGGATAAAAGACCAGGTCTCCCAATAGTCAAACTTAATGCAAATATCTTAGCCTATATTTCGCGCGTTTGTGAGTAGAGTTATTTGTTGGTTCTCTCCTGTACTTCGAGGGTTTTTCCGGGTCCCCCAGTTTACTTTCCTCCGCAAAAAACAACTTCTAAATTCGAATTGGAATCCAATGGAAGAAGAGCCACTCTGTGGAATCCACTGTTAATTCCTATTTATTTTTGTTGATTATGTTTCTATTAGCCTTGTGAAATATTTGTTTTAGAATTCATTGATTCTACTTCAGTCTCAGTGAAAGCTTCAAACTGCGACGGAAGTTGCCAGCTTTTCTTTGATTGATATAAACTTATGCTAAGTTTTCAAGTAATTCTCTGAAATACAAATATGATTAAAAAAAAATACGGATAAATACTAAAATTCCACTCATCAGTGGACTAAGATATGTGGTCCTTATTCGTTCGAAACTAACTTGCCAGGAGCCGGAGTGAAAATCCATTGCGGTTTTGAATGACAAAGTTTTGTTACACATCGAGTTCCAGAGCTAAGGTTATAACCTTTTATATTTCACATTTTCGAAACGAAGAAAACGAGAAACGATGAGACCACCTTGCTCAGGTTTTTATTTTAGAGAACCATTTATTTTCCCAAAATGAAACAAAGTCTGTATCATTTTTTTTTTTTTAATGTGTGCTGAAAGTAAAAAAAGGAATCACGAGTTTTAGAAATGGCGAGTTCAGACCTCGTCTTTTAGGATGCCTATACTGACAATTATCAAAAGTTATTCTTAATTGTATCTATAATAATAAGAACATAGACGTGTAGCTAATTTAGAGGACTTATAAATGTACCGCTTGGAGAGGCAAGCACCGATCGTGCAGCGGCCTAGGTGTACCTACAAACGGCGCGCCGAATATCAGGACATTCCTGTAGGACTGACTTGTTGCTGGTAGTGGCAACGTGGAATTGGATTAAGATCGTTTCCCTTCTAGAATGTTTTAAAATATACTTGCTAACTTATAGATTAAATTGGAATTTAGCTATTTAGGTTTTGCTAAGGGATGAAAAATTGAAAACTCTCGAATAAATGGAGAGTATAACAAACTCACATGAGATGAGGTGAACTAGAAAGGCAAATACCTTAGATAGTATGTGGTGGTATGAAACAATTAGCCTATACACAAGTGATTAAACAAATAGCCAAGAGATGTAGAGAACTAACAAAGAATTATTTCTCTGTTCTCGCCAACCTATGTATAAGGGCAGTAAAGTCAATTTTGGCCATAAAAGAGGAAAAATTCTAGGCAAAAGCGTGCATATCACCAATCAAAATTCGTTATTACAAAGACCCTTTTGTTACACAGAAACCTCTCGTGCACTAGAATATAGAATAATAAATATTTCGAGTGTCTAAAAATGCAAGTACATTCTTCAACAGTTGTAAATACCCTCTTTGCTTTCACAAAATTCATACATGTAGCAGGATAGATAGATATAGGGGTTATTACCTCCACCGTTGTTCCTTCTTCAGTCTGTTCAGCTGATGATAGAACTGAAGCAATGGCACGAAGCAGTTGGCTTTAATATGGTCATATAAATGTATTAAACATTTCTTTCGAACCTCCCACCTCTTCTTTGGAATTGTCTGGACGTACGGCGAGTATTGAGGGGGAGGGGGAGACGTTGGGGATTTATTTAAATATGATTGCCTATGATACTTACGTCTTTTAAGGATCCTTTAAATCTGTTGGGATAGAAAACTTGATCTGCACCAAGCACTAGAGTGCAAACAGTATATCTGTGAAATACAAAATACTAAATAGTACGAAATAGTTTTAACTAAACAATAGAAAACAATAGAATTTGTAAAAACTGAACTATTTAGTATAATATACTCTTGGCACTCTAGAAAATTTCAAGATTTTTATAGAAAACACCAGTCTGATTGGGATGGCTTCTCAGTTAAGTCTGATATCGTGTATGTTAACCAGTATCTTAACAAGGTATGTTTTTAAGCTTTCCTTTCCTTTCTGATAAAACCTGAAAAGAGGCTTCAAAAACTTGTTTTCTTGCGAAAAAAGAATGCTCCAAAAAATATTTTAATAAAACAAAACCATTATTTTTAGGCTTGAGAATTAAGGCTAAGCTAAGGGATTTTGCAAGCATCATCCTTATAACATGGACACACAGACACACCACAATGTTTTCGTTGTATCGGAGTCCATTGCCAGAAATATTGGACATTGTCAGCGGTGTTACGCATGAATGAAAATGAAGTGGTTTTCTAGAGGAAAAATATAACTACATGGTTTCCAAGCACATATTTATATTCAACTATGATGTTAGTAAAACAATTCTTGCCAAAAAATAGTTACTTGACAATCAAAAGAACAACTATTATTTTTCTGTTGATAAGCCTCACCACAGGAAGCCCATGAAGGACAAGAAACAAGTTTCAAACGTAAATCGTTACTTTAAGCTTCCTTATTGTATCTCAGCAGTCAAATAGGAGCTTGTAAAAACAAAATGGCGATATTTAGGGGGTTCTGAAGCTGTTTGGAGCAGTTCTCTGTGGTTTCTTGTCATTTTTAACTGAAAACTACGAGCTAACAACGCGTCGAATCGCTTAAAATTTAACCTAACTTCAAGCTTCTTGGGAACCTACATTCTGAAGGCATGCTGTCTATTTTGAGCGGTTTTGGATTTATTAAACACTCGTTTGGTGATATCGAGGTGGAGCTCTTTTACTTTTAAATTTTTTCGAGCTCAAATAAGACGATTTTGGGGTCAAGTGTGGCCAGATTTATAGACGATGTATGGAATCTAGAGCTTTCGAAGCCTTTCGAAGGCAAGTAGTCCGGGAACCAATATGTCGCATGATTCAGTGATCATTTTACGCTTATTTAGTAGCTTGTAGGGTGGGTTGTTTGTCGCGATGTGGAGCTCAGAGGAAATAAAACCCTATTCGCCGTAAATAGAGGAAGCTCTATATTCCCCATACATTTCCTATAAGACTCGGCGGCTATTTTGTAAGCTGAAACGCATCATTGCGCATGGATGAGCAGGCTCATGTCCCATATTTCTGGCAATGCTAAAGAACACTCACGCTTAGATGATCAAAAGAGCCGCATTTTTAATTTCGGTAGTCACATAAAAAAATATATAAATAATCATTTATTTAAACACATGCATAGCTGTGCGAAGACATAGTTGTCGCTAGCGTCGCCTCGAAAGGTCTGGATGGGAATAACCAGATAAACCTTGACTTCCTGTGGATCCGAATGACATTTCTTGAGATGTTAAATGTTTTTCAGTAGAAACTCGAAAGGTCCATTTTGAACATTACCGAGGCATCAAACATTCTCATTAAGAACTTTACTCATTAGAAACGACAAGATCAAGACTTTGTTGATAACGAATCACGCATGAATATCTCTGTCATCTAAGGATCTAAAAAAAAAACGAAAGAAGAGATGAGAGAAGAGAAGAGAGGAGAGGAGACGAGATAAAGAACAGAGAGTGGAGAGATCTATACAAACTACAGCCGCATTCGTGGCGTAGTTTTTGTTTAATTTTATTTGTTCTTTCATATTCACTGGTTTTCTGTATTCGGCGATGCAGTGTGCTATATGAAGACATAATTAGGCTTGCCATTCTTTACTGCATACGGAATTGTCTTGAATATATTGAAAATATATTGTCAATGTTCCTGAAGAGAGCCCCATACATGCGTTTAATGCTAATGACCCTTTTCGTGCACATATAGCACGCAAAAGTTTAACTTTTGATACTCTGTACAAACTTACTTGGATGACAAGCTTTCGACTCAAGCTAGAGTCTTGATCACGTTTTTTCTTTTCTTTTCTTTTTTTTTTTTCCGTTCATTGCAACCACTTCCTAACCATTTACAAAACGGAAAACATTCGTTATTTGACTTCTCTGAATTTTTTTAAGATTATTTTTGGAACCTTAATAACCAATATCTAATATCACAACTGCAAGTGCTAAGAACAAGCTAATCAAACAATGATGTATGAAGTCACGGATGTGCCATTATGGTAGGTTCTAATGCTTAATTATGAAATGAAATGAAACGTGGCCGACAATAAACAAAACGGACCCTTAAATCTCTAAAACGATGAAATGGAAAGTTTTTAGCATAATCCCTTACTTCGCCTGTCAGGAGGCAAACAAAGTAGAGGACTTTAAAAACTGAGAGATGCATGCCATAATTAACTGTTGTAGTTGTAAAAATGTTTGTCAACTGAACAAGGCAAGGGAGCCAAGAACTGAATGGAAGGAAGGGAAGGAAGGGAAGGAAGGGAGGGATGAAGGAATGGAAATTGAAAATTAAAAATTGCTCGACTTGAAAATTGTTCGTACTCAGGGTGTTTGTTTTCCTAGTGATCTGTGGTCTTTTGGTAAGCACAATGAGTATTCTGTTATTCCTGCGTTCAAATGTTAACGACCAACTTTTGATCTGACGTTATATTGTGGTAAATAAGAGGACATACCACGCAAAACTATCGGAAATTTGTTTTTTACCATAACAAAGTCAAATAAAAGATCCAAAAATGAAGGAAAAGTTTGAAAGAAAAAACCGTTTGAAGCGCGCGCTTGCTCCTTGCGCGAGTGATTCGTCATTTATCGGTATGTCCTCTTATTTACCACGGCTCTCGACCAATCAGCGCGCGAGAATTTCACAGTTATGGTAAAATTAATTCTTGTTGGTTTCTTCATTTGAAAATATTTTGGTTTTCTCATCAGCGCAGTAAAATCCCTTTGTTAATGAAGATAAATCATCATTATCATATCATCATCAACATCTCGTCATTATCACAACCATAATCATTATAACCATTATCATATCATCATCACCAATATCATTATATCATCACCCTTATCATCGTCAACAACTGACAAACTAAACTGAAAAGACAAAACAACCCAAACAAATTCAACAAAAGAAAAACAGTTTTCAAATCCCTACATATCCTTGTAATTACCTAGGATATTCATTTTACCCAGCGCAATTGTTATATTCAACTTCTTGCGCCTGTTATTATCCTTCTTCCTGTCGAGTGTTTTTCCTTCATTCTATTCTATCCTATTCCCTTACTGTGCTATTTTCTAAGCCCTTTTGTACACGATTCTAATGTATTGTCGCTCTTTTCTTATGTTCCAAATACAGAAATTTATTTTCTAAATAAAGTCCTAAAATCTTGGCCAATCACAAGTAAGTAGTCAAATGTACCGCTGTTTGCCTTTCATTTCTTTTTCTTAGATTACATCAAAGAAACACGCAAACGAACGGTATTACCAACTCTTATCACCAATGGAAGTAAATTGTAAGGTGGCCAGAATATTTTAGAATAAAGCAAAAAAAAAAAAAAAAAAACAGCCGGCTTGCATCTAATGACATGGAGAAACTCTTGATTTTAAATCCAAAGTCATGATCAAATATTGCCATTGAAACATAACGCCTAAGATTGCTTCAATTGAATTCAGAGCGAATTTGCCAATTTTCAAAAACATATAATACTATATCAGAAAACAAAGTAAAAATATATGTTATCTTTTGTTGACCCAAGAGATTTCTCCCAATTTCTATTAGCAATCTACTACATATTGGACGATGGGTTAACAGAACAGAACAGAACAGAAGAAAAGAAAAGAAAAGAGAAAAGAAGAGAAGAAAAGCACAATATGTGCTAGCTGTAAAGGCAGGGTTCGCCCTACATGTCCAAAACCTAATTCAAGGACCTTTAAAGGACTTTTCAAGGTCTCAAATGACGATTGTCAAGGATCAATTTTGTTTGGGATTTTTTTCTTAACAATCAATAAAAACAGCTAAGTCAGGGTATTTTATTTTTAAGGGTATTCTAGCTTGATAACATCGACGTAGAATGATGGAAAGTAGCATAACAACTTTGTCGTTCTTGGAACAAAGTTACAATCGATTCGAAATAACAAGTTAATTGTGAACAAAAAATAGGTTAGAGATGACCATAATAAACTAGGTATAATATTCAAGGGTTTTTCCAGGAGTATCCAAGAGCTTTCCTATTTTCAAGGGCTTTTCAATTGCTCTTGAAAATGGGTTTTGAATTCCAGGGCTTTTCAAGGATTTCAAGGAGTAGCACGAACCCTGTAAAGGAGGCTAGCCAAGTGTAATATAACCATATATTAGTGCACTTTTACCATATCAGTTTGTATGGAATATTTGATAAAGATGACCAATCAGTATCTGAGTTGAATAAGGTTAAACACCATAATCTTGCTTTGGGATATCTGTTGTGAGTCGGGACAAACATTCATTATCATTTTGAGCTGAAACCGCGATTTGGACATACCGACTCACCCTTAAAAGTATGATGTTAGAAAATTAAAATAGAAACTATTTTTAGCTATTGCAAGGTGGGAACAATTCAAAAAGCCTGCTTGAATGTGACATTAATTTTTAATCCCTTGACAATGTTTACACAGTAAAACTGAATATAGCTTTTCCTATCCTAGTGAATCTTTTCAATTCGGCAATACTATGATAACACTTAAAAAGCGTCAATTATTAAACAGGTGTATTTGCCGTATACATCTATATTTCAGACGCACAAATGCACTCTTGTAGATTTGTGCAAGAGAGAGCTGCAAAGAACATCAAGGGAAACTGAAGCAAATAGTTTTGAATTCGCATTTTCTCTGGTATGTAAAATTGAGTATATAGTATTTTTTAGGTTACAGCGCTTTTCGTAATTCTGCAACCTAACCGCCTCTAGGTCTTTGGCGTTATGGCTTCCGTCAATCAAGCTACGATGGACCGAGTTCATTGCGATCATGAGCGATAATGAAATACCCATTTGAAAATGGCTGTTGGGTCACGGAAATTTCTTGAAAATTTTTTATCGCTCACGATCGGAATGAACTCGGCCAGTTTGATAGTTTGATTGAGGAAAGCCCCAAACGCCTGGACTCGGTTAGGTCGCAGAATTATGAAATTCAAAATTGCTGTAAGGTGGCTGACTATACTTTAACTAGCAAAAGGTAGTTAAAAACTCTGATTAAAAAAGAAAACTCTAAAAAAACGAGGATTCATGAACTTCTTTTCGAGATATTAAATTTTGAATAATATCATCTTGATAACTTTTCGAAAGAAAGATGGCGGAAACCAAGCTTCCCAAAAAAATAATTAATAACTCGAAAACTAAAAAAGCTATGGAAGTAATTTTCTCGGAAAACATATTGAATTTCAGTTAATAAGTATTGATTTGAGATGTGAAAAAAGAATTGGATCATATTATTGTAAGACATCCATTCGCAAAATAGTATAAAATGATTATAAACAGAGTGAAATATAAAGTTTTCAGCTTCCGTTCTTAAGGTAATGCGATCGCGCATTTTTTTCCCATGAATTTTTTTGAAATTTGGCACAAATATTCCTTTTGAGCTGTAGTGTGAAAATATGAAATAAAAAATGGGGGTACCTGGATCCGTTCGGAAGATATAATTTTTCAAAGACAATGCTTGCGGCCGTATTTTCGGGGAAAATAAGACAAAGTAAACTAGAAGCTATCGTAGTCCATATGGCTTGAAGAAGTAGCATAAACGATTTCAAATGATACATACCTTAACACATTATGATTAAAACCCCAAAATTGTTCATTTTATTGTGTTCAGAATGAGTTCTCGATGTTTAAATGTCCAAAACAGTACATTTTGACTGTACTTTACGATCCGAATTTCCGGACATTTTCGCGATTTACTCAAAACTTAGTCGAATTATCTACCTTCATTTTTGGATATGTTGTAGCTTTAGTAAACTTGGACTCACAGTGAAAAAATCAGGGTAGGTCACCGAGCAAGATTTTTAGATATTTCACGTTGAACGTGGAGAAAGGTCAAAATGTCTTATCCGCCATAGTTGAAAGACCTTGGCCACAGGAAACCCAATCACGAAAAAGTACTTTGAAAATTAACACTTCGTGAAATTACTAAAAATTTAGTCGAATTACCTGGCTTCATTTTTTGATATATTGTAGCCTAAGTTGTTCTGGACTCACAGTAGAAAAATCAGGGTAGGTAACCGTGTAAAATGTTTAGATATTCAATAAAGCGCAGGAAAGATGCGCACGAATGCACGATCGCATTACCTTAAGAAGTCTGCATTGTTATTTGATGCGCAATTCAAAACACAGAACATGCGAATCGTCAAGTATTGAAAATCCTCAGTGTACTACATCCTAAAATAAAAACCGAAATCAAAAAGTCAAAAAGTCAACAAAAAAAAAAAAAAAAAAAAATTAAACAAATATCGGAGTAAAAATTTGTTTTAGACGTAATTTTAAAAACTCGCATTTCGTGTTATCATCAATCATGAATACCAAGCACTCATTATCGTCGTTGTTATATCTCACATATATCATTTTTAGCTCTTCATTTTTCTTCTTCTTAGCATATCAAGATGTTAAATGTATCGAGCAACCACACCCCACGTGATCCCCACTATCGAAGCAACGTGACCATTATTGCACAAGGGACGTCAATGGGAGTACTCGGTGTGATTATCGTACTAAGTAACCTAGCCTCTATCGTCACCTTCATCAGGACCCAGTCCCTGCGCAGGAGATCTAGCTATCTGATCATTAACCTCTCTGTAGCAGATCTGTTGGTTGGATTCGTTGCTCTTACTTCGATTCATATTTTCCTAACAGGAAAACAGTTCAATACATATATAATCACACTTGAATTTTTAGATAGCGTGACAGGAATGACGTCCATTTTAATCATGTCCACCATTGCTGTAGAGCGTTTATACGCCATTTACTATCCTTTCAGTCATCGTATGCTTCGATATAAGTCCTACATCGCACTTTGCGTCTTTCCCTGGCTGATATCTATCACATTGTGCAGTCTCTACCTAGTGGGTTATCTAAACAGTCCGCCTTTACTGAACGTTGCCCAAGTCTATTTCAGATCATATCCTATTATCTTAGCACTTGCGTTGTTAATCATCATCATCTCATATATCGCTATATGGATCAAAACTCGGCAAGCCAATCCAAGCGATCAGAATCAAAATCGTACGTCGCGTGACCGGAAACTAGCTGTCACGCTCTTTATTGTCACGCTTGCTTCACTTGTGACATGGCTGCCATTTCAGTGTTTTGAGAATTTATTGTTAATCTGTAAAGAATGCCATCTCCTTGATCTCAATATTCTTTTTATCATGAGGTTTCTCCAGTTTGCCAATTCTGGCCTCAATTTCTTTATCTACATGATGCGCATGCGTGAATTCCGCTTAGCTTTTTGGTTGATACTTAAATGTTCCAAGACACCGAACCGCTCCGATCTATTCGCCTCTACTCTAAGGAATACGATCGGTACTGTTACCCTTAGTGATAGCCGGAGTTATTCCAAGCCCGTGGGAAAGATGAATCTGGGATTTAGTCATCGAAAATCGTACAGTCTTAGTAAAAGTGTTGAGGACGGGATTCACCGCTCAGCCAATAAGGAAACAGAATTCTTGAGGCTCAAAAGTTTCTCCGCAGCCAATGGGGGAAATAACCTTTAACAGTCCACTTTCGATATTTTAGAATATCGAAAGTGAGCTAATAGTTCTCTTCACAGTTCCCTGCGTCATCTTGAAATCAAGCCGCGCCTTTGCATCGAAGTGAGACGAACGGTGAGCTTGCAATGATAGAGACATGTGAATAACTGTCCAAGTTCTTAAAAAAGGTCTCTATCATTGCAAGCTCTCTGTTCGTCTCGCTTCGATACAAAACCACGGCTACCTTTCAAGATAGCGCAGGGACTGTCAAGGGGACTATTGCATAGACGTAAATGAAAACGTGCAACTGCAAAAGAAAGTTGACGAGAAATACGTAGCTAATGTACTGAACAAAGGTTTTGATGAGATGCAAATGAGTATCATTAGAGAACAAAGAGCATCGTTGTAATGAAAGTTTAGGAAAATCTAGTGAGAAGACTTGCCAAAACCACAGGGAGACGAATATAATGTCTAGAAAATATATTTTTACATAAGACACCATAGGGGAATCGCTCTATTTCAAAATGACGTCACGGTTTGTTTATATGGGTAAGAATAATAGCAATTTAGGCTCAATAATCTTTAGTTCGGGATATTTAGTGTAATATTTAGCTTTTTACACTTTTCACCATCTCATAAAACGAATTTTATTGCGAATAAAATGATTTTCTATGATTTCCATGATTTTATTTCATAGTAGCGTTAAAACAATAGATTGTTTTGCTGTTATTATCATAGTGAAATAGGGCAGTTATAGACCCCTTGCACATGACGTCAGAGCAGTTCGATTTGGAGGGCAAAACAAAAGAATTTTAATCTCCTGAGAATTGGAACCTATTGTTCTGCCCTCCAAATTGAGCTGCATTCCGACGTGCTGCAAGGGGTATATATTTAGGTTTCTTTTCAATATTTGCCTGTAAATAAGGACTCCATGCTCAAGGGAATGATACGTAGTAGAGTGCAAACACTATGTCTAATAAAACAATACTATACAACTACCCCTTTATGCATTAAATAGCTACTGATAAAACAATAGGTGTTGTGCTATTTTGTACTATATATTAATTGTGCAAAATAGATCTAGTGATGTTTTACAAGATAATTTGAGAAAAACGATTAGGCAATCAGAGTGCAAATCTTGTCTTCAAAAAAACCTGGAAAGATCAATCCAATCCCTGATAAGCAGGGGGAAACAAAATGGTGAACAAGGAAAATGTAGAAAGAGAAGTGTCATTTTATAACCGAGAGAAAGGCTTAAAAGGTTTCTACTTTAAACAATATGTTGTGCACACGAGAAGAGAGTATGAATTTACCTTTATCAATCAGGTAATAGCTCATCATCTTTAACGAATGATCGCCCAAACGTTAACGCTCTTGAAGAAACTGTCAAAAAGCTTTCTCGAC
The DNA here is from genome assembly GCA_964019055.1 of Anthopleura xanthogrammica. Taxonomy (NCBI): domain Eukaryota; kingdom Metazoa; phylum Cnidaria; class Anthozoa; order Actiniaria; family Actiniidae; genus Anthopleura; species Anthopleura xanthogrammica. Next base: position 8,547,676 of record OZ025218.1, on the reverse strand, counting down.
TGATTCCATGATAAGATTTAACTACAAACTCCACATCTTCTGCTGCTCTCGGGTCCTTGACAATATCCTGTATGCTTTAAACCTTAGGAAAAACCCTGAGTGTGCCTCATTTTCAGCAAGAAAAGGTTTATTGGCGAGAAAATTGCACATACTTATCTTGTTTCCAAGATGGCCGCTACGAAACTCAAGTACATTGAGCGCGCGGTGATTGATGGGATTAATTTTCGATCACAGAAATCATGCTTTGCGCGGCTAGTTAGATCACCAAGAAGTGTAAGCACTCTGAAAGGGGAAGTTAATATATAAAACATTACGTCGAAGTAGAGTGAAGTCACACTCTTGAATAGTTAGATAAATTTATCTAACTTAGATAACTATTTAGTTGACATCACCTAAAATAGTAAAAGCGCGCCAAAGTAAGGGTCATGCAAATCCGGGGGTTTACTTTACCAGAGAATGTTTCAAGAGACAGTTAACTTTATCATTGTTTCCCCCCTGATCTCAGTAGCCGTTTACTCGAGATTCAAATTTATGTGACGTCAGCTAAAATATTAAATAACTTATCTAATTTAGTGGACGCCAACTATTTAACAGTGTGTCTAAATTCACTCTATAAGCTCTCTGTATCTACATCGCTTGACACCGCTATCCTAAATTTAGGGTCTATAAATGCAAGACCCCCTTCCCGTGATGTCAAAGCAGCTCAATTTTGAAGACAAAACTAAAGGAATTTCAATCTCCTGAGAATTGAGACCTATTGTTTTGTTCTCCAAATTGAGATGCATTCCAAAGTGCTGCAAGTTAATGGGTCTATGCAACTCGATAATTTAAAACATGTTCTATATATAACTTAGAAAAACACAGCAATATTCAACATATTTATTTATTTCTCATTTAAATATAGTAATCGCTTCAAAATAATATTTAATTTATGACTAAACTAACAATACACTATAAACACAATACAGGGTTTGAATGAGTAGTTTGTCCTAAACAAACGTAGTGAACGCAGTCTATTTTGACTGGAAATTAACTAAATTCATTGTAATTTAAAAGGCTTTGGTTTGTGTTTATCAAAAATGTATGATCCATCCCTTGCACTTTATTTCTTGATTCTAATTCTCTAGTTTTCTTTTCAAGTCCTTGTCTTCTTCTGTGTTAAACCAATCATCATACGTAGAAGAAAAAATGTCTATGAGAGAGAGAAATAATGTAAAGCTGTATTAGCAATATTTCCCATCCTGATAAGGGTAGGAACATGCAGAGATGCCTTGTTTTTGCTGGTAGACCTTGGAAGAATGAACATTCACAACATTCATGAAGACATGGATAGTTGGAAGTAGAGAGGAATGGAGGGTGGGAGAGAGTGAGGAAAGGAAAAGAGCGAGAGAGAGAGAGAGAGAGAGAGAGAGAGAGAGAGGGAGGGAGAGAGAGAGAGAAGCGGATAGAGAGAAGCGGAGATGGACGGACCCGTGGGCGGTGGACAGAATCATGAGTGTTTTTATATTCGGTATTGTGCAATATTTTCTTACCAAAACTAACCTTTTACTTCCTGCCTGGACGAAAGGGAGTGTACACATCAGGCCATTGTGGACCTAAACAAAAGAAATTATATTTAATACATATTTCATTGTTGTAAACCCCCATTGGACCTCAGGGAAATCCAGGATACGCCCCAGCCTGTCTTGGGTAATCCAGTCAGGCAATATACGAAACGTATATACAACTGTTTCAAAAAAAAGTTGGCGAAGGTTTTGTAGTTTGTTGCATGTTGCATGAATGTTGCATACCGAACCCGAAATGCAATGCAGTATGGGTGATGTGAATTCAAGCAGAGAAAGGTCAAAATGATATGTTATTTTACTCAAACTTTGTCTGCAGGTTTTTCCAGGATATTATCTTCTGTGGTGACATTATTCACATATGAATACAAAACATTTCAAGCTTAGTAAGCAACATACAACAGGGAACAGACAACATGCAACAGGCACCAAAACCTTCACCAACCTTTTTTGAAATGGCTGTTTACCAATCTTTTTAAAAAATGTACTTCTATGTTAAAATGCTAAAAACGTATTTCAAAAAATTACTATGACATACTTGCATCATTTGATCCAGCTCTTACACTAGGAAAAATAAAAGGAAAAGAAAAAAAGATGGGGTTTTAGATTAACGCAATTTTAAGTTACAGAGGAGCGGGAAGTAGGGAGGAGGGAGGGGGGTCCATGGGTTCTCGAATCCTATTTGGGATATGAACAAAATAGTTGTCATCTGACAGGACCCGATTTCGATGGGAGGCTGGCACCCACCCGACACCCACCACCTTTGAAAGTGATATTCTGGATTTCAACAGCATTTCAAAATATCTCTGAGTGAGGGGGAGGGGGTATTTACCAGGCACCACCTACATCAATGATTGCGTCTCTATTTTGGGATACAGTTTTGGACATTAATGTCCTTGTATGATTTAAAGTTTTATAAGTTCTCCATGCAGTTGTACCAATGTATATATGTTGTAGTAATTTCTGTTTGCATGCGACTCAATTCGTTGAGATTACTTACCCTCGCTTGCCTGGTCTGACGGGGATTGATACGTACTGTGGATCTAGGGAAAAAATAAAAAATGTGTGTGTCAACGCGAAGTAAAGAAATATTAGTTGCTTATGTATCTTGTCCAATTTTCGATTATCAATTGGCGATTATTTTCTATTCTTTTATTCTTCTTGTCACTTTTTGTCTTTTCTTTTGTCTTCCTTCCTTCTTTCCTTTCTTCCTTCCTTCTTTCCTTACTTCCTTCCTTCTTTCTTTTGAAGCCGCGAAGAAACATAGAACGTGGTGAGAGCAACACCCTTACCAGAACTAGTAAAATTCAAATGTTTACTCACCTTCTGACATTCTGTAAAGTGGATACTCTCGTTTCCCTGGTCGAATTGGAATTGCCTTTTGTGCATCTGAGAAGCAAAATGAATGAACCAAAAACTGCATTAATATCAAACTATCCAATGCGCAAGTTTTTTTTCCTTCTTTCCTTTCTTCCTTCCTTCTTTCCTTACTTCCTTCCTTCTTTCTTTTGAAGCCGCGAAGAAACATAGAACATGGTGAGAGCAACACCCTTACCAGAACTAGTAAAATCTTCATTCAAATGTTTACTCACCTTCTGACATTCTGTAAAGTGGATACTCTCGTTTCCCTGGTCGAATTGGAATTGCCTTTTGTGCATCTGAGAAGCAAAATGAATGAACCAAAAACTGCATTAATATCAAACTATCCAATGCGCAAGTTTTTTTCGTCAAATAAATGCTTGATAAAAAAGATATACATGCATGTTCTATTACAGCGCGACTCATGCAAATCTTACCTTGATATTCTTTAGAGTTTCCTTCGTATTCACTTTCAACTAGAAGGGAAAATAGAGTTTAACTGTTACTCATGTCCATTAGTTTATCATATCATTCTATAACAACGCACATGTAAAATGGCTAAATGATAATAAATAATAATAGAAAGAAAAAAGAAGAATAAAAGAAAAATAAAAGCTATAGCAAACGTACGTGGTAAGTAACATTTAACAGAGATGGGAATGAACTTCAAAGAGAAACTTGGGTTTGAACTGAAGTCTTACTCGTTGAAGCCACAGTTAACGTTAGGGAGGAAAGCACATTTGGTGCCATGCATTCACCATTCCCGAAGATGTTTATCAGCGTATTATTTGGTTACCTGGTTAACGTTATATACTTATTTCATTTAACTTAACTAAGCGAGTGTCAATGTGTAGGCGTGTAAAGGGCAAGGATGAATGGAGCATTATTAACTAAGTGTGGGCGCACTTATACGATGTGTGCAACTACGTCATACCTGGAGAAATTAAATTATAAACGAATTAAACGACCTTTAATGAGAGTAGTTTTCACCTTTGAATGGGAAACGAACAGCACGTGCACGATACAACCTGCCGTAACATTAAAATGGCTTTCCATTGTTTTCTTTTCTTTTCGTTTAAGGTGGCTCTGTAGAGTTTATTGCGAGCATGCGCAGTACCGTAGCTTGATGAATTTTTATTTCTATGACGTCACGAAAAAGTCTGTCGCGCGTTATCTTTTTTTGACAAGAAAGTAAAAAATGTTACGGTAAAAAGTTTTCATGATACATAGTTAAAGCGATTGACAAAGGAATTCGGCACTAAGGAAACAATTTTATTCAGCAAATTTAAAAAAAATGTCGAGTTCTTTTAGATTCTGCAGTTCCGAATCTTGTAATTTTCTGTCGTATGAAAGATAACATAATGAACTTAGATTATACGAAGTTTTAAAAAAATCACCGCGGAAAACTAGGGTTTTAAATTTTTTTTTTCACTTACGATCTTTCTCAAGTCTAAATCCATAGCAAGTAACAACCAGCAGAGCGAGCAAGGCAGAAAACAGGAAGATGTTCAACGATGCCATGTTGGTGTGTCTTACAGTCCAAAAAGTCTGAAAACGTTAAAGGAAATTTTCAGTTATAACATTGATATAGATTAGCCTCGGGAATTTTGCCCGTCCGTTTGCTTTAAATGTTCTAAGGGTACCTTGAAACAGTTAAAATAAGGAAAGGAAAGGAAAGAAAAGGAAAAAAAAGGCAAATAAAGGCAAGGAAAATTTAAGGAAAGGAAAGGAAAGAAAGGAAAGGAAAGGAAAGGAAAGGAAAAAAATGGTTAAACACTTTAAAGCAAACATTGCAGGCTACAAAATGTAAGAAAAATAAACAAGATGTATATTTATAGCCACAGCATTCTAAAATTATTGATATTAACATTAGTGACCACTAAAACGGAATTTGGTAAAAAAATGAAATTGGCAGAAATTTATACCTAGAAACATTCCCCAAAGAACTGTTCAGTTGAAACAACATTTAAAAAACTAGGCATGAACAAGTTTTCTTTGCCCATTCAGAATAATATTGAAAATGACGAAGCAATGAGGATGCACCCTCAAACATTATATACAAAAAGTCTTGAATAATACTGAGTAAAGCTGCTTACCTCAACAGAATAAGAGTGTGAAGGGTTTGTTCTAGGTCTTCAACGTAGTGGTTACATCTCCAACTGTTCATCTATTTATACGCTTTCAGACATCCTTTAGTTAATTTATTAATGAATTCATGGGCGTTGGATGTGTTAATATTAGACCGGTTTACTCCCACGTGAATTCACATCTGTTCATAAGGGCAAGCCCGTTTAGACGCGTTTTAATTGGCATCATTTAGGCTCAAGTGCGAACTGCTGTTACGAGCTGTTACGCATGCGTGCAAAGAAAAGCTTAATCATTTTGATTGAGAAAGTACCGTATTAAGCATCTCATGAGCGTGTAAATACATGCCTTCTTGCTTATTTTGCTCAAGGCAGATTCCCGATGCTCTGATGAATTTGCAGGCGTCTGGTTCTCACCCCTCGATCGATAAGACGTAAACGCCGACAAATTTCCTGAGTCCGAAGTTCGGGGAGTCATCGGGAAATAAGATAACCACCCTTGGATATTCGGTAAATACTCGTAAAATAAGATAATTATCCGAAGAAATGATGAGAAAGGGAAGGAAACACAGCAAGAGATTCTAAGAAAAACGCCTCGTCGAACTGCTTCTATTTAATGTTGTTAAACTTAATTAGAGAAAAACTACTTCATCAACACCTGGGATGTAATTATCTATAACGGAGATCAACGTTGATCGATGACTCATTGAGTTCATTCAACTTCAAGATAATTTGAAGAGGGTGGGTAATCTTCATTAATGGCTTGCGAAATGTCTGTTTTTTGTCTTCTTTTACTATTCCTGTCGACGAAGCAAAACTTCCTTGTTTACTGATCCAAGTCGAATTTTTTTACTCCACCAACGACCAGTCGGCCTTAATTCATTGAATTGTTTAGATTTCTCTTAACTCATCAATAAAGAAATGAAATAAGGGTTTTGAGTCTTTTTCACGCCTTTCGGTAAAGTGAACAAAAGAAAACAGGTTGTAAAACCGGTTGAAATCTCGGTTGGATCATATGTGTGTGAGTTGTGTTTGTTTGATGTGTTGTTCTCTCCCTTGCAGCAAGAGTTCATTTCTCCAGGTTCTCTGGTTTTCCTCCCTCCATAAAAATCAGCATGTGAGTTGAGTTTGTTTGATGTGTTGTTCTCTCCCTTGCAGTAAGAGTTCATTTCTCCAGGTTCTCTGGTTTTTTTCCCTCCATAAAAATCAACATGTGAGTTGAGTTTGTTTGATGTGTTGTTTTCTCTCTTGCCATGAGGGTTTTCCCCAGGTTCTCTGGTTTTCCTCCCTCCATAAAAATCAGCATGTGAGTTGAGTTTGTTTCATGTGCTGTCTCTCCCTTGCCACAAGGGTTTTTCTCCAGGTTCTCTGGTTTTCATTCCTCCATAAAAATCAACATGTGAGTTGAGTTTGTTTGATGTGTTGTTCTCTCTCTTGCCACGAGGGGTTTTCTTCAGGTTCTCTGTTTCACAAAAATCAACATGTGAGTCGAGTTTGTTTGATACGGTGTTGTGACAGTGGGCCATTTTAAAAACCATTGCCAGTATTATTCATTTACTGAATTTGTATCGGCATTAAAAAAAGTGTTTTAAATCGATATCTTATAAAATTAAACTCAATACAACTCTGTATTTTGCTGTTTTTTCTATTTATAGTAACTAAGCTTCCAGACGCTAAACCAAAATGGCGCTGGCTGTAGTCATGACAACAAATAAACAAAACCACAAAGGGTCTCATCTGGTTGTAGATTTCACAAGTTAAATTTCGTGCCATTTATCTTCCTGTGATTAGTGAAAGACTAGAGATTTACCACCGACGTTAAGAAAGAACAATGTTCAATTTAAAATTGTTCAAAGGTTCATTTGTTTAGCGCCAAACAAGTCATGCAACTAGTTGAAGCAGCTGCGCCAGGCCAGTAGCCACTTCTAGCAGCGGACGTTAAAATGTGATAGATCTGATGAACCGTGTTTAACTGTTCAAAAAATGAAAAGAAAATCGAAAGAAAGAAAAAGTAAAGGCAAAACAAAAGACTGGAATCGAAAGGAATGGAAGAACAAAGTAGTATAATACGAATAGCGAATACTCCGGCAACATCTGGCTAAATTATGCTTCAGTCGAATCGTGAGAAACAGCTGAATGAATAAAATAAACGTGTTTTTTTTTTTTTTTTTTTAAATCTTTAAAGGTACCTTGATTAAATACATTAGCTTGAGATAATGCAGAATTTTTTTAGGGCAAATACAAGTATTCTTCAGTTACCTCGACATATCGCATACTTATTTATTCCGTAGGCTAAGGGCAACACATTTTACAGTGAGGACACTCGAACCGTGAACACTTTGAGGTTTTTTCATACTTTTTTTCTCCTTTATCCCTTGTGCGAATCGATTGGAAATATGATTTATTTTGAACAATAAGATTATTTGAGTTCAGTGCTTCATTTTCAGAAGGTTTGAATCAGTAGAAAGTTCATGAAATAAAAAATATAAAAATATCAAGTGTTCATGGTTCGAGTGTCCTCACTGTAATTATGACAAGGTATTATTATGAAGAAGCAGAATGTTTTAATGGTGAACGTCTTTATTGAGTTTCATCTTTATGAAGTAATTAATCAATCCCCTTCAGTTTACTGAATTTATATAGCGAAAATATTGTAAAAATCTGATAATGTATAATTGTTATAATGGCTGGGATTGGTAATCGTGATACAAAACGCATCTTTATGTTAATTTGTACGTGTTTCTTTGGCAATCACCCAAACAAACCGAGGCAAACCCTGAAACAACCTCTGGGCTGATCTAAGTCCATATATCTAAGTCAGGGCACGGCTAACTCACAGATAGAACCCTGAAACAACCTCTGGGCTGATCTAAGTCAGGGCACGGCTAACTCACAGATAGAACCCTGAAACAACCTCTGCCGGGCTGATCTAAGCCAGGGAACGGCTAACTCACAGATATAACCCTGAAACAATCTGTGGGCTGATCTAAGTCAGGGCATGTCTAACTCACAGATAGAACCCTGAAACAACCTCTGGGCAGATCAAAGTCAGGGCATGTCTAACTCACAGATTGAACCCTGAAACAACCTCTGGGCAGATCAAAGTCAGGGCACGGCGGCTAACTCACAGATAGAACCCTGAAACAATCTGTGGGCTGATCAAAGTCAGGGCACGGCTACTGAACTCACAGATTGAACCCCGAAACAACCTCTGGGCTGATCAAAGTCAGGACACGGCCGCTAACTCACAGATCGAACCCTGAAACAACCTCTGGGCTGATAAAAGTCAGGACACGGCCGCTAACTCACAGATCGAATAAGAATTTAGCGTGCTGGGTTTTGCGAAGGGAGGAAAAACAGAGCAACTGGACATGCTGTAAAACATCCTCGAATCAAGGTAGAGGCGTAAGAAACTCTACTCGATCACATGCGATGGCTAGTCCAGGAATCGTACCCAAGAGGTGAGAGGCGAGTGTACCATTCATCCATGAGTCCCCTGAATGAATAGTGATCAACGTCTCTGGATGAAAGTTTCTTTAGAAGACGAATAAAATAATCAGTGAACCTGTTTGTCTGCTAGACAGGAAAACTGTTTGTATTTCAACGCGAATTAAAGCTAGTTGGAGTTTGTGGGAGCTGGTAATCTTTCGTTATATATTTTTAGGCTTCTATAAAGAGATCGTGAAACTCAATATATATATATATTTTTTAATAGAATTGAAAACTTCTTGAAAGGCAAACATACGAAGATATAAAAGTACAAAGATAAGATTCTTAACAAAGTATGCTACTTGAATACTAAATACTCATTGTGAACTGTTGCCGAAGTCATATGCATCGTGGCGGGAAGTCAAGATTTTTCTATATATTATAAGAATAAGTATAGTTTTCTCCGAGTTTTCAGTGAAATAAATTTCAGGTTTAAATTAATCTTTTTTGAGACAGGTGGATATCAGAAAAGGCAAGTCAGATTAAGATCCCGCCATGCAGATTTCAATTTTTCAGCTAGCTGTTCGTTAAACATTTCTTTTAATGTTCAGTTCGTAAATATTGAACCATGTTTGTCTTCTTTTCATGGGTACGTTTCAGTCGTGCATTTTAATAGTGTTTTTACCGTAATTTTGAATCCTTCTTTTCTTAAGCCGATGTTACACAAGACGATTTGCAACGACGATTTGCCAGATAAAATGATTTTTAGAGTAACTTCGACTTCAGGCAACACGTTGCGAGTTTAAGATCTGAAGTCAAAACCTCGCAACTCAAAATGACGAATTTTTCGCAGCATTGCACGAAAATATCGTCGTTGCAAATGGACTTTAATGATCGATCGAATTAAGTATTTCCAGTGTATTAGCAAATGAATTATATTCAAATGCTATCTTATAACGTGTTAGATAATGAATATCTTAATAACAGATTATCATATTGTTGCTTTTGTTTACAAATTTCTCAATTAGAAACAATAAAATCCAACTGCTAAAGGGACACTTCAGAAAACAATTAATCCGCGAAAACTTCCCTCAATGATTCATTTAAATGTTCCTCATTAAGAGAAACACCTTCGTCCACAGATAGCCAAAACAAAGTTACTGGGTATGGTTCAGAAGGGAATGTATGGGAGTTTGGAAAAAATAAAACGTTTAACTGAGCAATTTGCTTTGTAATTTGCTACAGTTGTCTTTTGTACCAATTATGACATTTTAGCGGGATTTGAGAAATGTATTTTAGAGCGTTTGTTAGTTTTGTGCATTTTGTTCAGTGTAATTCGTTCTAGAATATATAATATCGATGATAACTGTAGAGATTTTAAGAGCATCTTGTTTAAGGCAAACGTGAAGCAAAGCTAGCTAAGTGACAAGCAAAAGATTCCTCAAAATTCAGTAGTGAAAAGATATATACCAAAAAAAATCGTCAAGTGGTAAATGTATATATGAATATTTGTCTTTGGTTGTGTCAAAAGGCTTGCAAAAGGGAAATAAATACAGGGAAAACGATGAAAATGGGATCATGCGTGCCCGAAAGGTTGATTATACAGTAGAACCACTTAAGACGTCAAGAATTTTATGCGTATTTCAGGGGCTGCGGAAGCGGGGTGGCCGGGGGGGGCACTGGCCCCCACCTATTTTTTGGGGGGGCCAGCTCCCCCTCCCCCCCCCCCCCCCCAATTGTGGTTTGGATAAATCATAAACTATAAATCATGAATATTTTTAAAGGCATTTGTATTTTGTATTTTGTAAAAAAAAAAATTGTAGTGTATTTATAGCTTTTGCTGAAGGGAATTTTTTTTTTCAATAATTTAACAAAAAGCATTCAATGTTGGATGCTTAGTCTGGTTTAATATATTTATAGCTTTTGCTGAAGGAAATATTGTTTTTCAATTAAACAAAAAGACCAACTCGCCGTGTTGATGACTCTGGCCGCCGCTTTCTTTTGTTTACGACAAGCACAAAGCAGCACGTCTTTTACACAATAGTATTGGATAAAAAGACCACGCTCTCTTTCTAGCCAGTTGGAGAAAACATTTTACGAGATAAAACATACAGTATTTACATATTTATTTCTACAGTTTTTATCTTAGTAATTTTCTCTATATTTGTAGCCAGTTGGAGAAAACATTTTACGTGACAAAAACATACAGTATTTAAAAATAACTTTGCGTGAGATACGAATAATATTTTTAATCTTAATTATAATAACAATTACGGTTTTTATTACGCATTTATGCCAGCCTCAATGTGTTTACAGCGTACACAAGAAATTAGTTACAAAATTTAAAATGCTTTCACAATATTTACAAAGATTAAACCATGAAAATGATATGGTGAGAAGAGATGAATGAAGAATATAATAATAATTATGTAAGAGGTCTAATAATGAAAAACTGTATGTCTTTATAAGGATATATCAGTGGGGTAAAAAGCGATTCTAAAGTCTTGTACTGTTTGACAGTCTCATTATTTCGTATTGTTTCAGATCTTAACATGCTATCCTCATTATTGTTAGTATATCTGAATGAAAGTTATCTTTTCTCTTGTGCTCAAGATTACGATCTTTAATTTGGAGATATATGGCTTTAAATCATACATGTGAAAAGTGCATAGCTCTAAATAGTGCCGCTTTCCACGGATGACGTCACAATGATGCATTATGGGATTGGAATGCCGACAAGCCAAGCCTAAACACTTACTAATATGCTACAACAATGTTTTCTTGTCTTGTTGTTTCTAATTCTGGATTCCCCTTATTACCCTTGATACCACTTCTACAGAGTCATGTTCGTAGTTCATTTCTTTGGCCTAGTTAAAACCATTATCTTGCGACTTCCAAAGGAGTTTGTCCCCATTTCGATCCCACAAGGCTTTGCGATATATCTATTTTTAGCAACCGTAGAAAATGCTATTCGTGTGGAAAGCCTCAGCTTTTTCATCTGAAGAGTGAATATTCATTTTTATCTAACACCACTGAAGGTACTGCCAATCAGAATGCAGGAAACCCGTTTTATCTTCGGTGATATCTTCGGTTATCTACTTGAATTGTTATTGGATTCTTCAACAATTGCCGTGCCAAGATAGAAAAACTCCCCAGAAACTCCATCACTTACAATTTTAGTTGTAAAATGAATGTGAAGTTTGGAGTCTTCGAATTCTTTATGAAAACTCAGAGTAAATAAACAATTCAATATTCGAATAATGAAATCATTAATGGAGACTAGGGGGTACGCTTGAGCTGTTTTGACTGTAAGTATCTTGGAAGTAAGAAAGAGATCAAAATGTACAGTTTCAAGGAGCAATACAGGGTTTACGCAAAGGGAGTACTTAGAGAACTTTAAGGTACGATGAAGTTAGAGTAACAGTGTCTTTGCCTATATATATTAAATTATGTAAAAAACATCTTTAAACATTTTTGATAACCAGTTTTTATGAAATATAATACATCCATCTTAAAGACTGGTGTTCATGTGTTCATTTTCCCCCGTCCTTTCTATTGATGTAAAAAAAATCAGGGCAGGAAACCTGCTAGGGAAAACAAATAGAAACGTGTAAAAAGCAAAAGGAAACAAGAAACCCAACGCAAATTTGGTCCAAACTTTGATAAATTGTGATAAGTTAAAAGACGAAAACGCTCTATGCAAAACAGGCCTAAATGCGCTTTATATACAGATGGTGATGATAATGATAATGATGACGACGACGACGACGATGATGATGATTATGATGATGATGATGACGATGATGATGCTCGTAATAATAATATGAGTAGCAATATTACATAAACCTGAGAAATTTTAAAACTTCAAAGCCGAGAATCTTCAATTCCACTTTCTTCTGTCTCACATGCGTGATTAGTCATGCCTAGTTCGTATCCTGTTTCTTTATCTCTTGTTTCTCCTAGGCTGATATTAATCTTGTCCAATGAACTGTCACCCTCCTTTGTCACGTCTGGCTTCTTGGTGTTGCGTGACTCACTTTCTTTGGTATTTTGACTTCCGGTGTTGCAGTTCCTGGCACTCTGATTGGTTGGATTGGTATTAGCTCGTGCCCCACCGTTGTGAACGTTGTTGACTTGATAAGGAGCTTTGAGGTTTCCTGCCGGCATTTTCTGTAGGTTGTTATACGAAGGCAGCTTGCTGTTGTTTTTGGGACAAACGTTGCTTCTATTTCGACAAGTTTGTCCGTTTCCATTCTGATCTCCCACAAATCCATTGTTCGTTGAGGACCCATTGGACGTCATTCGGGTGCTTTCCTGGACCCTTACATTTTCTTCACTCTTTCCACAGAAAAGTACCAGGAATGCGCTTCGGAATTCAGGCATCCTTACAATGTAGATGAAAACATTGATTCCTGAGTTACAGAACTGTAGGAACTTCATGACGAAAAGGACATTGAAATGAGGTAGTTGACAAGATTTGCAGAAATACAGAACGACCACGAAGCACTGTAGAGGCAACCAAGTCAGCAGAGAGGCAAGGGTCACTATCAGCAGGGTTACCGCCAACTTCTGGTCTCGTGACGAACGATTTTGGTTTTGAGCACTTGGGTTATTCTTTCTCAGTTTTACACCAATAGTGATGTATGAAAACGAAATGACTAGTAATGCGATAGATGCGACAGAGAAAGTATGGTAGGTATAGATGTTGAGTAAAGGTTGACCGTATACTCTTGACGTAACGTATAGGGAAGAGATATAGGTCGCTGTTATCCAAGGGAAGGCACACAATGCAACATACACTCTGAATCGTAACCTGCGATGTCGGAATGGATAAAAGATAGCGTGGAAACGCTCGATGGCAATATTTGATAGCGTTATGATAGAAGCTATTCCAGTCAGAGTGTCCATGACCTCAAGCACAACAATGAACGTATTCCATTGTGGACCGGTCCAGAAAAAGTACACACACATAAAATCTACCACACCTACGAGAAGATCTGCTACAGACAGACAGATAATAAGATAGTGAGATCGTCTGCGAAGGGACTGGGTCTTGACAAAGGTGATGATAGAGGCTAGGTTGCCAAGGACAACGATGGTTCCAAGGACTGCTAGTGATACCGTTTGGGCGATAATTTCCACCTGGGTGCGATAAAATGGGTTATAGTTCTCTGTGTCATTGTTCTTGATAGGACTTGACGTCGTGTTATTCATTTCTTGCAGGCAAAATAATCTGAAAGGATAACAATAGCCCGTATTTTAAAATCATTTTAGATACTTAGATTTCGTCGAGCATCGCAGTAAGAAATAACAGACTTGGGAAGGAGATTGAGACTAAGGGGGAACGGGGGACAGGGCTGAAAAACGTTGTGCTCATAGTACGTATGAAAATTAGTCAAAAACTTGTCTCACAAATACTAGACTTTACATCTCCCAGAACTTATAACTAAAGTCAGTTCTTGAAATTTTCAGTTCATAATGTCCTTGGTAGTACGGTACCTTGGTCTCTCAAAAGTACACTCATGAAATATTTTTGCTATATATTCAAAGAAAACGAACATTTTCGATTATTTTTGCTCACTAAAACGCTCTTGAAACTTGGATAAAGATTCTAAAATCAATCTACGTATTCTTATACTTTTTTGTCAAAGTGGTATGGTACGTGCATGGAAGAAAGAGACTGCTATTTGAAGCTAGGAAGTATATGTTATTTTAGAGCTTCCAGGGATTTGTTAGAATTATGTGTAATGTATATTTATGAATCGCACCTTTGATTTAGATTTTGGTCTAGAATCTTCGGCACTCAGATTTTACTGTTAAACGCCACGCGGGTGGTGATTAGTGTTTACATAATCAATTACCTGAAAAAACAAACATATAAGCTCGGAAACTGTATAATAGATTTTGCACGAGTGGAAAATGATATAGCAAAATCGTAATCGTGGAAAACTCGTAGTCGTGAGGAAGGCTAAACCGAGCTTTACGTAGCTTCTTCCCTCAAAATGAAAATCATTAATATTTTTGCCACCCATTCTCCTCTATCTGTCACTCGATCGATACTTTAACACCTGCTGCTTGAAAGTTTTGCTTGTACAACTCAAAAGACAACTTCTGAGAAGACAACTTCTTGATGTTTCAGTTTTTTGTATAGCACCTAAATTTTAAAAGTTTTGGGTGTCAAAAATTTGCCACGCACAATTTTTTATCTTCTTTCACTTTTACTCGCATTACTCTCTCTCTCTCTCTCTCTCTCTCTCTCTCTCTCTCTCTCTCTCTCTCTCTCTCTCTCTCTCTCTCTCTCTCTCTCTCTCTCTCTCTCTCTCTCTCTCTCTCTCTCTCTCTCTCTCAGTACTCTCTCAGTACTCTCTCAGTACTCTCTCAGTACACTCGAACCATGAACACTTGATATTTTTATATGTTTTATTTTATAAACTTTCTACTGCTTCAAACCTTCTGAAAATGAAGCACTGAACTCAAATAATCTTATTGTTCAAAATAAATCATATTTCCAATCGATTCACACAAGGGATAAAGGAGAACAAAAGTTTGAAAAAACCTCAAAGTGTTCACAGTTCGAGTGTCCTCACTGTAAAACTTGGCTAATAAAAATAGATGGTGAATCCACAATACACCATGGAACAGCTAAAGAATCGAAGGAAGTAGCGAAATGTTTTTGCTGAGATTCTCTTATTACAATCAGTTTATTTCTTTTTTTCTTTTTGGAATTTTGAGATTACTATTTCTAGCTTATACTAGAACCTTCTTGTCAGGACTTTATGGATAAAAAGTTAAATTTTACACCGTAAAAAATAAGAGAGATCACTTACTGACGTTTCGGACGCTAGTCCTTCGTCGGAGTAAAAGGACTTTGTTTGGTCCAAACAAAGTTTTGGATATCTATTAAAAGTGAATCCATGATAAATGGTCCAACTGATACAATAAAGCACGAAATCGTTTAAAAATATATGTTTTGAGAATAAAGACTTTAATTTTCTCCAAAATTTTACTTGGCTACTAGAAATTACATGTGAAGTCACCATGGGACAACTGACGTAAAAAACGAAAATCTTTTTGTTGAGATCCTTTAAAACATCTTAGTTCAATATATACATTTAGATATTTCTAGAAAACACGGCTAAATAATCTTCCGAAATTTGCATTTGACTACTATGGGACAACTCTTGTAAGAAATTAAGAATAAAATTGAAACTCCAGTGATATTCTTTATGGCCGAACTCTTTTGAAAAATAGATATTTCTAACTTCTACTAAAATTGAAGGTAAAACCACAATATTTCATGCATAGGACAACTGAAGAAAGAAGGACACCATCAAAAAAAGAAAAATCAACAGCAACCATTCTCTATTGTCATCAATTATAGATGACTTGGCTGTAATTAGTTATAACCAGCTGAGCAAGATTCTATTTGCACCTTGCTGTATAAAAACAATATATCTCTTTTACTCCGACGAAGGACTAGCGTCCGAAACGTCCGGAAGTGATCTTTCTTATTTTTTACGGTTTAAAATTTATCTTTTTATCACAACTGTTTCATTAGGAACACCGACGCAGCCCACACTAGCTTACCGCTAGTTATCATATCTGTTTTTAAGTGTCCTAGCTATTATAGAAACGATTTACATAGTTTTCTTAGCTTCGCCGGGTAAAAATGTGAAAATACACGAGGACAATTGTAAAAGTGAACTACGACTTAACTACAGTTAAGTTCGGATGCACGCAGGCTAACTAAGGCTAAGTTTACATTGTACCGGGCGAACTTTTATAGTGAGTACACTCGAACCATGAACACTTGATATTTTTATATGTTTTATTTTATGAACTTTCTACTGCTTCAAACCTTCTGAAAATGAAGCACTGAACTCAAATAATCTTATTGTTCAAAATAAATCATATTTCCAATCGATTCACACAATGGATAAAGGAGAAAAAAAGTATGAAAAAACTTCAAAGTGTTCACGGTTCGAGTGTCCTCACTGTAACCGTTAAGAAACCTGTACGTTTAGACGTTCTGTTTACTCAGAACTGTGCTATCCGGACAAAAATTAAAACATCTAGCCCTGCACATTTGGGACCTGCTCCTCGTAAATGATATATATGTACTGGTCCAATTTGTGTATGGTCAAAAATCCGTCCGAAACGTATACCTTGTAAAGCCTGAGACGTTATCGTAATAATGAATTTTGATATATAGAAAATTCCGAGAATGCTAAGGGCTTTAATTGCTGGCTATTGTAATTGATAAATAAGCAGAAATATCACAAAAAGATTAAGCGTAAATGGTACCTTTCCTTGTCGATCTTGTAGCTCGTTTTCTAAATGTCGAGAAGCAAATGCAATAAGCATTATCACTGGTAATCAATATAAATATACGAAACAATAAAATGTCCTGCTGGGAAAATTTTATTACTTGGGTGTAATCTGATTGGTTGAACGAAAATTTCTCTTGATTTTGATTGGTTGGTTTGTTTTTAAGCCAATGTGATTGGCAACCAAAGTGCCAATCAATTTTTTAAATCTCATTTTGACAATTTATAACTCAGTAAGCAAAATTATGAAAGATAAGGGTTGAAAAAGAATTGGGATTATCCTAGCAGGAAATTAAAGAGTTCTCGCCATGATGCTTTTTCAGTCCTACAAAAATCCATCAAATTTTATCAACATATGTACAAGAAAACCGCCTCAGGGTTGATCAAACGGTTTTTTCTTTCAAACTTTTTCTTCGTTTTTGGATCTCTTATTTGACTTTGTTATGGTAAAAAAAATTTCCGATAGTTTTGGTGGTATGTCCTCTTATTTACCACGATATATCGGCTTCGCCTCGTGAGTACATAACATTTTGACCAACTTGACGTCATATCGTGGTAAATAGAGGACATACCACTCTAAACCATCGGAAATTTGTTAAATTTATTTATCCATTTTTGTTACCAGCACGCGCCAATAACATACTGATATTCTTTGTTTGCTTAAATTAGCTATTCAAATTTGAAATTCCTTGTTTCTTAAATGTTTTCTTGCTGTCCAGAATAACATCTGGGTTTTTTTAGTCTTCTTTCTTATCATTTTGATCATTGCATCCACCACTGCACCACCATGCAGTGATGCCGAAATGTTAAACAAGCATCATACTCGTGGAAACCGTAAGAACGTCACGTTATTTTTCAATTCAAAATTGGGGTCCTTGAATGACATTCAAGTATACGTTACTTAACAATCCACATAAGAGGGAAAATTGAAGTTTCGCGGCATGATGCCGGGCATATGATCTATTTTTCTAGTATTATTAGTCTGAAAATGTAAGAGATGTAGAGAAAAAGATTGGAATACATTGAGATAGATGGGTTTGAATTTGGTGGTAATCATAAAGGATTATTTACTGAATCGTCATTCATGCCATACAAAATTACACCGTTTCAACAACAATTGCATCTTTTAAAACTGTGCACAATGCTCAAAGGTCTCAAATTTGAATAAAGAAAAGCTATACCGAGTCTTTTAACCATCTATTTTAACTTTTTATGAATTGAAATACCCTGGTTAACAGTACTGTTTTCTTTTTCTTTGCCTATACGTCTTTTAAGTACCCGGTTCATGAAGAGAGTGCATGTTCCATGAATATGGTTCCTTCTAAGCTTCTAAAAATACCCCTTTTAAACCTTCATAAGCAAGAGAACATTTGGGACCAGAGTGCCGGGTTGAAAATGCAGTGGAACCCCGCTCTACGGCCACCCGGTTATTACGGACAGTTTTGTAGGTCCTAACGCAACGCATTTTCTATTAAATTTACCAGCTTAATACGGACACCCGGCTAATACGGCCACTTTTGCCTGTCCCTTTGGTGGCCGTATTAACCGGGTTTCACTGTATTCGATCTCTCCTTTCCTTCTTTATTTACAACTCTTCCTTTTTTGTTTGGCTTTTTGAAAGAAGACGCTGACTAGAAGATGACATATATTTCTTATGAAATTTGTTTAAAAATTTAAATTTAAAAATTTTCTAGTCAGCTTCTTCTTTCAAAAAGCCAAACAAAAAAGTAAATATGGTTTGTTTTCTCTGTAGAGTAACTTGTGAAGGGAAAGACTTAGGAGGACGTCTAGAATATTCCTGCCCCATTTCCGTGATAATACCATCTGCCAGTGTTGTCGGTTGTATCATGGGCTGTTACCACAACACAACCAGGCGTCAAGCTGGTATAACCAAATCGAGTTTTAGATACGGTGAGAATCGAAGAATATTCTCAGAAAACAAGCCATATTACCTTAAACAAAATATGCCACTTTCTTATGCATGAGTTTTTTCTTCAAAAGTCCACGCTTGTTGCTAAATAGCAAGATATATTACCAGAAGACAAGCGATTATAACCTGTTTTAAGAGTCAAAGTTGTAAAAATCACAAAAGAAAATTACTATACAGAAAAACAAACTATATATACTTTACAAGAGATAGTATGTCATCTTCTAGTTGGTTATTCTTTGAAGTTGCATTTACTAAAAAAACAAAACAAAAAAGCTGAAGAATTGTAAATAATAATAAAGGGGGAAATGGGAGATCGCGAAGATTTTCAACCATCCGGACCCAATGTTCTCTTGCTTTTGAAGGTTAAAAAGGGATATTCTTAAACAGCTGTTAACCGGGGTATTTCAACTTCAGAGATTTGGTATAAGTTTTCTTCATCAGTACTTTTCTTTTTACTCGTTTTTTCTTTATGAGACCTTTGAGCATTTGAATTGGAACGCTGTAATTCATCACCAAATTGAAACACATCGGTAATTTTAATCTCAATGTATTCCAAGCTTTTTTTTCTACATCTCCTACGTTTTCAGACTAATAATTACTAGAAAGATAGATCATATGTCCGGTATCATGTCGATTTCCAATTTTCACTTTATGTGGATTGTTAAACAACTACGTACTTCAGTGAATGTCATTAAACTTTGCAGCCCAAATTGGAATTGAAAATTCTTAGTCGTATGAGTATGAGTGGCCAATCACATTTCCTTAACTGAAACAAACCAACCAAACAAAATAAAGGGAGATTTTCGTTATGTATATCGATATGTTATATATATGTTACATACACGTTCGTATTTTGAACGAGCTCTTTAAGCTCCTGGACGATACGGGTTTACTTTGATTGATTGATCAACAGTGATAATGCTTATTGCTTCTCGACACTTAGAAAACGAGCCACAAGATTGAAAAGCAAAGGTAATAATGACAAAAGTTTGCAATATTTCTGCTCATTATTCAATACAATAGCCCACAATTTAAAAAATAGAATAGAATAGAAATAGAATCTTGCACTGTTGGCTGCAACCTATCATATTCAAGTCATCTATGATATCATCTAAGATTTTCCAACAAAAATCCGCCATTTTTTTGTCCCATCCGTAACGCCAAACCACAAAAAAGGATTTTTTTCACCTGCACCCAGCCGGCTAGTTATTGCTAGTCAAACTGTTCAGGAGAAGCTTCTTCACATTATAATATCAAATCTGGACATTATTATTTATCGCTACAGCCAGATAGGGAGGAGTGACGTCACCCTAGGACCCCTAGATAGGCACCTATACGATAGGGAATAGTTGAATGTTGATTTTTCTTGTTTGATGGTTTCCTTATTTCTTCAGCTAGTTGTCCCATGATGTATTGTGATAGTTTCGCCTTCAATTTCTAGTCAAAAATATGGCATTCATTTCTATTCAAAAATAATATTCATATAATCAGTATAAGTTAGAAATATATATTACAAAAGATATATACTCGGCCATAAAGAATATTTACTTTCTTATAATTATACATTAGTTTTCCCATGATATATTATGATTACGCTTCAATTTCTGGTAGCCAAATGCAAAATTTCGGGAGACATTCTCAGCGATAGCCGGGAATATCTACCATATATATATATATATATATATATAGATTATAGATTGTAGATAGATCAAAGACAAGACATAACTTTGTCTTTGATCTATCTACAATCTATAATCTATAACGCTCTACATGTCAATGTATTGAGCACTTTACCGTCAAAATAGACACATCCAGATATATATATATATATATATATATATATATATATATATATATATATATATATATATATATATATATATATATATATATATATATATATATATATATATTTCAACTAAGATATTTTAAACGGATATCGAGGAAAAGGATTTTCGTCTTTTCCGTCAGTTGTCCCATGCATGATGTATTATGACTTTTTTTATGATAAATTTTAAATAGAATATCATCGTAAAAGGGGCACAACGACCACGACAAATATAGTGTGCAACAAAAAAGTTAGCCTGCGTAGCGGCCCTTTGGTGAGCGAGGGCCGGGGGATCTTTGGGAGAGGGCCGCTTCGCAGGCTACAAAAAAGTGCACGGAAAAAAATGTAGAAAATTTAAAGAGAGAGAGAGAGCTAGAAGTAGAGTAAAAGTGAAAGAAACTACAAATGTGTAGCTAGTGTGTACATGTGCAGTGCTTGGATTGATCACGACCGGTTGCTCTTTTGACATTTTTTTCGTCTTTATACCATCATGTTCATACTGACTACGCGCTGGTGCTAGTTCAAATCGCATTGCAAATTTGGCGATTCTATTCCGTCAATCAAACCGTTCGGAATTTATTTAAGTCGAGTATTTGAATGGAAACTCGATGAAATATGTCCAATATAGAAAATTGAGTAAACATCGGATATACTGTTTGCACTATATTCAGATCATCAAAACTAGTAACTGAAAAACATTATAAATCAGGAAAAGAATTAGCTAGCCCTTGTAAATTCATTAAGTTTTGGGAGATGTAAAATTTAGTATTTTTCAAGCAAGTTTTTGACTAATTTTCATACAGACTACTGATGAGCACAGACGTTTTTCACTCCTTCCCCCATTCCTCCTTGCAAGGTCTTTGAATATTTAAAATTATTAAAAACTGCATATTATAATTATAATTATTATAATTTCAGAATATTTTGCTCGCAAGAAATGAATAACACGACGTCAAGTCCTATCAAGAACAATGGCACATACGTACACGTCCCCGGCTATGACCCATTCTATCGCACCCAGGTGGAAATTATCGCCCAAACGGTATCACTAGCAGTCCTTGGAACCATCGTTGTCCTTGGCAACCTTGCATCTATCATCACCTTTGTCAAGACCCAGTCCCTTCGCAGACGATCTCACTATCTTATTATCTGTCTGTCTGTATCAGATTTTCTCGTAGGTGTGGTAGATTTTATGTGTGTGTACTTTTTCTGGACCGGTCCACAATGGAATACGTTCATTCTTGTGCTTGAGGTCATGGACACTCTGACTGGAATAGCTTCTATCATAACGCTATCAAATATTGCCATCGAGCGTTTCCACGCTATCTTTTATCCATTTCGGCATCGCAGGTTACGATTCAGAGTGTATGTTGCATTGTGTGCCTTCCCTTGGATAACAGCGACCTATATCTCTTCCCTATACGTTACGTCAAGAGTATACGGTCAACCTTTACTCAACATCTATACCTACCATACTTTCTCTGTCGCATCTATCGCATTACTAGTCATTTCGTTTTCATACATCACTATTGGTGTAAAACTGAGAAAGAATAACCCAAGTGCTCAAAACCAAAATCGTTCGTCACGAGACCAGAAGTTGGCGGTAACACTGCTAACAGTGACCCTTGCCTCTCTGCTGACTTGGTTGCCTCTACAGTGCTTCGTGGTCGTTCTGTATTTCTGCAAATCTTGTCAACTACCTCATTTCAATGTCCTTTTCGTCATGAAGTTCCTACAGTTCTGTAACTCAGGAATCAATGTTTTCATCTACATTGTAAGGATGCCTGAATTCCGAAGCGCATTCCTGGTACTTTTCTGTGGAAAGAGTGAAGAAAATGTGAGCCTCAGGGTCCAGGAAAGCACCCAAATGACGTCCAATGCGTCCGCAAAGAACAATGGATTTGCTGGAGATCAGAATGGAAACGGACAAACTTGCCGAAATAGAAGCAACGTTTGTCCCAAAAACAACAGCAACCTGCCTTCGTATAACAACCTACAGAAAATGCCCGCAGGAAACCTCAAAGCTCCTTATCAAGTCAACAACGTTCACAACGGTGGGGCACGAGCTAATACCAATCCAACCAATCAGAGTGCCAGGAACTGCAACACCGGAAGTCAAAATGCCAAAGAAAGTGAGTCACGCAACACCAAGAAACCAGACGTGACAAAGGACGGCGACAGCTCATTGGATAAGATTAATATCAGCCTAGGAGAAACAAGAGATAAAGAAACAGGATACGAACTAGGCGTGACTAATCACGCATGTGAGACTGAATCAAGTGGAATCGAAGACTCTAAGCTTTGAAGTCTTAAAATTGCTCAGGTTCATGTACATTTAATAGACCTCTTCCACGTGACTTCAAAGCAGCTCAATTTGGAGGACAAAACAAAAGAATTTCAATCTCATGAGAATTGGAACCTATTGTTTTGTCCTACAAATTGAGCTGTATTCCGAAGTGCTGCAAGGGGTATTCTTTGGCTATGTTATGTATATAAAGCGCATTTTGGCCTGGTTTGCATAGCGTTTTTTTTTTCAGTTTTGTACCGAAATGTGTTTTTTCTTGGTTTCCTTGTTTCCTGTTTCTTTTTACACGTTTCCAGTTTGCCATTTGCTTCCCTGACTTTATTTGTTTTAACAGTTTACTTTAGAGTACTCGTCCCGCAGCTGATCCTAGCTTCAAATTGGCGTCCGGCTGTATTCGTGAAAAGAAAAATGGAAATAGGGAATCAAAGCTTGTTCTATAGCTAAATCTACATCGACACCTACTTTTTTCCCTTCGACACTTTCGTGAAGATCTAGAGTTTAACATAAATATATATTTAACAATTATTCACCGACGGCAAAGTGAATATCCGTAAATATTTACCGAGACGTAGTCGATAATAGACCTTTTTACCGATACGGCGGCCATCTTATAGTGACGTAGAAATGACGTCACTGCAAAACTGAAGTGTCATGAAGCCTGCGATAACTGACTTATAAAAATTTATATCTGAGATAAATCTAAATTTCAGACGGAGGTTTTTAATATTTTGTATTCATTTAAAATGATATTTGTTTCTGAGTGGGGAAATGAAATAAAGAAATAACCGTTTCCCATGACGGCTGGGCTATAAAGGATGACACCTCATTTTTGCAAATTTATTCGATTCTGATTGGCTAATATTTTTACTCAGATCAGCTGGTTGTTTTAAGTGAGACATTATGGGATGCCGAGGGGGCAATTTTTTGAAAATTTATAGTTTACTCAGCTGTCAGGGTGTCTTTTTATAATATTACTTTGTGCTACATACAATTAGAAACTACTGATACCACCTTTTACTTTTATTTAAATTGGGCTCCCTGTGTTCCCAGTATGAGCGGAAATCAGTTGTGTGACTCTTGTGTGACCGTGTCATCGAATATCTGGTACCGGCCAGTGCTAATCACCGGGCATGTAAAAGACTAATTAAAAAGAAATGGCTGTGTCTTCTCGTAGTGACATACTAGACTGTCATATTCGTAAGTAATAAGCTCAATAATTATAATTTATGTAATGAGAAATGTTGTGACATGGTCACCGATGTAAATCATGGCGTAGCTTATAGATTGCTTATAAATTCGTAAATAAGATTTAAGCTTACTTTTAAACGTATTAAGCTTTATACATTACTAGTTCAACTTCGAATTCTGCTATGAATATCCCAGATTGCTTTCTAACTATGAACAGAAAGGTATACTAGATTATTTTATCGAAACTCCTAAGAAAATTCATGTAAGCTTACCTTTATTTGGAGTTTGAGGCAAAGAAATAAGATGGCTGCAGTTTGGCTTCATTAGCGAAGAGTTAAGCTTAATTCTTTGTCTCACAATACAGACAATAGTCATCTACTAAATCAATGAATTGTCTTAGAAATCCTGTCACTAAAAAAGACCATTGTCAGGGTTAGAATCTCAACTTTTTAGTGACAAGATAGATTTATCTTAATTATGCATTGTCGAGCTAAGATAAATGATTAAATGCAAACGCAAAGACTTTGTTTTTCTTTGCATTTCATGATTATTTTCTAAAAAGAGAACTACCTGTAGCTAGAAAATGCGAGTTCAATTTCTTATTTCTTTTCACTCTATATTTGTAATTTTCAACTCGCATTTTATAATAGCTAATTATCTTGTGGGAATTTCGAACCCTGATATTTATAGGCTAGTCAAAAACTGATTTCGGTTATCGAGTTAGAAGCTTCAGATGATTACTAGTAAGTAAGCTATAAGGGTTATCGGCCTGAAGCGAGGGGTTATGTGATATATATATTCACATAAGAAGCCCGAGGTGAATATATCACATGACCACGAGCTGAAGGCCGATAACTGGCTTATTTTTTACATTGGGGAGGTTTTCTGAATAACAAAAGTAATATGTGATGACGTATTCTTAAGAAATAAACAATGTTCTTGTTTGAGAGACAAAAACGTTAAAAACCTTTGCCCTTTGAAAACATGAAACAAGAGAAAGAAAAACAAAATTCTAGTACAATAGATAGTATATTCAAGTTCGCACAGCAATGTCATATTCCCCTTGCATACTAATGTATATTCCCCCTGCATATTTGATTAGCTCATTAGCTTCCCTGGAAGATTTCAAAGCTGCCCCCCGGCTTTGAGACACTTGGGAATTGGGCCAGGGGTTACATGTATGCGATTCATTCAACCGAAAAGAACAATGAAAACTGAGCTGATGTGAAAATAAAAGTACTGTAGTTAAGCAGTGGCGGATCCATAATGATTTCAGGGGGGTGACTGGTATCTAGATCTAGCAAGGCATTACATAGCGGTGTATTTTTGGTCTTATATCTTACCTTAGTTTATTCTTATCATATTTAACTCCAAGGGGGGTGTGTAGTCACCCAATTCACCTACCCCCTGGACCCGCCCTTGGATGTAGTAAACGTAGGTGTACTTGCAATAATTCATGGAGATCTTGCTCAAAAAGTACCTACTCAAATTAGTCTAGATAATGTGGGCAAAAGTATCATGGGTAAAAGTCTAAGCAAAATTATCCTGGAGGTGGGGCCCGGTGGGCATTCCCTCATATCATATAGCCTATATGAGGATTTTCCATTGGATAGGATATGGCTTGTCAGGATTTATTTGCCCTTACACAGGGTATGCAATTTCCTAAACAATTGCAACTTGCAATTTATTGTCTTGCAATACCCTTGCGAGACAAGTTGCTGGAGAATAGACCTTTTTAGCTTCATTGTTTGTTGTGCCCATTTCAGACCATGTGATGCCACTCTTGGGAGTTGATTCTTTCATGTGTAAATATTTTAACAAAAGAACATTTCTCAAGGGAATGTCATGTGGTCTGAAATGGGCAATTTACATACGAAGCTAAAAAGGTCTATTATTGCACAGTGTGTAAAAATTGTTTTGCATTTGTCCTATTGTTGTAAACAAGCTTTTTTTTCTCAGGTGAAAGGAATCTTTAGATATTTAATTTTTCATCTTTGTTAGCTTATGGCCCTTAGACCTCATTTCCATTCTTTTGTTTTAAATCATTTCCGACTTAGAGCGTAAGTGTGTATCATGCTCAACCTCATCCAATAATTATAAGCTTTACTTAAGAAATAAAACATTTTCTCCGTGCCTTCATAGCCTGGTGAAAACCGAGGCTACGCGTTTGGGAGAATTCGAGAGCAGATCAGTGAAAACCTGAGACGAAGTCAAGGGTTTTCACCTGCTCGAGAATTCTCCCAAATGCGTAGCCGAGGTTTTCACCAGGCTATGAAGGCATCGGAGAAAATGTTTTATTTCTTTTAAAAAATACTTAAAAAATGCTTGTTACGTCATTTCTGTGCCTTCATAGCGAGATGAAAACACAGCTCTCGACCAATGAGAGCGCGCGTACTATCTTAAGTATTTTTTAATTAATAATAATAATAATGATAGTTTCTTAAAAATGCATATAACTACGGTCTCTATGCTTTTAACAATAATAAATAGATAAAAGATGTGTATATAAATAGTAATAATAATAAAAATAAAGATTAACAGATTAGTTATGCATGACTAAGTAAAAAAAGATGAGTTTTCAATAATGACTTGAAGCGTTCAGTACTCTCAGCGTTTTTAACGTCATCTGGTAAGCTATCATGTTATTGTGTCTTTCCTTTTCATTTAAAGATCTTTGGGATAATGAGACGTATGAATACCCATATCCACCGCCTGAACTTAAAAAGATCTGCAAGCCATTCTTTATTAATGACTTAGAGGATGCAATGAAGTCCAGTCCAGTAAGAAAGGCTTTGTTTGTGCAAGTAAATCAGACTTATATAGAAACAGGTAAATTTTGGCACTGGTATAAATTTGTGAATTTTCATACTTTGATACTAAAATGAGGCTAACCCTGAGGAAGCACACTATTATCAACTCCAGTCTGAGGTATTGTGGTTCATTATATTTTAGAAAGGTAAAGACAATGCATTATGAGTCCCCTACTCTCAACTTTTGAACAATAGAGGTTTTTCACGGAAGCCATGTTTAAGGACAATCAGGAACGATGCAATGCTTTTTGCATGACAAGAGAATTTATTTCCTTTGTAGTCGTACTGTAGCGGTACCGTATCTTACTGTAGCTGACCGTAGCTGCAACTATATGTTGTGATAGCTATAAGGATGAATAACCGGAAGACAATATGAAGTCATTTCAATGTTAGGGCGGAATTTTACCCAGTTGTTGTTCACCAATTTCCTTTGTACTTTTTAAATTTTCTAGTTCTGTGTACATTTTTTCTGTTTTATAATTAAGCCCTGCAGTACAAAATCTGCTATGATATATTTTAGCCATTGCAGGCTAGCTGTACTCTGGCTTTTTTTATAGGCATGAATATTGATTATATTTTTGATGTTTACAGACCTGATATTAGATCTAGCCAAGACCAACAACACATTGGTTGGAGTGCTTGGCTGGGTGGATTTACAAGATCCTAATGTAGGTATATTCATGCTATTCCAAAAAACGTTGAAGGGGCGAATGCCAAATGGTGATCAGTGATTATAATTGGTGATTGCATGAATGAAAGGAACTATGGTCGCAATATATATATATATATATATATATACAGCTTTTTGCAAAAATTACATATTTCAAGTATATATACAAGTATATCAAAAGTATATTAAAAATAATGGGATATCATTTCTGATATTTTTTTCAGAAAGCCCTAGTGATAGACAACTTGAAAAAAATATCAGGGATGATATCCCATAATTTCTAATGCACTTTTGATATACTTGTATATATACTTGAAACGGCCATAATTTTTGCAAAAGGCTGTATATATATATATATCATAGAGACACAATTAAATTAAAACCAAGTAATTCAAGCACTTCCGAGAATGACGCAACTGTAAACCTTTGTCTTCAGCTTCCCCCTACCCCCACTAGACATATCATAATTAATGAATGCTACATATAAACTTGGTTTTGTCTTCACTTCATTATTTAACAGTGGAATTGATGACTTAATTAACTATTGAACTCACTATCTCTCTTCAGCTGGATAGTATTTTGGAGAAATATCAAAAGCATCCCAAGTTTAAGGGTGTTCGGCACATAGTTGAAGCAGAACCAGATGACTGGTTAGCTCGTCAAGAGGTTCAAAGAGGACTTGGTAAGTATTGCATAATTATAAATGTTATGACTTATGTTTTATTTGCATGTTATTGTAGTAGTTCTAGCATCATGTTTTACTTATTAAAAATCTTTACACATGTCCAGCATAATTGCCGTTGTTTGAATTCGGCTACCTGTGTCTCATGCTGGACGTTTCCAGAGTTTGACTAACAAGGGTGTGTAATTCTGGTTTGGTAGTCGGCAGACAAATGACCAATAGTTAGCCAATGCTTGGTCAACACACAGCTGACAGTCAGCCATACACAATTAACTTCTGGGCTAGCTTCAACACAAACAACACCAAATATAGGGTATGATAAAGAAAAGATGTTCATACCAAGCTAGACCAGAATGCACCATGTTCCCTATCACAGAAAAGGCTAAAGAATATGTACCAGTCACATCCTCATTTTTTTCTTTTAATCAGGCATGCTAGAGAAGAAAGGACTAGTCTATGAATTATTGATAAGGTATGACATAGCATGGAAGACAGTATTGGATAATGGGAGGGTTTGAGGACCTAAAATGAAAAGAAACATGTGGGGGTATTCAGTAAGAGCAAACCAAACTCACATTGTGCACCTAGCTCTCACCAAGGCGACCCGGGTTCGAGTCTGGGCAGTGGACTCTGTGTTGTATGAGAGTACGGTTTTTCCTCTCTCGGTAAAAATCTACTTCTAAATTCCAATTGAAATGCAGTGGAAGAAGAGCCACAATCCACTGTTAATTTGCATTCATTATTATTATTATTATTATTATTATTAATTTTTGTTTGTTTGTGTGTTTAGGGACAGACACTTGAAACTAGCCAAGGAAGTTGTCAGTAAATTTCCAAAGTAAGTCACAGATGCCACGCTAACATGAAAATTGAAAAAAAATCACACTTTTTCTCGATGGAGTTTGTGGCATTTTCTTTTGTATTTCCATGTCAATTTTTAGAAGTGTACACTGTGTAACTAATTACGATGTATAACTATGATATGTATTAACTAATTTTTCTGTCAATTAATTGTCAACCAGAAATCCATTAAATTGGATAATCAAACAAATCAGAGTTCAAAAAACTTATTCACCTTTCCAAAGTTCAAGTTTCAGTCAATGTTTTTATGAGAAAAATTGGTTCTACAATGCTGCATGTACACCATGAAATAGTTACCAGTTTTTCTTTGAACTTTTGAGAAGCAAGAAATTTATTAATTTTTTATTGCATTATTTCCAGGTTAACATTTATAGTGAATCATAATGCCAAGCCAAACATCAAGGGTGGCCAGCGCATTGAGGAATGGAAAGCAGACATAGCAGAATTGGCTAAATGCCAAAATGTGTGTTGCAAATTGTAAGTGGAATGCTCACGTCATGTTCACCATGGCTACCCCCTAGGCCTCCCAATTCTCTGCATGGTCCATTCATGTTCTCAAAGTCTGTATATCTTTTGTGCTAGCCAAAAACTTAAGGACCACTTAATTTCCATACATCAGTTCATTGCTCAAACATGAAGCATTCAGTCAAGGCTGCAAGGTTCAAATTTGGATAATCCTTTGAAACTACCTTGCAGCCTCAACTGAATGTTTTGTCTGTCATCAGTGAACCATGTTGAATCCAAGATCTGGAACCAGCATTTTCTGGTTCTGGCTTTGTTGTTTTGACCAGGGAGGGCCTGTTTTGACTGTGTTCTTGACAGACAAATTTTTTTCCCCTCATTTTATTTCATGTGACAGGTCAGGAATGATAACTGAAGCTGATTACGAAAAATGGACTGTAGATGATATTATTCCATTTGTGAAGGTAATTCTTGCATCCCGTGGTACAGTGCCATGGCACAGAAAGGGACACCCTCCTTTTTACAAATGTGACTTTTGAAACATGCAAATCCCGGCGTATTTAAACTAGAGAGACGTTCACATAATCATGAACATGAAAAGAGGATGTCCATATATCCGCAAAAGATCCAGGATTTTTTTCAGGGAGGGTGCTGCGATAGAAAGGCGCCCACACGAGAAAAAACACTAAACCCCCAAAAAAAACTCACATTATCAACAAAAGAGAAAGTTGTTAAGTATTGGATTTCATCAATGCTGCAGTAGAGGCACAAATTTGACCCAGGGAGGGGAGCACCCCTTAGAATCAAAGGGGAAAGACCTATTTTGTATTGGTTATCTTCGAAGTAGGGGCACAAAGTCAACCTAAGTGGGGAGGTGCACACCCCTCCCCTGTTTGAACTTTCCCTTCAATCTCTCCACGAATTTCCATTCCAAGATACGGAATTACCAAAACGAAGTTCTTAGTCAACTTAATGAAAAAATTTTTTGGGCAACTCTGTATACAGTACATACCAGTAGCTGACAATGCCCGAAAGTGGATGGAATGCATGATAAATCTATGAGAATATTTCTTAAGGTCCTGACAAACAGTCCCGACATTTGTCCCTGTGTCAGGATCAATGTTGGGAGCACTTGTCATGGTCCACCGACAATATCAAGATGTGATTTTTTATGTCGGATGAATGTTTGTAACTAATCAAATGCCTCGATTCCATTTTATTCCAGCATGTAGTGTCGGTATTTGGAGTGGATCGCTGCGTCTATGGCTCTGATTGGCCAGTTTGTTACCTAGCTACCGAATCATACAATGTGGTTTATGAGACCTGCCTTCAAGCACTGTCATATCTTTCTGATGATGACAAGATCAAAATATTTTGTACCAATGCAAAAAGAATTTACAATATCTAACCAAAATATTGTCAATTAATTTTACAAGAAAAGCTAGATTAGAATAGGGATGGGTTGATTTTGATGGGCTTATTTTGGGTCAATAATTCACAAGAAGATTTATTACAATGTTCCGTGTCCTTTGGGGAAATCCTATAATGAACCTTTTGTTTTTATATTTTTATAAAAAGTTTTGAAATTTTTTCCCATTATTTTCAGTCTTAACCAATGTAATAATTAACCATATCATATTGAATATTTCATCGAAATGGTATCCATTTGCAGCACTAAAATTTATAAGGATGTAAAACAAAACAGCTGGATAAATAAATTAAAATTAATTACCAAGACTGGATTCAGGAAGTGGATTTAGTGGATAGCAATCACTGTTTGCAGTTTTAAAACTAAGAATTGAGAATGATATAATATAATAATATAATACTTTATTAGATTCTCTTGCACATGAACGTCAATTTAGCAGTTCATTTTTGAGGACAAAACAAAAGAATTTCAATCTTTTGAGAATTGGAAACCTATTGTTTTGTCCTCCAAATTGAGATACATTCCAACGTGCTGCAAGGGGTCTACAGACAGACGGACGGACGGACGGACGGACGGACGGACGGACGGACGGACGGACGGACGGACGGACGGACGGACGGACGGACGGACGGACGGACGGACGGACGGACAGACAGACAGACAGACATACAGACATAATAGATACAGTAGATAGTTCATTAAAATTATTTACAAAGTCGTATGAGATTGCTATAGGCGTTAAATCAGGTGCTGCTGACATGGTAAATTGAAATCTCGCTGGTAAATTGAAATCTCGCTGGCACCTTAAATTATATCTGGAAATATGCCTTGAAGGGAGCAGCTGATAGATCTTATTACAATGGTTGATCCAGGGGTGGTTCAGGGTTTCATCCAATTAAACCCCCTAAATGAGTATTACAGACCCCCAATAATTTATAATTATTTAGAAAATATCTGATATAAAAAAAGCATTCCGACGGCAGTTGCAGTCCCTAACTAAAATTTTGCAGTCCAAATTTTGAACCCCTTGGCAAAAATTCTGGATCCGCCCCTATATTAGATGGTTCAGACTTTACAAAATCGAATAATTTCCTACACGAACAGTTCATTACATCCATCACTTAATGTACTAAAATTGAATATTAAATTCACGATTACAAGAATTGCTTTTGTACATGTTTAGATTGTCACTTAAACAAGTTGGAGTGGAATGATGGGATACGGTTGAGCAGTTCGCCATTCCAAGGGTGCATAAAAAAAGTGGGTCTAGTTGGTGGCATTGCAGTGCATTGTGGGACTGTTAAAGGGGACGGAAATTTATAGACACTACAGTACAGCGTTCTGTACCTTGGAAAAA
Source organism: Anthopleura xanthogrammica (assembly GCA_964019055.1). Lineage (NCBI taxonomy): Eukaryota > Metazoa > Cnidaria > Anthozoa > Actiniaria > Actiniidae > Anthopleura > Anthopleura xanthogrammica. Next base: position 8,515,393 of record OZ025218.1, on the reverse strand, counting down.
TACATGATATGGTGACGATTTACTTCCATTTAGATCGAAAGCCTCGTGAATTGTTGAAAGATTTGCCGCTGTATTCTTGTGACGAACGTTTGTCATTTTTAAACTTGTACTGATGATGTGGACCTTGTGATTGACGACGGTCGTAGGCTGGTGACGAGTGTGATTTACTAGGAGTGTAGCCTGGAGACGAATGGTGGTGGTGAGATGTTTCCATCTCTTCCCAGTCCTCAACCATTCTTGTGAACGCTTCGGGTAGAGGTTGTCTTCGCTTGTTAAACTGAAGGAAAAAAACCCAGCAAAATTCGATTAAATTATGTGGCAGCCATATTGGTTGAAACAATTGGTTTTGAATCCCTTGGGTCCCCTTGCACTTGCTTTGAGGTAACAAAGGTTTTTGCTATCATGGGAATAAACATGGCTGACGTGTGATTAAAGCCCATTTGAAGCTTCATAGAAGCATCCTGGGAGTGGTTTCATAATGCCGTATTTTGACCAGGTCTTAGCTAGGACCACTATAAAGGTTTTTGCACCACCACATGACGGCAGGCATGTTAGATGGCAGGCATTCTGTATAACATCTATGTTCTTTGTCAGTTATATTATCAGATCTTTTGACTTCCATGCTTGCTCTTAATTGGCAGCTTGTTCGGTTGCTATTGAGGCAACCGAGGCAGACTGCACCAAAACAACCCAATTTTTAAGCGACATTGGCTACAGTACATACCTTTTTATTTTTTGGTCCTTTTTGTTGATTGGTTTGATAATCATTGCCATATACTTCATTATCATGAACAAGTTCTACGATGCGCTACAGTATAAAGAAAAAGAAACAACAGTAGAGTGATTTTACTTGGATTGTGAAACAAAGTTGTACAATAGTCCCCTTCACAGTTCCCTGCGCCATCTTAATTTTACACCTTGGACAATTATTCACATGTCTCTATCATTGCAAGATCACCTCATGTCTTGCTTCAATGCAAAGACACGGCTACCTTTCAAGATGGCGCAGGGAACTGTGAAGGGGACTATTAATTTAGTGAATACCAGCCAAAGTAAAACAAAAGAAAACAATGGAATTAGTGTCTAACTGTATGTGTTACTGTATGCTAACCCATACTACGTTTTTGCAGGTACATGTAAGTAAAATTATTAACTCAAACATTCGAAATAGAATATTTTGAAGCAGAAATTTTGAATGTAGTAATACTGTTTATAATTATGTTGGCATACCTCATTGTGAGATGCAGGCTGAGAATATTTATCTTTTTTCTTTTTCTTTTTCTTCATATTGTGCTCAGCCTGTTTTCCTTTTTTCGATTCATAATGATGTGGTGTTCCACTGTGCTTTCTTTTTGACCCTGTTACTTGACCAGCATTTGAATCCCCATGCCTATGGGTTGATCCTAAAAAACATTTTCAATACATTAGATAAGACTGTAAAATTTTAATGTTTTTTAACAAATACCTGTACTTCGATTAATTCTTTGGGCGAATAAAGACGATGTTACACAAGACAATTTGCAACTTACAATGATTTTTCTCGCAACACTGTGGAAAAACATTGTCATTCTATGTTGCAAAGTTTTGACTTCAGTTCAAAAACGCCCAAAGTCGAAATTACGCTAAAAATCATTCTGTCTGTCGTACTTTTCACGTTAAAGTGTTGCACAAAAAAAAATTGCAAATTGTTTGGTGCATCCCCTTAAAGCCAAAAAGTGCGATCAGTTCAAACAGGTGTACCACTGAGCTTGCTATTGGGACCTTTATATCCAAGTTCTTTAACACAAAATCATCATTCTAACATGTATACATATTATCATCTGATACCTAAAATAAATTCTACTGTAGATCAAATTAAAAACAATATTGCATTAAATTATCTGATTAAAGAAAGAGTACTCACAGATTGAAATGGAATTTGAAAGTTAACACTGTTTTAAAAAGGGCTATTTGAGAAGGGATAAAAATCTAGTGGAGAAAAACCTTCAAAATCAACAGAGAGACCCAATAAACAGTGTTTACCTTGTTGATCATGTGGTATTGAACTTTGTATAGTGATGGTGATGTCTTCATCCATTTCTTGCATTCTACTGCTTTGTTCATGATCATGGCTTTGACCAGACCAAGAATTCCTCTTATTTTTTCCACTCTGTCTTTTTTTATCTTTTTCCCTTATTCGTTCAAAGAACTGCCCGACTCTTCCATCATGCACATTGGAGCCCCCTCTATCACAAATACCTTCCTCAATATCCTCTGTCCTTCTGCTCTCATGGCGACCATGGCTCTGGTTTGGCCATGACTGTCTTTCTTCATTTCGTCTTTGTTGTTTTTTAGTTCTATCAGTGATTCCTTCTCGGGACTGGCCGAATGTTTCATTGTGAGTTTTGGTTTGTTTCCTACTGTTATCTTGGAAAGTGTGCCTATCTTGTTGGTCTTCTGGATCTCCATCATACTTCACAACAAACGGGTAGGTTGGAGTCATGTAATTGTCCATCCTATCATGTATGCATTCCTAAGGCAGATGCATGAAGAATTTAGTATTTTGATATACAGGATGGGGGATGGGGACTAAACAGGGTGGGGGATGGGGACTAAACAGGGTGGGGGATGGGGACTAAACAGGATGGGGGATGGGGACTAAACAGGATAGGGGATGGGGACTAAACAGGGTGGGGGATGGGGACTAAACAGGGTGGGGGATGGGGACTAAACAGGATGGGGGATGGGGACTAAACAGGATAGGGGATGGGGACTAAACAGGGTGGGGGATGGGGACTAAACAGGATAGGGGATGGGGACTAAACAGGATAGGGGATGGGGACTAAATAGGATGGGGAATGGGGACTAAACAGGATGGGGGATGGGGACTAAACAGGATGGGGGGATGGGGACTAAACAGGATGGGGGGGGATGGGGACTAAACAGGATGGGGGGGGATGGGGAGGTGGCCAGGATGGGGGGAGGGGGGTGGGGAGGTGGCCAGGCTTTGTCAAAGAAACAAATGCTTCACACACTTCGTAATGGAGGAATTTTAGGGGACTGTGAGCATTATCAATAAAAGGAAGAGTGAACAAAAAGAAAACAGATTACATGTACCATACTGATTTACTCAAATAAATGCACCCCCCCCCCCCAGCCTATCTCTTTGAACCCACTTTTATTTGGGACCTGGCATATATTCCTGACCAGTAAATATGGTATTGACAGAGCAGTTTTTGTATGAGTGGGAATTTACTATAAGGCAAATTCATAACATGTTTTAAGGCATGTTGTACCATGCATGTACATGCTGTAAGTCAGTACCGTATATGTTTCTCACTCATACAATAACCACTCTATGAGATATTTTACAGCAACTCACATGTCCATAGTGTCCTTCTTCAGAGCAGTTATAGCAATATACTGGTCCAGTGAACTCGCCTGCTCTATTAACAACTGGCTGCTTCTTTGGATTTGTCTGTTTGTTGCAGTAGAATTATGCTTTATAAATGTTTGACTCAAAATTCAAAATTCCAAAACATCTGAGTATGTATAAATTATGTAGGCTACCATAAAGTACATGAATAAAGCCTTAAATACATTTATTTATAGACCTTTTTACTGTTTGGGTTTAATGTTTTCCCATTTCAGACCATGTGTCATTCCCTAGAGTATCATTTCTTTGTTTAATGATTGTGCATGAGAAGACACATGAACATGGATACAACTCAAACAAAGAATCTAATTCTCAAGAGAATGACACATGGTCTGAAATGATTTTTAAAACATTAAGTTAGAGACTCAGGTTTTTTGAGTTTGGGCATGTTTTTCCATTTCAAACCAAGTTTCATTTCCTTGACTATCACTTCTGTCTAAAAGGAGAGAAGGACGGCATAGTAGTGGGAGCCCTCACCTCTCATTAATGCAAAGCTGGTTCGATTACCTGTGGACTCTGTGTCGTACTGTATGTGAATAGAGTTGCTTGTTGGATTTCTCCTGTGCTTAAATGGTTTTTCACCATGTACTGTATACCAGTTTTCCTCCCTCCACAAAAATCAACTATTTACTTCTAAATTCCAATCTTAATTTCAGTGGATGAAAAGCTCCTCAGTCTGTAGAAATACCACTGCATGCTAAATCCCATTTTTAAAATTCTATTTTGAGGGATAGCACCTGGTCTTAGTTGAGAAAAGCAATGCCTTAACAAAGCAGATCACTGACAAACTCCTTAATTTAAGTCTATCCCTTACCGTGCGATGATACTGCCTCCAGTGATCAGGACAATCCTATATGTACAATGGTAAAAATAATGGTTTTTATTTTGTCAATATTATCATAATTATCAACATGAAAATGTATGAACATTGACTATTAAAATGTTACAAGTTTCACGTGTTAAATCACCGGGAGATATTTACCTTGTAATAGTGTCCTAACATGTAACATCTACGACACTGGTCATGTGGCCGACTTCGGGGCTTCTTACAGTTCTATAAAAACGATGCACTGTATTAACAATCAACTAACGTCAAGTAGAGAAATAACATCAAGATACAGACTGTTGCCTTACCATCACACGATGTCCTGGTTCATGGCAGTTAAAACACAGTTCATTAGGGCAACGTCTCCTTATATGTTCACCACCACACAGAAAGCAACTGATTTTCTGAAACAATAATTAAACAGTTCAGGACTATAAACGTTCCTTTTTTGGGCTGCCTGTGTATAGCAATGTTCACGCTGATGTCACCTATTGATATTAATGTGCCAACGAGAGATCTTTTGGCTGATGAAACCAAGACATCTTTATTTTGTGTTTGGCAAATTTGAATAAGAAAATATTCCTGGTATCAATGTTTGTAAACTTTGAACATCACTATAAGAAGTGCCAAAAAAGTAGAGTAGCCAAAGGAAGGGCCAATGTCTTAAATAGAGCAGATTTCATATGACTATGAAAACTGAACTTACTGTATGGCACAGACTGTGCCTTGTCATGACCACCCAGTGCTATACTATGAGCCATCACTTTTTATACTCATACTGTACAAAATCTGCTCTAAGGCCCATTTTAGACATCAAACTTTTGCCACATTGAATCTAATTGCCTTTGAGGCCAGCGGCTAAGAAAACACAAAGTACTACCATATAAGACATCAGCTCTTTTGCTTAGTGCCAAGAGACAATAATTATGTGTTAAATTTGGTCTACATACTTCTACTTAGTTTAAGGGAAAACAGCGCTGAACCTCAAAGAGCAGATTTCGTACGAGTATAAAAAAATTCAGCTCATGGCACAGCACTGGCAAGGCCTAAGGCTTCAGGGGGCCGTACTGTAATTACCTTTGGTGTGGGACAATCAATGGCCTTATGACCCTTCTCATTACAGTTATGACATCTGAAGTTTCCTTCTTTCTTGTAGTATCTTGCCACTGGTCGGCGTTTACCATCAGCTAATAAACCAGTCTAAAATTTGTAATGTTCAATAATCAACATATAAATATTTAAGCAAATTTCCGATGACCGTGCCAGTGCCATGGTAACAATGCAGAGTTGAGCCAATCACAGTGTGGAATTACAACTCATTCAATAGCCATTCCGAAGATGCACAAGAGACTAGGTTGAATTTACATCAACTTTATAATGTTATATTTTATCTTATTTTTTCCAAATATGACTGGGCGACATGTCTGTTCAAAACTGTATTTGACCAGTCAAGTACCAAATTTGGCCGGACATTGACTGTTGATCAGCTGTATTTTGAGCCCTGCATTGTAGTGTGTTTCATTGAGTCCCTATTGATCATTCATTCTCATGTATTCAAGCTCTTTCACTTACCTCCAAATCTTCTTTAATCAAACTCCAGTTTTCTACAAACAATAACAAAATGTCAATACATGTAACTATTCACAAATGAAGTTCCATTAGGCCAGCTCTCACCCTAATGGGCAAAAAGTCAAATAGTCAATTCAGCGGCATCTTATTGGGTTTCCTCTCATAGCTACTGTAGCCCTCAAGCTGATAGTGTAAAGGCACAGACACACAGTGCAACATTTCATGCAATATTGCAAGCAATGTTGCTGAAGTAGGATGGTTTCCTACCTCAGCAACATTGCATGCAACAATTAAATTAAATTATGTGACAAGGCTCACAACATCCATTGCCTGCAATATTGCGTGCAATGTTGCATCGTGTGTCCTTAGCTTAATAGACCATATTTATTTTGGTAAAATGTTAATGTTTTCCCATTTCAGACCAGGTGTCATTCCCTAGAGTATCATTTCTTTTTTTAACAGTTGCGCATGAAAAGACACATGAATATGGATACAACTCAAACAAAGAATCTTATTCTCAAGAGAATGACACATGGTCTGAAATGGGAAAACATTACACCCTCCAAATAAAGTCTAATGATAAACAAATATGCCCTACTGTATGACCAACCTTGGGCAGATCCAGTGGCTTCACCCCTAGGCCCATTGTCATCATCATCATCAACTTTATCATCATCACTATTGTCTTCCTGATTGCTGTTATTCCCACTGCGATTATCACTACTGCATCTTTCATCATCAATAACAATATATTCTATTTTCTCAGCTGAATCTTCATCTTCACTCGACAGATTATCTTGGACTTCCTTCATTTCAAAAGTTAGAGTTAGTACAACATTGTTTTATTGCTCGCGTTTGGAATGATTTGATTGTTTGATTGACTGAAGCCAACACACCAAGCACCTAGGAAAGGTCACACTCGGAAATATGTAAAGCACTGTAATGGATTAGAGTTACCACTGTTTCATTTGCTACACACTGATTGGGACAAACAGTCATGACATGGAAATCAGGCAATACACTGCCGTCAATCAAAGTACATGTAAAGGTTTGATTGACTGCAATGTATTGCCTGATATCCCTGTTGCGATGGTTGTCTCGCTCAGCATGCAGCAAAGAAAACAGAGGTAATGAATCATACCTTGTCTTCTTGTTGTTTGTCATCAAGTACTGCTGGACTACACGTACCATCAGATGAATCAGCACCTACATCTTTACAAAAAATAAACAAACAAATATTAAATAAATAAACAATAAACATGTCACTCAGTATAATTCTTTGCTGGCAAAGTCTCCTTTAATTTTCCTTCTTCTTCCTTTTTTTCCAGATCAGCTTACTAAAAATAACGTGCTATTATTGTTCAGCAGACTCAAATATATACAGTTGCTCATCAGAAATTTTTTTAGCATGTGTATAAGATTTGCTGTCATTTCAAGTCATGGACAGCGGCCACTAGTTTCCTTTTCCCTGCAAATGCTATTGAGTCCAGCAAAAGAAAAACAAAAGGAGACTGTAATTAGCAGGGAATCAGTACATGTATAATGTCTATGCTGCAAAATATTGAAAGCTACAGCACATCAGTAATACCTTTATCATCCAAGTCTTCTTCATTGGGCAAAGAGAAGGAATAATGCACTTGGCTGTAAAGGGCTTCTTCTATCTCACTTTCAATCCCTTCCTCACTATGTATAAACAGAAAATAAGAATCCAATGTATTTATGGTCTGCATGCAAGCACAACTACACAATTAAGTCTATAGATACATGTAAATATCAAGGACTACAGTACTGTACATGTATATAGTTGATTTACATTTCATTCACTACAGTACATACAGGTACTGTCACTGAGACATGGTGCAATCGTCTATCATCAATCTAAAACACTCAGTGACATAACCATGACCTTGGTATGATTGAGTCTGCACTGTGTTCATTCCAAGTTTCAGGCATTTGATTGGATGGAAAGTAAATTCTTGTGCAATGTGATTGGTCTAGAGTAGATCTGGCAGCAAATTATGCCTTGCAGTGTCATGATCAACTGGGTTCATGCTGTGAGCTTTTCACAGTCATAAGAAAACTGCTCTATCATGTGTTTACCTGTCTGAGGACTTTTCACCATAAAGTTCATTTTCATAGGCCCTGAAGCTGTCTTCGTCAAACTCCTCATCGCTCATAATTATTCAATGTTTAGAACCTGGGAAAAAAAATGATACATAATACCAAGGAAGAAAAAAATATCACAATTCAAGAGAAAAATTTATTCGTTTTGCATTTGACTTATTTCCCACTATTGAAGTTTATTACTTTTTAAGTTGGGCTTCCTGTGGTTCAACATTAAAAAGGCCTCTTGCATCGTAAAATCTGAACAAATCCGGTGTATTTGAATTGATAATTAAAAAACAACTCAACTCATGGTTTACTGAGGCTATAAAATAACATTAGGATGCAAGAAAATACCTCCAAAATCTGTTCAAACCCAGGAGACGCTACACTGTATAAAGTTGGCGATTTGTCACGTGTTCCCAACTTTAACATCAAATTTCTTCTCTCACCTTATCATATCATCCATTAAACGTTGACTGCAGCCTACAACATCAATTGAATATTATATTTTTAGCGTAAAAGCTGGACTGGAGACAAACAAACGAGTAAAACATTGAACCTTCAGACTTGATAAAAGAGAACTGCTACTTCCGCCGCCATCTTTTAAGAAGCTTGAGTCATAAGGTACAGCGGTTATTTAACTGAGGGAGGGGAGGGTAAGTAAGTAATTTGCACTTCATATAAACTTAATAAAAACAGATAAATCATATAGATAAGCCATAACAAAAATAAAAAATAAGCTATCATAGATTTAAATTCAGAAAAAAAAGCGGATGTTAACTTTTTTTCCTCAATTTTTTACGGTGTTTCTAAAGGCTGCGCCGGTCGTATTTTTGGTCAGTGATTGTTCATATGTAAATCAGTTCGATTCAAGATGGCTGACAAAACGTTTCTTGACGTTGTGGGCCAAATTGATCTGGAACTTGATGTACCTTTTAATGAATTTGAAGACGAATTCCCACAAGATACTCAAGAAGAAATCGAGAACTTACCCGTGCAAAGTATTAAGACTGTAAATTCAACATGTTCTGCAGAAAATTTAACTAAAAGTTGCGTGGTTGATAAAGACACTTCTGGGCTGTCAAATGAAGGCCTCTTAATAAAGTTAGGCCAAGGCACGAAGCACGAAGAATCTACTAATGATGACGATGTAGAGGAAGGGGAAGTGTTAAGCCAGGAGGAGGAAATGCAGTTATTAATGGACACAATGAAAGACGATACAAAAGACAATGTTGAGGATGGCCAAAATATTTCATGTGTTCATCAAAATAGGGAGAACTTAAAACGAAAAGTGGACAGAAATGATTCTGCATTAGATGAAGAAGCTGATATGGATATTGATGAGAGTTTGTTATTAGAATCTGATGAGGATTCAATGTTACAAGAAAAGAAGTTTAAGAAGGAAGAAGATGGTGAAGGTTAGCTAGTCTCCTTTGCAGCAGTTGTTAGTGTCGGTCTCAAAATTCCTCCCCACTAACGGCTGCTTACTGCAGCCAGGCATTCCATTACAATTGTTTTATTTAAGCCAATCAGGAGGAAGACCCGTGACAGGCCACCTATTGATTTCCTGCCAAATATGATAAACAAATTATAAAACTCCTTTTGTTTTTTATCTGGCATGCTTCAGTTCTTGATTTTAGAATTAGAGCCGTGATTGGCTAAGCTGTTAGAATGGATTGCCTGGCAGCAGTAAGCAGCTGTTAGTGGGGATAGATTTTGAGACCGACACTCAGAATGGTTGCAAAGGAGACTAGGTGAAGGTATATTATAGTAAAAAGAAGCCAAGTACCTAGACCCCCATCAAAATTATCTTGGATGCGAGGCAAACAGAACAAAAATGCACAAAAGAAATGGCACAAATTCCACCAAAAAAGTGTGGTTTCTTTTGTTTTTACAAGTTATCTTTGCATCCAAGAAAGTTTTTAAAGGGGTATCATCAGTACGCATGTATGTAATAGCTAGAGCAATATTTCATATGACTGTGAAAGATTCACATCTCTTCTTCTAACATATTATGTGCTTCAAGACCAACCAATGAAGAAAACTACCAAAGGTGGTAAGAAGAAAAAGAAAAAGAAATACAGAGTGGCAACAGCACAGTATGGGAGAACCCCTCAACCAATCATTGGAAGACTGTTCAGACCTTTATTGGCAACAGAAAATGATGCACCTGAAGTGCTTGCTGGTCAGTTGGCAGACCGATTAGAAGAGGTACAATGCAACTACCTTGAATTAAAGCATCTATTATTAGCTGGGTTTCACTTGACATCATTTCCTGTCTCATGCAGAATGTTCCTCAGCTGAATCACAAGTTTTCAATATAATTCTTTCTGGTTGACAGCACATGGTGGTCAGTGTTTGACCACCATTTAAAGAAGATAATGAGATTCAAAGACTTTTATCAGCTGATTGAAACCCAGCTATGATATATATAATACACATATATATAATGTATTATACATTCTTGTTTCTTTAGGAAAAAGAAGACCTCATACTACGAGTATTACGAACCATTGGTAACAAGAAGGCAATTGAAATATTTCAAGAAACAAAGAAAATACAAGTGGAAGGTGGAATGAGTACAGTTCACGGAAACAGAAGGTAAAGCTACATCTCCATCCAATGTTTGTTTGCCCTACATGTGCCATAAGTTCAGTGGCCAATCCAAGATTTTTGTCATGGAGGGGTGCAGTTTTGTAGGAGCAGCTACCACAAAAACACTGAACCAAAAAAAAAACCAATTGAACTTACCTTGTGCTGGATATTTTGTAAGTTGCAAAGTAGGGCTACAAAGCCGGCCGACGGAGGGGTGCCACCCTCAGAAAAACATTCCATATTAGTTATCTTCAAAATAGGGACACAAAGTTGATCCAGGGTGTGCACACCCCCTGCACCCCACCCCTGGATCCATCCCTGAAGTTTCACCATGAACAGCAACATTAGTTATTTAAAAATAATTCTCCATTTTCTTTGTTTCAATATTGTATTTCTTTTTCAGACGAACTAGTGGTGGTATCTTCATCTTCCTCTTAAAAAGCAAAGGTTATGCAACTAAGGAGCAGTTGAAGGAAATATTTGCTGCTGAACGAGAAAAAGTCAAGCAACTGATAAAAGAACAGAAGAAAAGAGACAAAGAACTGAGGGAAAAAGGAATCCATGATTTAAGACAAAAACTGGCAGAAAAAAAAGAAATCCTTATGAAAACTGAAGATAACCAGTCAGAAAATGGAAGTGTGTTGGAAGCAAGCAACAGTGAAGGATTGCTATAGACCTAGAATGACTAACATTCACAAGCCCTTACTCACTAAACTATCACATTTTTCGGATTCTGTTGCTCCAGCAGCTACAAGAAAGAAAAACCAAGGGCTTGTCAAAAACATTACAAATCAAAGACAGCAATGGCAGGCTATTTGTATCACCATAGCAACAGTACCAATAAGTCTGAGCAGTTTCAGACTAAACCTCATAAGTAGTATTGAAGTACACTTAATTGGGTCAAAACATTTAAAATCAAAAATAGCAATGCCAGGCTGGTGTTTATCTGTTTGTATTACCATAGCAACAGTACCAATAAATCTGAGCATGTTCAGACTAAACCTCATAAGTAGTATTGAAGTACAGTATGGATAAAAAGTTAAATTTTATTGAAGTACACTTGATCATGAGTACTACTTCGAGATAACATCAGAACATCTACTGTACACTTCTCTGACTTTCTATGATGTATATTGCATGTACCATATTTGAGAACGTATATGTCCAATATGCATGAGAAAAAACTTGTTGAATGTGTCAAAATAGACCCGTTGCAGCACGTCAGAATGCAGCTCAATTTGAAGGACAAAACATTAGGTTTCCGATTCTCAGGAGATTGAAATCCTTTTATTTTGTCCTCCAAATGGATCTGCTTTGACATCACGTGCAAGGGGTCTACAGTATACTTGCCCTGTACAATAGGTTTGTCGCGAAAGTGATTGACATATTGGTTTGCGAAATGCGTCAGTTGAAGTGTGAACACTTTTTCCCAAGTATCATAGACTCAAAGTTCACTTAAAACAAAGTAGTAATCCTACTGTATTCTGTACTTGACTTTTATCGTGAACCCGGCCCCATACTGACGCTGGACAATATCTGTTCAGTTTTTAACCAGTTTTTAACAAGCAAGGACGATTTGGTAAGGAAGCGCGCATGGCAGCTTTGTTTTTCGCGCCACTTTTCACTAAGTCGCTTTTATTTTTAGAGCGGTTTTGGTATGAGTCGGAAACATACGGTCCTGACTTTCAGCACGCACTGTACATGGTACGACATGCCGTAACATTGAAAAGGCTTTCCGTTGTCTTCCAGTAACTCATCCAATCACAACACGTAGTTACAGCTAGGGTGAGATACGGTACGGCAATGTATAGTACGACTGTAATCTGATTTTGCCTTATCGCCGGCGTTTCCCACTCATACGAAAACCACTGCAATGGAACGTTTACAGCGCGACGCGCCTTACCGTGGCCACCCTGCAAAAGTTTCGTACAAGTTAACCAATCAAAATGCGAGAATTCGATTTCAAAGCAGCGCCGATCGACAAACACATTACTGCGATTCTCAAGAAAACTCTTTCAATTATTTCAAGCAATGTGGATATTTTTGATTTAATGGTTGTATTTGCTTTTCATAACAAATAAAATATGTAAACAATCTCATTAGTTCTTGCATTTTGATTGGTTAACTTGTACGAAACTTTTGCAGGGTGGTCACGGTAAGGCGCGTCGCGCTGTAACAGTTTAAAGGATTTCAAATGCATATTTTTTTTCTCCCTTTTCTTTTCAAAGTGCATTTCCCCGCCTACGCCAAGTGCCGACTAACTGGTTCTTCTTGTTAACGTAAACAAAGCTTTCAGGAAGCCGTTTCTTTTGGACGCTTTCCCAAAAACAATAAGCTCTATAATCGCTGATCTCTTTGGATCGGTTCCCAATCGTACTTATAAGCTTGACACTGTAGTATAGTAGCGCTCATCAAAGTCTCGTGTTACTGTCCCGAACCCCTGAACCAGCCAACAACGTATCACAACAAATCTGTAAGAATTCCCCCAAAAATGGCAGAAAAGAAAAGAATTCTTACTTTACTTACTTTGTGGACGCTCTTCTTAGTTCTCCAAGGTATGTCATTACGTTAAAAACTTCTATAAACTTGTACTCACTTATTCAGAAGATTGCTATCTTTGTTTACTGACCTATACGACATTACTACAGTTTATAAGTGAATGAGGAACTAATGAGGTCCTCAATAGTTGCAACACTGCTGACTTGTCCTTTGTAAATAAGTTTGTTTTTCATTCAAGATTTTTCTAGAAAGTCTTTCTATGTGGCTCTAGATCTGAGTTTTGTAGTCCCTCTGAATCCCATGATGCGACGTTGTCATATTGGATCAATGGACTATCATTTCAGTAAACGTAATAAGGTCAATGCTTTCCAGGAAACTCAGTCTCACTAGAAATTCGAACTTCCAGCTTTATTGAGCCTTCCTAACACACGATTCTCATTTCTATCCTTTCTTTTCTCCAAAAAAATGCAACTATAGAACTGATTTGAAGATGTAACGTCCATTTCCCATGATTGCCATGATGTTTTTCTCTAGTAAAAGTAACTGACATGACCTCACAATGTGATGCTCAGTGGAAAGGAGTCAAGTCCTATCGTTTCTAATATCGGAGTTTAGATTTTAAAAGGTCTCCCAAGGTTTCTTAAGTCTAGGACTTAAAATTGAAATTTTTGAAAGGTTTGACAGGCTTTTGATGCACGAAGCACCAGCAGTGTATTGACGAGCAGGAAAAAATAACAGGTTTAAGTTTGCGCGCAAACCGGTTTAGAGCACATTCTTCAATGTTGTTGTACTTTAGAAATAGCAAGAATTAGGCCGTTTGCGTAGTATTGTATCATGAAATTCCACGATCAGAAACCCTTGCACACATTTCATTTGTTCAATATATTAGCGCCAAAATAGTCCAATTTAATTTTAAGATGATCAGGAATAACATTACTTTGAGAAAGTGAAATTCTAGGAAAAAAATTCCTGGCGCATTGTTATTCTCTAGCAGATCGTAGTCATCATGAAAAAGGCGTAGATGGCAGGCCTACGAGTGAAAGGATTCCAAAGTTTAACATCTTGTAGTTGACTGTTGGTGGCGAAAGATAAAGTCAAAAGTCAAAATTTCTCTAAGTGTTCTTTGAAGGGATACCTTTCGGCTTTGTTCTGGCTGATAGGTACTATCATTATCTCGCTTACCATCTTCCCACATTGCTCCCTCCCCTCCCCCCTCCCCCTCTCTCTCTCTCTCTCTTCCTATCCGATACATTCTTACTACTTTTGACTACCACACATATGTTCTTACATTGACAGAACGTGCAATTAGATGTTTTCTTGTTGCTAATTGATGTAATTCGAAGTTCGATGACAAGTATTTGTATTGCGGAGCAATATATGACCTCAAGTACCGGAAATATCAAAGTTACGTTTATATACTATTACTTGGCATAGCTTTCAACGTTACTATGCGGAAACATTCCATTATTAGGATGGTTGACTAAAAACCCCAGGGGAACTCCAGTATAAAGAAGGGCGGGGATGCTAGTCGGCAGTTTTGAAAATGACCCCCAAAAGGTACAAAAATTCTCTTCCTCGTAGCCATAACAATCGCAAGTTTCATCCCTAAATGCTACCAAATGACGCTAATTTTACAGCATTTTAATTAGTTTTTCGTGTGATAACCATAGAAGGTACCAAATAACGAAAATTAACCCCTAAGAAAATCCCCGCCCCTTTAACGTCGGGCTCCTCCCCCCGCCCGCGGGTAAAAACAAAAACTACTGATATTAGTAACAAGACAAGGTCCCTTTTGTATAGACCGCAATCAGATAAATCCAGAATATTTAGTTTTTATTGTGATTCATATTGACAGAGTACATTGTTAGCTGCCATAGACCCCTTGCAGCACGTCGGAATTCAGCTCAATTTGGAGGACAAAACAATAGGTTTCCAATTCTCAGAAGATCGAATTTCTTTTTTGTTGTCCCCCAAATTGAGCTGCTTTGATATCACGTGCAAGGTGTCTATAGCTTATACAATCAGCTTGCGGCTTGTTTGTATGTCTATGGAAGACAGGTCTAAAGTCCATTGGCCTTGTCAGTTTGTACGTGAAGACATGCACAAGACAGTATTTCGGTAAAGTGTATTTTTAGCTGTAGGCACCAATAGTAATTTCAAAAGGTCGATACGTGATCACTGACAACTACGAAAACAATGTTGGCACTCATCACCATGAATTCAATAATTGACTTTCCTTGATGTAGTTTTACTTACCCTATATCTACAACAAGATATGATGTACGATACTGTGTCATTCTGATTGGATATACGGTAACTTCGCCAGCTTTGATTGGTTATTCATTTTGACCCATGATCCGATCCCCATTAAACGACTTCCTCTGACCACTTTACGTCGTTTTGTTTTGCATGTCATGGACTCTCTAACATGAAAAATCCCTTCATTCTTTTGTATTTTCGACGTTACCTAAAAAGTTGTTTTCATTTCGCAGTCGACATACTTTGATACCCTGGGTACAAGAGGCCCGAGTGGGGGAATGTTACCCAGGACAACTTTTTTGGGAGGGAGGTGGCTTATATATCATCCCAAGTAGCAAAAAAAATCGGCTCTTCTTTGTCAGAAAATGAAGTTGTACCCAATACCTTGCCTGTCTTACTACCGATATCAGGGGAGAATTCTCCCCTGCCGATATATACACTGTCAAAGGTTAAAGTAATGTTTTTAATACTTATGAACGAGCTATGAACCTTGGACATTCCATAGCTTTTTTTATGATAACACTGTGGCCGGATACGACATTGGGTTAGCTTGTTCACACTTATTAGTGGTATTCGGGCACGGTGCATGTGACCTCCATGAATTTTGGCGTCTACACATGCAGGTACTTCAACATTAGTGCCGGCCCATTAAATGAGAAAACGTTGTTTTTATTTCGTAAAGTGCTGTAAAGTACTCTGACTCTGTTCCTGCCTTTAAATCTGCACTCAAGACTTTCCTGTTTAACAGGAGTTTTTGAACTATATTTTTCATTTACCATCGCAACCTGCTGTCTGTCTACTCCTCTTGTTAAAAGCATCGAGACTTTAGTTAGATGCGTTTTCAAGAACTCTACATTATTATTATCGTTAATATTATAATGAGAATCGCCCTCTCGAACACAGTGCTCAGGAACCAAGTGTGGAACGTTAAAGTACGAACTCAAGATGAATTGTCCGGCAGTCGGTGTCATACGTGAGAAGAGTTTCTAGTTGGTTCTCTTCAGTCCTTCGAGGGCTTTTTTTTCGGGTTCTCCGGTTTTCCTCCCTCCACAAAAATCAATTTCTAAATTCCAAAGTTTTGTTAGCTACAATGGCCATTAAGTGCTATCCTCGTAAAGAATGATTTTTCTAATTTCTTTGTATTCTAGGTTCCAAGGGATTCCCCGATACCAAATTACATTGTAATCCAAGAAGCATGGACCTGATAGTCAAATCATCTTCCAACCAGACCCTTCAACTCCATCTCGTCAACGGTAGCTGTAAGGCAGCGAGGATTAACAACACGCATGTTCTTTTTCAAACACCGCTGACCGCATGCGGTACACAGTACAAATTCTCTGACGAACGTGTAGTATTTTTTAATTGGCTGATAATTAGGAATTCCAGCCAATCAGGAATGAGGCAAAGGTCACGTGTTCTTGAGCGTTCTATGCCATTTTACTGTGTGTATAAAAAGAAAGATGTTGCAGAGATTTTTAAAGGTAAGCCACCCTAAATGTTCCAAATATAACATTTGTAAACGCTTAAAATCGTTTATTGACCTTCTGCAAAAAGGTGTGTCCCTAGTCTGTATGAATTAAAATCTTTTTGAATTGGATTATTGTTTTGTGACAAGTGAGAGAGCATGACTGAATTAGTAAATTTGCACAATTCCACAGTGAAAATAGAATTAAAGTTACAAAAATCATATAGTTATGATTTCACCCTTTATGTCAAAGAAGCTCAATTTGGAGGACAAAACAAAACAATTCCAATCTCCTGAGATTTGGAACCTATTGTTTTGTTCTTCAAATTGAGCTGCATGCGAGGGGAAAGAAATATAAGCATTTAAAATTTACCACAAACTTAAAAGCAAGACTCAAAGTTTCTCTGTTTCTCATACAAATCCTTGTACTAGAGCACTGATTGAAGTTTTGCTCCATCACTAATGCTAGCATGCCATTTCAAATGCTGATTGCAGAGGGTATATCCAAGACACAAAACCTTCAAGATCTCTTATATATGTTTTTACTTTATAATTGCAGTTATTGAGCCTCTAAATTTCGACCCCAATAAATCAAGTCCCCAAGAGCTGTTCAGTTTACTCGGGCTGCCTGTTAAGATTCGATGCACATTCAGAAACGGCGCTTCTCCAGTGACGGTGAAATTCTTTAAAAATCAAACCATGGTTGCCAAGGTAACAAACCAATCCATGCAGACAGAGATTGTGATGGCCAGAAGAAAGGATTTTGGTGAATATACGTGTATTGCAAGAGATAGAGACGGAAAGACGGCAATGCATAATATTACCATTAAACACCTCGGTAAGTGTGGTAACTGTCTTTAGTCCAACACCATTGAAAATAGAGCCAATAAGAATGCAGGAAAGCTGATTACGCCACTCAGAACTATTGTTTACTGTATATGCATGCATGGCACATAATGGAATATCCCACTCGTCACAGAACTAGCTAGTGTATTTGCTTAGATACACACTTACCCAAAATTTCGCTTGTATGTATACTAGAAAATGTAAAGGCCTCATGATCATGGGATATAGTCCCCTTCACAGTTCCTTGCACCATCTTGAAAGGCAGCCGGGCCTTTGCATCTGAATCGCAAGTTTGACCACCATTTTGGAGCAGAATTGTGATTCAAAGACTTTTACCAGTTTAATGGAATCCAGTACTTATATAAATCGATGCGGAAATAGACTAAAGAGGATTAACATTCAATTGCTTTATTTATTAGATCACGCCGCTGTACCTCGTGACGGAGTCTACACCACGTGCTCCGAGTCCTCATTCCACGTGATCATGAATCGGACTTCGTACCCATGGTTACATCCTTCATTGAAACACTTGCATTTGCGTGACCATTCGTGTGAGCCCTGGCATATCAACAATACCCATATCATATTGAACTCCACTTATAATCAATGCAAAACCATC
Source organism: Anthopleura xanthogrammica (assembly GCA_964019055.1). NCBI lineage: Eukaryota > Metazoa > Cnidaria > Anthozoa > Actiniaria > Actiniidae > Anthopleura > Anthopleura xanthogrammica. The sequence goes on along the minus strand of OZ025218.1, from coordinate 8,497,194 downwards.
AGAAAAGAAAGCTTTGGGGAAATAATTTATGATAATGTATTCATTGTCCATGTCAAGCCTCGTGATGGTGTCCCTATGTTGAATGTCCCGGATATTGAGTTTGATATCGAATGTCGACTGAGAAGAAAACCTCGAACAAGAATAAACGTGATGCCATTAACTCAGGGCAAAGTTTATTATCTTAAAGGTAAATAAGTATGTCGTATGGTGGTGAAAAGAAAATGTTCTACTAGAGGCTTAATTTGGTCCATCACGTGATGGCAGCCATGACAGGAGGCAGGAACGACAGGAACAATTGAATTTTGTCTTATCTGATTTACATGAGAAAGAATTCAGTTTTCCAGGGGAAAAGACTATTAATGTACCACCTGTCATGGCTGCCATAACGTGATGGTGCAAAACCTCGATATTGCTGGTTTGCAAGTATTTCCAAGAGAGTCAAATAACAGACGTGGCCATGTTGGTTGTATTTAAAACAATGGATGCTATTGAAAATTATTTTGTCAAATACCACCAACATGGCGGCGATGACGTAACCCCAAAACGAGGAGTACTTCATTGACTTCCTAATGTACCACTATATTGATTTCTGAATACTTTTACTTTACTTGGATTTTGACTTATTTAAAGTCCTTCTTCTGTTCCCTTTATTACTGCAATATTACATATTCTGCGAACCCAGACATTCCAACTGTTTGTTGTGAACTGATAGGTTTTTCGCTGCCGTCAATCAAAACTAATTAGTTGTAATCTCTTATATTTTTGAGTTGCGGCAGTAAAAAAAAACTTTTCACAAGTAGCTGTAGTAATTTCTGATTTCGCAGAAGATGTATACGTAAAGCCGCAGTAATCTATTTGCTTTTACCCCCAGGTGAGTTATTCGGTATATTCCACCATGGGAGTACAGTAAGAGCTGTGTGTCAAACAGATCCCCACGAGAAGTTCATCGCATGGAGGATCAAGAATGGACGGCAGCCATTGACGAAACGCAAGGAAAATATCCTGAGTAAAACGTTGGTGGTGGAGAATGTTACAGATAGTCATGGAGGGGTTTACGTCTGTATTACCGCAAGAAGGCACTTGAGATTCCACTTTTTTGTAAAAGGTAAATGTACATGTCCAAATAAAACGGACAACGTAGATCATCCATCTATAAAATACTTCTTTACCTCGGGCGTAATGTTTTCCCATTTCAGACCACGTGTCATTCTCTTGAGAACAAGATTCTTTGTTTGAGTTATATCCATGTTCATGTGACTGTCTTCTCATGTGCAAAATTCTGTTAAACAAAGTAATATCATGATTATCTCGGGATCCATTGTTTCCAGAGGGATGTTTAAGGTCTAACATCCCCCTGGATGAATAGCGATGAGGGATATTTAGTCTAAATATCCCTCATCACTATTCATGAGGCATGGCCCCTCATATGACAATCACCGGGACCATGGATGGGTAGCATTGACACAATCGAAAATTTTGCGCAATGACTCTGGACTACACACTATTGAACACCCCAGCACTTGTGGGACCCATATTGAATAATCTTTGCGCATACGTTGACTAGCGAATTTTTCTTACTATTTGTGACGTAATCAAGACGGTTTGAAAACACTTCATTAATACCGCTCTAGGCCAACCAAAGTGAATTAGAATAAAGCACCACGAATGAAGGAATGCTGGTTCAATTCGCCATTGTCGCATTTAACGAAGGCAAATTCCCTTAAGTATGCCGCATATCAACAGCTTTGTAAAACTTTGTAATTTATGCATCGTACGAAAGCTAACATATTTCCTAAAAGCAGTTTTATTCCTTGGTAATCATAATATTACAAACTAATAGCATGAAATTTCGAGTGATTAGTGATTAAATGTCCCCTCAAGCCTCGGCAGGTTTAGTTAAAGTCCCTCCGCCTTCGGCGTCGGGACTTCAACAAAACCTCCCTCGGCTTTCGGGGACATTTAATCACTAATCACCCTCAAGTCATGCTATTACTTATAAAAATAATAGATAAAGGGTCTATTCTATGAAAATTAAATGCAGAGTGTGTATGAGTAAAGACCCCTTTTTCGTGACATCAAAGCAGCTCAATTTGGAGGACAAAACGAAAGAATTTCAATCTCCTGAGAATTGGAACCTATTATATTGCCCTCCAAATTGAGCTGCATTTCGACAGAGTGCGTATGAGTATAGACCCCTTGTGTGTGACGTCAAAGCAGCTCAATTTGGAGGATAAAACAAAAGAATTTCAATCTCCTGAGAATTAGAAACCTATTGTTTTGTCCTCCAAATTGAGCTGCATTCCGAAGTACTGCAAATGGTCTATAGAATGGATTTGAGGAAGTGGAAAAGAGGGGACGGGTGTACATTTCTGTAAGCGCATTCCAATAGGGCCTTTTTTGGCTTTAAACCGCGAACATGAAATGTCTGACTTGTATTAATCTCGTTATTTTTCTCATATCCGAAGCTCATTTTCATGCCAAGAGCAAGCAGTACATCAGGAAGGGAAGAAATGGTGTTGTAGCTTGTTCGGTTGGTGGTTTCCCCAAAGTAACGAAAGAATGGACAAAAAATGGTGTCAATATAGAGATGAAAGGACGCTTTTCCATCGACAAGAAGGGAAATTTGATGATAGCTGAAGCACGGAAAGAAGATAATGGAATGTACGCATGCGAAATGGAACAAGTTTTTCAAGTGCCATTAACAATGAGAACTTTTAAGGAGATAAATATCATGGTTGAGATATATGGTGAGCTTTATCGGTTTTTTTGTTTATATATCCATCCACCAATCCATCCATTATTATTCGTCCGACCATATGGCCATCCATCTATCCGTTCAAGCATGCATGCATGTATGTATCTATTCGATCCGTAACCAATCCCTTCATCAATCAATCCATGCCATCATGTATAAGCAATCCATTCAAGCAATGATCCATCCATGCATGTATACATCCAGCCACCATTTCATCCATCCATACATGCATTGATGCATGCATCACTGAATCTACCCAGCTATTCATCCATCCATCCATCCATTCATGTGTCCAGCCATCCATATGTTCAAATATATCCATCCACATTGCCCCTTCATCCATACTCCCTCAATTCAGCAATCCAACATGTACACCATCAATGCTCCATTCGTCGATGCGTCCATCGATTTATGCCTTGCATGTACACATTCATTCATTAGATCATCTTTATCCAAACAGGAGGCATTTTTCCATTGACGCACATTATTATCAATTTATGTTTTTGCCGTATGCCATTTCCTTCCAGAGCCCCTGGTTCTCGATAGATACCGAACTAGCAGAAAACAAATCAAGACATTCAAAGGCCTCAAAACCAATATCATATGCTCCTTCAAACACGGAGCCACTCCTATATCAATAACCTTATCAAAGAACGGTCAAAACATCAAATCAAATGGATCTGTGATCAAGGTCAGAGGACGAACGCTTTACGCCTTACTGGATACGACAGACGCAGGGAGCTTTGGGAAGTACGTTTGTGTTGCAAAAGATGCTGTCGGAAAGAAGATTCATCATGTCATGAATCTGAAAAAAATAGGTAAATATTTTACTATGTATGTTTTTGAGATATAAATTGTATCTACACAGTTTTGAAATTCCAGTTTTTTTTAGAGTTGCAGAGATACTTAACTTTTTACTCCAAACGTATCAAGTCAAAAGATAAAAGCAATGGTGAAATTAAAGGAAGTCTGCAGTTCGACAGACAGGCAAGATAGGGCCTTTGGGACTCCAGCAGGACACCCCTATCACAACCCAGTCAGGTGCCTACCCCCTTCCTGGATCCAGTACATGTGCTTGTATTATAATGCAATCTTTTTGTAGTATTTACAGGCAAGAAGGATTTTCTCAAAAACGGCTTAAGTTTAAACTGCTACGAGGACTACATGGATGTAACGTTTAATCTGTTCGAGTATCCCTTTCTCGACCCTAACAACTACCACATCCATCTAAACTCATCGGAATGTCAGCCTTACGAGTTCACAAACACATACATTCGAATCCAGGCCCCGCTTTCAGGATGTGGCACCACGGTAAAGCAGCATGGTAACGTGGCTATCTACTATAATAGTTTGATTGCTCATTTGGCGAGGGAAAAATGGCGGAATAAGATGATAACTAGAGTCCCGGATGTAGTGTTTCCATTCAACTGCGCCTACGAGAAGAAGATCATTAAAGAAAACACTGTTCAAGTTCCTATGGGTATGTGAAAAGAAATGAATACAACACACATTATTATATGGCAAGGTAATTTCACGCGCTATGATTGGTCTATTTGCGGTCCATAATTTACGGTACGAACCGAAAATCAAAATTGTCTCTCCTAGCCTTGCCATATGATAAATATCTTATTAACCTCGTTTGCTCAGTCCGTACCGTAAGTTATGGATCCTCTTTTTTCCATTTTTTTATGGTCCGCGCGCTGCGCGATTGGGCCATAAGGCAGTGGAAAAAACTCGGTCCATAACTTACGGTACGGACCTCAAACTCGGTTAATAAGAGCTATTTATATCGGTCGGTCACGAATAATCTCTTGAGTGATGGTCCAAATGCGCGACAAGTTGCACGATTTTGTTGCTCGTATTACCGTACCTTTAATTTACTAAACAATTATTAACAAATTTTAGATTCTCTGAAAGTCAACGCGCTTCAATCCAGTCCTCTCTACGTCACATCATTGGTCAACATCAGGATGCGGTTGACATGCGCTTTCATCGGGGGAGTTCCTCCTATGAAAATCAACATGATCAAAGATGGGAAAAAAGTTGTTGGGGCTGAAAAAGTTAACGAAAACACCTTAACTGCAGTAGTTCGGGCTGGTTTTTCTGCTGTGGGGTCGTATGAGTGTAATGTAATCGATGCGACTGGTCAGAAGGCCATACATAAGATTACACTGGGATTAACAGGTATATCACTGAGTGCATTTTACCATTAACGTAGACCATGTTTTTGACTAAAGACCTTTTCAGTTACATCCATGCAGCAACTCACTGGTTTCATACTCTGAACTTTGAGGGGCACTAATTTGCATAAATACAATAGCTTGTTATCCTTCACTGCACATGAAAACCAGTATTGTGTTCATCCAAAGTGCCCCTCAAATTTGATGCAAATGAGCCAAATCGAAATGCTTCGTGGGTCATAAGAAAGCAAGGTATTCACCACTTTCCATACATCAGCTCACTGTTCAAACACAAAACATTAAGTCGAGGTTGCAAGGTTCAAATTTCAATAATCCTTCGAAACTACCTCGCAGCCTCGATTGAATGCTTTGTCTGTGACCAGTGAACCGATGTATGGAAAATGTTGAATAGACCTTTCTTGAATACGATTGAGTGACCACGAAACAATGGTTCCAAGTCGAGGTTGAGCTTGATGTGATGATGTGCTCATACATTTACGAGAATATTGTTACATCTTAACAAGTTCTTATTCAGCTTTCATGCACTTGTTTTTCTTAGATTGGAAAAAAGTGGCAAAGACAGGAATTTCAATCCATTGTGACTCTAATTCTATCAGTATTTCGCTGGACCGTCGTTTTCACGCGTGGATTCACCCAGAGTTCCTCACCATCCATCTTGTAGACCAGACGTGTAAGCCCTCTTTTATCGACTCGACGCATGCGCTCATCGCAACACCGCTGGAGAGTTGTGGTACTTCATATAAAGAGACCGACAAACATGTTGTGTATCGAAACAAACTGATATTAAGTGAACGTGCTGAGGTTTTTCATGTGGTTACCTGGTCGCCAGTGGTTGTTTTTCCAGTCGAGTGCAGATATAAGAGAAAACCTGGCGGTGGTCTTATACCTTGAAGACACGCTTGAGATTTGCTGGCTGGGTGGCTCCTCTATTAACTATGGTGGCTCTGATTATTTTACTGCATGGGTATGCTATCAGGACTTTGGCAGATGTAAATAACATGTGATCATCTTTACTTGAAGCCGAAAACCAAACAGTACTCTGATACCATGTGGACACGTGTGAGATTGGCTGGCTGGGTGGCTCTGATTGTTTTACTGTATGGATATGCTATCAGGACTTTGGCAGATGTAAATAATATGTACTGGCATGTGATCATCTTTATTCAAGCCGAAAACAAGACAGTGCTTTGATACCTTGTGGACACGTGGGATTTGCTATTTTTGTCGCTAACAGACCTGACTATCATTATTTTATTGCATGGATCTGCTGTCAGGACTTTGGCAGATGTAAATAATTACTATAGTGGTGTCTGGTAAAGAACAAACACTAAAAGCGTTCAACAGTTTCAATCTACTAATTATCACTATTTAGTACTATTTAGTAAATAGCTTATCTAGAAACTCTAGCTATTTCATAGAAAACATGAACAGTGATACGATAATCAAGTATAAAAACATGACATGGCGCACGTTTTATACCAGTAAAATGTTTCATTAATCAAATCGGAAGACCCTTAGGCTAAGACCTATACTAAATAGAATTAAAAGTAGACACAAGACGCAAATAAATCGAGACGAACAGAGTTCTAGAGTGTTTGCACAGAACCCATGGAAAAAATAGTTGTAATTAGCACGGAATGGCATTAATTAAACAATAAAAAAAAAATAGCTTGAATTATCACAATTTAGCTCTACTTACAGTACTATTAGGGTTGAACGCTTTTAGTGTCTGTGCTCTACCAGTGTTTTTGTATATATGTACATAGTTGCAAGGGTGTATCCCAATTTTTCATGAGGAAGGTCACTCCCAACTACCCTACACGAATTATCCGTCCCTTTCCATCGTATGTGTATATGATGCTGAAAACTGATAACTTTAAATTAGTGCATGATGACAAAAATACGCCGTGCGGGCAACATAATTGTAAGATTAAAATTTTGGAACGAAAATTGACTTTCAGTCATAACTTTTCTTATTACCGTCTACTACTGACCTTGTCTTAACCTAACCAATCAGAATGATGCATGTAAACGTCCATTTCAACCGGAGCCTGTCTTTTCTCGGTGCTGACCATAAGTAGCGCAGGCTCTAGGGTCGAGAAGGATTACTTAACACGCATGCGCATGAGAATCTTCCAGCTGCTTTGCTTACAAACTCAAGAGACTTGGAGCTGACTGATTTTACGGAGAGGTAAGAAAATAAGAAAAAAATGTGAGAAAAAGTGACAAAAACTTACAGAAAAAAAAAGACAAGACATCTTTTTGAGTGTAATATCTCTAACAGCAAAAGAGATTTTGGATTACGATTGCAGTAGAAAGAAACTAAGGAAACTTCCGTGAAACATTTCACAGATGGCAATAGTTATGTCTTCAAAATATGCCATCCCAATTTCAAATTCTTAGAGATATATATCTAGTATCTTATATATGTTATATTGGAAAAACAACTCAGGATAAAAGAAAATAGCGTTTTTAGGTCCTTCAAATTTCATAATATGGTGAAAAATATGAATGATGATTAATATTTCATACGAAGTATAAGATATACATTTGTTATCGTATCATTTTTAATTAATGTTTAGGAACTCCAAAATTTATGAGTACGGCAAGTTAAAAGTTTGAGTATAAAATCATTCAACTGTTTTGAAGTTTGAGCGAAATATTTTAATATGAGACAGTCAAATTGAAACTCATTTCTACTAATATCATGATGCTTTCATCAAGATATGGCTGAAGTTGCAATTATCTAGAAGATAGGATTGGTTGTCTTTTCTTTTCGTTTCTATTCTTTTCTTTCTTTCTTTCTTTCTTTCTTTCTTTCTTTCTTTCTTTACTCGTTTTCTGTATCTCTCTCTCGCAAATTATGCCATTAAAATCAATTCAGCTTTTCGATCCCGCCTCTATCTATATATATAGCACGAGTTCCATAAAACATATGACATAGCAACTCATTAAAACAGTCAGTAAACAACTACGAAAATAACAATTCGCTAGACAAAATTCATCAAAATTTTATGAAAACTCCGTTCCTTCAATAACAAGTTGTTAACATAACTGCGAAACCATCTGTCAGTTGGGATTTATTTAAATGTGTTAGCATGTTGGCTGGAAAGTGAAGTGTTAGTCCGCACAAATTTTTTTCTTCGTTTACTCTAGAGTGAGAAATGATAATAATTAAAAACATGTAAGACTTCGTTCGCTTTTCATTTTAAAGGTACTATTGAGTTTAGAGTGTCATGTCGTATGCTCTAACATTTTTTTAGCCATTTGCCAGGGAGACTCGACAGTATCTCCCCGTATCACGACTTAAAACAGAAACTGATTTTTGTTTTTCATTTAGAAAGACAAGGCAAATCCAACACCTTTGCGGTGATATCAATTTCATTTTGTGCATGTTTAATAATAGGGCTACACCAAGTTATTATTTAGTCAACGATTAGATACAGATAGTTTTATTTTTATATGAGGAACTCACAGGTAATATTTGAAAAAAAGTTTGGTCAAATTGTCGTGAAGCGCCGTGTAAAAACAATTATTAAACAGATTTTTTTTTCTTTTGCATCACGTTGTCAGTTTCTTTGATTCTGGTGCCTCAAACGGCAGATATACTGTTCACAATATATTTTCATAGTTTTCTTGGATTTCACTCTATCTTTTGCAAACCTTCGCACCCAAAGACTAGTATTATTTCATCTATCTACAATTTGGAGAATTTTTCGATTCTTTTTCACCATTTTTGGAGAATCTTTTGCCTGTCAATTGACCGCGTTTCATCTTTGCCGTAAACGAGATGCTAAACTGATCATGAAACTATCTATCATATCACCCTCTTTTCTTCGTTTTGTAATATCCGCGTGTGTTTACATTTCCAACTCCAAGTCCTTTTTCGTGAGTGACTCGGGTAACACTAACCGAGTTAATCGAGAAAATGGTTGTAACTTAATAGTTCGAAATTTAAAGGCTTCAAAACTAAGTTTGGACCGAAAATCGAAAAAGAAACTTCGTAAACAGAGCGCAAGCTGAATAATCACACATTTCACTGGATCATTTCGCTTTGATAGTTTATTTTGTTTCATTTGGGTCGAAGAATTTTCATTTCAGACCACCTGTCATTCTCTTGAGATTAATATTTTTTAGTTCTATCCATAGCACGGGTGGCGTAGCGGTGAGAGCGCTCGCCTCTCACCAAGGCGACCCGGTGTCGTATATGAGTAAAGTTGTTTGTTGGTTCTCTCCTGTGCTTCGAGGGCTTTCCCAGGTTCTCTGGTTTTTCCTCCCTCCTCAAAAATCAACTTCTAAATTCCAATTGGAATGCAGTGGAGGAAGAGCCACTCTGTGGATTCCACTGTTAATTCTCATTTATTATTTATTTATTTATATTCGTGTGTTTTCTCATGTACAACCGTTAAACAAAAAATGATACTCTAGGGAATGACATGTGTTCTGAAATGGGAAAAACATCACTTCAAAGCTTCAAGAGTCTATATGATCCACAACAATCCTTCCCTGTTTTCGTGCGAACAATTTAATCCGAAGCAAACATTTTTCGAGGCCCCGCAGAGTGTACTAGCTTTATCCCAGTACTCTAGCATCTAAAGCTTAAAAATCATTAGCAAAATAACATTACACCGCATACGTAACATTGGTAAGCAGCATCTCTTTTGCTAAAACCATTTAAATATTTCTGTTTTCTTTGCTTTAATTTTGCGTTTGTCTTAACACCATTTATTTGTTTAAGAACTTTTAAAGTTTTCAAAATGAATAAGTGAATAAGAAAGAAACGTAAACACGGTGTATTAAAATCGTTTGGAACCATACAGACGTTTCGAACCGCGTTAGTCCTTCATCGGAGTAAAAGAGGAACACATTTTTGCGCCTTATTTTGGGATACAATTGAGTTGTAATAAGTTCAATAAGTACACATTATCAAACCGTTGTTCCCTATTGCTATGATTCTAAGTATGACCAAGTTTAAATGAGAAAAGTCTTCTCCATCTGATTAGCATTTAGATAGGTATTGTGGCCACTAAATTGCGACCGTGTTTTCAATTTGGCTCAAGAACAAGATCTGAAACAAAAGGACCAGTTTCGCCTTAACAGACAACTACTTCTTCTGTGGAACAACGTAGAATCCATTGTCTTGAATAATGGACAAGATGGTCCATAAATCATATTATTTTCAAACTTAGAAATTTCAACAATTTTTGTTGCGTTTTATGTCTTCAGAAACAAGAATGAAGAACTCGACAACCAACTTCACATCCTTAACAACAAACTCCAACTACAGAAGTCAATTGACTATCATCGTACAAGTGACGTCCATAGCGATTCTTGGTGTCATCATAGTTCTTGGCAACCTCGCTATCATCTTAACTTTCATCAAAACGCCTTCTCTTCTTCGCCAAAGATGTTTTAACCTCCTCATAAGTCTGTCTGTAGCAGATTTTCTTGTTGGAGTGGTGGATTTCATCGACGTGTACTATTTTTATTCACCAGAAACTGTGACGCGAAAATTCCTCAAATCCCTTGGATTTCTAGGCATTCTGAGTGGAACTGCTTCGATCCTCACTTTAGCAAGTATTTCTTTAGAGCGCTTTATTGCCACGGTTTTCCCGTTTCGATACCGCCATCTGGGATGGAGAGTTTATGCAATACTCATTGCACTCCCCTGGATGATTGCCTTAGTGATATCTTCATTCTATTTTTTCGATATTCTATATATTATCTACAGGTATTTCCGGGTTATTTTTCCGATTTGTGCTGTTTTGATCATTTTACTCATATACACTGGTATTGGAATTAAGATACGGCTAAGCAAGGTGAGCACAAGGAACGAGAATCGCAGGAAGCGTAATCAAAGACTAATAGTCACGCTTCTTATCATCACTCTGGCATCGCTCATATGTTGGCTTCCTTTGCAGTTATTTCAAATAATACGATACTTTTGTCATTCTTGCCCGAAAGCTCACATCAACCTCTTTTATCTGATGATATTCCTTCAATGCTGCAATTCAGGAATAAACATGTTCATCTATTTAATGCGCATGCCCGAGTTTCGAAAGGCTTGTTCTGCAATTTTTTGTCCGAGAAGAGGCCGCATAACTCAGTCATCAGTGGTTCCTTCTTTAAACAAAAGCGCCTTTGAAGATGAAAAAAATTCCCAAGGAACAAAAACAGGAGAAGATAATCATTCTTTCAGTATGGCGGATTTCAGAAATAATGAATCTAGTAGTTATCAAGGTTTGCAGGAAAGAAAAGAGTCAAGTATTGATGTACTGGCAACACTTCCGAACTTCAGCCAGTGCTCCATTCCGAAGATCAAAGTAACTGCATGCCTTCATGATCATGACGTCAGTTGAAGTCACGCCAGTAACACTGTGACACGCCACTCATGCAACGTGACACTTGATCTCAGGGGAACATTGTTCACTCGTAAAAGCTTTAGTTTTTACCCAAGATAATATGACAGGCTCAAATGGACAATGACAATGACAATGATTTTATTTGCACCTTAAAAGTATACAATTACTGCTATTTTCATAAACATGCGAACTCTGTAGTTGCAAGTTTCCCGTTGGAATTTAGTTTTTCACTGCCGCCAGTCAAAAATATAAAAGGTACTGACTGATCAGTTTTGATTGACGGAAGCCAAAAACCAAATTTCAGCGTGCAGCTCGCAGCTACCGAGTTCGCATGTTTATAAAAATAGCAGTAAATTACAAAATACTTATCCTTACATAAAGGTGCGAACCAACTGGTTTAACTGAAGAGCTATACAAAGCCAGTTGGCTAACATCTTATATATTATCCAATATTTGTTTGCACGCAGGCATGAAGTTAATATTTGACTATGTGTCTTCTGCGAAATGATTTATTTCTTGAACCAAGCTTTCGGCCATCTTGGCCATCATCAGGGTTGTAGTACACGTATTATGTTTAAAATAACGTACGTAGTTAACAATAAATAAATAAATAATAAGAAATAAATCATTTCGCAGAAGACACATAGTCAAATATTATCTTTTATATTGTTTCAGTTTATCGGTCATTTATCAAAATTTTACATCTACAATAACAAAAAAGTAGGATAAATAGAATAAACAAATTAGGATAAATAGAATAAACAAGTTAGGATAAATAGGATAATATAAAGTATATATGAAGGTGGAAATTTCTACTTCATATTATTGTAAGTTTCAATAATTGCATTTTTTAATAAATCTTTTAATTTCAAAATGCTGGAGACCTTTTTTATTTTCTCATCTACTGAATTCCAAGGAGGAGTATGATCAGAGCCTAGATACAGTCATGGAACAGTCATCGTTGTCTTGATGGACTGCATGCATGATAAGTAAACTGTGAGAGCTTTCAGTTAGTGTCTGGATTGGAAGTTTTTTCTTGCCCATTATCCAGGCTAGTAGTTTATTTTAGTTTACTGGTGCTACTCTTTCGATCGAATGACTTGTATCGTAAAAAGTGAAACTCAAGGTGCGGTGATACCAGCCCGAGGGGAATCAGAGTGAATGTGGCTCGTATTACCACACTTTACAACAACAATATTTTGTTGCGCGACTTTGTAGAAAATCAGAGTTGAAGCTCTTTTCTAATCTCTGCACCAAATGAACAAAGAAAATATGTTGCACGCGAGATGGTTATGCGAACAGCCTGGATATTATAGGAATCAGCTATACTACTGCGAGCAAAAGTTCTAAATACTTTGAGTTTGGATTAAAAATAAATATCATAACAAATAAAAGATTAGGCATAAGTTGCAGGTTTCCCATCCATGTACTAACCTCCCTAAACCGCGCTTGACTCAGTCAGTCTTTGAAGCCAACGTTCTTCTCGGAATGGACCACGATTCCAAGAAATTAGCACAACGATAGCTGTGAAAACACAATATGCACAATATATTATATATCAAATTTTCCATCGATTCTGTGCGTGGCAGGTGGTGCAAGGGATTGGCTATAGGTATGTCACCGGTTGGGAGAGCCTACGAAGCAAGCAGTTGATGTAATAGACCTTTTTGCTCAATCACTATTTTCGACTTCGTGCGCTTTAAAAACAATAGGTGAGATCAAAGATTGTACGAAATTTGAACATCTTTAGAATTTGAACAAAATATGCTTGTATTTCATTGTTGTGATTAACAACGAGTCGGGCCATACCAATGCACAACACTTACGTATGTTGAAAGCATGACCTATATAACTACAACTATTGTTCAACAAAATGAAATACGAGCATCTTTTGTTCAAATTCTAAAGATGTTCAAATTTCGTACAATCTTTTTTTTTTCACGGGTTAATTAGAATAACTCTAGATAGAACGACAATAGATTTTATGAATACATAACATCAACTGAGAGCTAGTCTCAATCTCCCCTGATGCTTCCGTGCTAGAACATTATCCCGGCTGCGCAACCCGTACAAACCACAAGGGCAGAAGGCCTTTTAAAAAATTACCGTCAGGTCCGACGTCCATACGACGCCTCAGCTCTGAGGATGTCTAATGAGAATTGGATTTTAAAATTTAGGTAAATAAACTATGATTTAACGAATGTAATCACGATTATTTCAATGCAACTGAGGTTGAAAAAGACTAACCTTTGAATCAGCTCAGTTCGACTCCCCGATACCTTTGCTCCTCTACATGAGAGCCAACGTTTTAGAATAGCTTTTGTGCACTGATCAGCTGATCTAGGTAACTCAGCCCAAGGCAAGTCTTCTTCATCCAGCTTCAAAATCGTCTTATCAATCGTAAAGTTTTCGTCCATAGACGCCATCTTGAACATGAAGCGTCTCGCAAACCAGTCCCCGAATGCAACGCGCGCATTGTTAGTTCCCAGTTTCCGGCACAACTCCGAAACAGCGAATGTGGGGAATCGATTGTTTTGGAATTAATTATATTTGGGAATTTCATTTTGAAGACGTTGGTTCGAATCCCAACGTACAGGATAGGAATTTTTTTTAGAATTTTTCTTTTTTTTTTTTAGCTTTTATTTTTTCATATTTTATGTGTATCTTAAGATTCAACCCAAAATATTGTTAACATTTCTTTATTGATAATCTGAGGGCTAATCAGTCCCAGCCCAAAATTTTACAATGTCTCAGTCCCAGTCATGCAAAATCTCAGTCCGAGTTATAGAGTTAGAGTAAGAGATTTTGCGAAATTCCAATCTCAGTTATTACTAAATCCCAGTCCCAGTGCATGAAATCACATTTTCCCAGCCCAAAAAAAGGTGAATCCCAGCTCCCATTTTACCCCTTCAGGACCCTCTTTACAGAGACCTATTAACAATTCATAGCATTATTACCTGTCAGAAAATATCTAAGTTTACTAATGCGTTACAATCAACTAGCAAATCACCGTAAAACATCTCATTTCAATGATGAAGTAATCTTGAACGTGACTTCATGTTAAAAATTCGAAATGACAGATAAGGAATGTATAAGTATTAATAATTCATCAGTAAAATCAACTGGTAGAACGAACTTTACATTTTTCCTGGTATCGCATAAATTATAGAAACTATTATTATTGGCTACCGAGAAATTCACTACCAGGTCAATGTCTGGTACAGTACCTGTCATAGACACGAGTGAAAAACGTACTGCGCATGCTCGGAAATTCGTCGTGTTTACAAAGAAAACCATTGGAGATTCACTGGCGTTTAGTAAATCTCTAAAGTTCGTGGAAAGGTTGGTGCTTATTTTTTCCTGTAACATTACTTTAGTTGTTTTCTTTCCCTGTTCAAATAAAACAAGACAACAAGATCTCCAATGTTCTTCTTCGTAAACACGACTCGTCTATGAATTTTCTGCCGAACTTCCGAGCATGCGCAGTGCCTTTTTCACTCGTGTCCCTGTTATATTCAGTGCTAGTCTTAATCATTGCTCCTGGCTGGGCAGGTGACGTAATATTTCAAAAACGAGTGCGAGTGTTACATACGCCGAATGCAATAATGCCCGTTATTGGACCGGTACCGATCTTTGAAAATGAGCACAACCATAAGATAGAGCAAGCAGAAATATGTATTTTTGGAAAGTTTTTGGAAAATTCACTCATTGTTGAGCTTATGAATTATAAAGGAGTTTGACTACAAACGATCACCTGTTGAATTTTGTTACGGTTAACTGAATCTTACTAACGATAGTTCATTAATTTGAAACTGATTCGTTAGTAATAAACTTCCCTCCTAAGTCTGTCCATTTCAGTTTTAAAACATTTAAGCACGACAAGAGTTTGTTTGACCACCATATAAGTTCTTTTATTGATATTATCACAGCTCAAGTACGAGTACATCTAAAGTAATAACCAGGCTTTAGAAATTAGCTTATACATTTTGAGGTAGTATATCAATTGTACAACTGTACTTATTTGGATTACTGAAAAACAAATAAGAAAAAAATCAAAATTTAAAAATAGATTACGACTTCCTTCTCCCATAGTACACATTCAACAATAAATATATTCACTGCGGGATTTCGCGAAGTTTTGCTTAATTAACAAGGTAACCCAGACAGCCATAAGCTGGTTTTCATGGGCCTTAAGAGATTTAACCGAAATTTAGGGAATCTTGATTTTTGTGGAGGGAGGAAAACCAGAGGACCTGGAGAAAAACCCTCGAGGCAAGAGAGAGAATCAACAAATAATTGTCGATCACGGAAATGGAACTCGAGTTGACTTTGGTAAGAGGCGAGCGTTCTCACCGCTACGCCACCCGTTCTTCCCAAAGAAGGAAATGCTTCGTATAGTCTAGCTTATATGCGACTGTGGTGAGTTGGATATCTTTTTACCTGTTTTTTCAGCTCAGCACATGTTTTCTGACATACATCGTTAATGAAGGCATGGCTTCTGTGATGCCTGTCTGTACAGGCTGCTATGATTTTTTTTCTGTCTCGGTCGTTGCAGACAAACGGCATTTTATCGTAGATAGCTGGAAAAAGAGTAACAAATAAACTGTTATAAACTGCAGAACTGATCATCATCTAACAAATGCAATCATATCAGTAACAAGGACAAAAAGACACATCAATCACTTGTCAATTCATGATTGGTGTAGATAACTAATAAGCCTAGTTTCAAGAAAGCAGTTTGTTCCTGGGTGGAGACATAACTCGTTTATACATCGTCACTGAAAAGAAAATGAAATTATGATATACTTACGGGCTCGCTTGTCCCTCGTCTGAATTTCTGTTAGAAAAGGAAGATACAAAAAGATTTTACGAATGGACATTTTCAATCATATAGAAAACTCACTGATAGGTTATTTATATGATGGGTTTCAATGAAGATATTGCAAATTGCCTCCTAAGTAGACTTACCACCATGATCCAGGGAATGCCGTTCTGGCAAATGCTTCGCTTTCGATACAGTTAAGGACAAGACGAAGCAGACCAGAAACACCAAGAATACTTTGCCTGTAAACATCTTCGTTAACCTTTTTCACGGTAGACTGTGTCTTTTCTTCTATCGTCTTGAGTTCCTTACTTCACTGTTGCTTGCTCACTAATGATCTATAGATTCTCCAGTGGGTCTTGTTATGTGTGTTTGAGAAGCAACATTCAGCCAATCAGATGTCAATTAGCGGCTGATCACTGACAAAAAAAAAAGGTCCGTGGGCGTTTCCTTGATACAAATTTCAAATATTTAGAAAATTGATTTCTGATGACGTTTGATTTTAAATGTTGAAAAGGTTGTGTTATGTAATGTCATAAAATCATAAATAATCCAAAAACATGATTGAAGAAAACAAGTTGATCTTATCATGATGCAGTTATATGGGAATATCGTAGAATTTCCAAGTTATTTTTTGGAAGATTTCATAGCATATTTTGTTTCTCTCTCCCCCTACCCCTACTAAGTTGGTTGCGCTCAAAAATCGTGGCTGGCATCTTAGCAACCCTTCAACTGAACCAACCGAGGGAGAAGAAGTAGAGTTTACGAGTAAAGGTTTTTTGGACATAAATTAGTATGACAAATCGTATACCACGCGAAAAGGCTACTGTCTTAACTGTTTTTGTCCCAGATTGTAGCTAATCACAAAGTTTCGAGTTTAATATGAAATTAATTCGCAGCAACTCGTACGTTTTCAAAGACAACCAAAACTACATGTATACGTTGGGAAAATGCAGATTGTTGTCCTTAGAAAAATATAGTAGTGCAATTTATTCTAAAGAAGAAAAGAAAAATCAGACTCAGAACATGCTGTAAGTAAATAAAACAAATATATTGTAAACTGAAATTTCTTGACTGACCAAGTCTTGGTCCAAAATAAACTTATTTATTAATGACTTCGTGGGTGGTTGTCGACTCGAAAGTTTTAACTCTTCGACAACCACACACACAACCTTACATTATCTTCTTCTATATTGAACTTGTAAATTCAGATGTAATATAATATATATATATATATATATATATATTTTTTTTTTTCTATCATGTTGTAACTTTATGTAATATTTAAAAATGTGTGTGAATAAATAAAAGTCTAAAAATTATAATTCTAAATAGTATAGTAGAGATGAAAATGGCACACGTTATTTCTCTATGTCAAAGTGACGTTACCGGAAAAATGTTCGAATTTCTTAAAGAAAATTAAAGACCACAGGTTTGTAAATGCACTGGACACTGCACTGGATAAGTGGTACTCCACTGTGCATGTGCTACCCTGACAGAACATTCCTTGGATTATGGTCCGACGTTTTGTCATCCGTTGGGAGATAATCGTACTTTAAATAAGACATACTTTGGCCTTTTTTTCCAGAAGTGTAAAATAGGCGAATTTTATACAGGTAAAAACCAAGGTAGTAGCTTTAGAAAACTGAAGAAAAAAAAACCCACTTATTTTTTTAGAAATACAATTTTTTCTACTGCCTTTTTTCAGATTAACATTCCGCAAGCACTTGCTTTGTGTTGTGAGGAAACTTCTTTCTTACTTACCTACTTTCACGTTTTGACCGGTCGATCGTATACCGAATACGAAACAATATAAATAGGAACAAATAGTAAATAGTAAATAAATAATAAAAATCCAAGAGACCAATAAAAAAGATAAAATTGTAATTGGAACATGTGTGAACATATCGGTAATTTTTTCTTTTGTCAGATGTACTTTTAGTAGCTTTTTAGAGCAATAATGACCAGAGACCCTGAAATTTATTCTATTTTACCCTACTAAACTCTATGAAATTACTCAAACCCTCACTGGGTGAATATCCAGAAACCTCTTTATCATTAGTTCCTGTGATTTATTGTTTTGAAGACCTAAATAGTGATCAATAGACTTAATACTGGCTTAGTAGAGTCAAGATCAAAACAAGTGTCCAAAATAGAGCCCCGATATATATTTTATTGATTAACTGGTGGTGCATGGGCACCAGCATAGTTAATGGAGTGGAATGGTTTGGAAACCTATTGTTCTAGGTTTTTGTTTGGCGAGCGATGTTGAAACGTACCATCACGTGATATTGACCGTGACAATGAACCAAAGCAAGTACGGCTGAAAATACTTGTTTCCGTACTATTTTCATGTACGAACATTTTGAAAGTGTAAAATTTTCATTCTAAGATTATAAAGAAGAGGATAAAGAATTCCGCGCAGATACAGTTAAGTTACAAGATGATAAATAAGAAAGCGTTCAAAAAGGTGATTGCCCTTTTCAGTAAACAATTAATCTCTATCATATAGAATTAATTAAGAAATATCTCCTATTTTATAACATTTTTGAGGAAAAAACGTCTATGTTCCCTAACTTACGATGAACAAACGCTGCAACTTTTCCTTCTCTGTGCACGGTCAACGTCATATAACAATAGAAAAGGTTGAACAAAAACCTAGAACAATAGGTTTCCAAACCATTCCACTCCATTAACTATGGCACCAGTAATAAACTTCTCCTCGGAAACCTCTTGAAAGGCTCGATACTGGGTGTTCGTAGTGAGAGTGAAACCTTTTTTACTTGGACTAACATTCATTAATCAGAGAGCTAGTTGCACGGTCGCGAAATGTTCTTCCAATATCTGCTGTAAAATAAGCCTTTATTCAGCGAATCCCCTATTAAGCGAGCAGGAGGCAAGGTCCAAAGGTGTCCACTTAATATATATAATATATTGCAAATGATCGTTGTAGCAGCAATTGAAGTATAATTTTAAGAAACAAAACGACAACCTTTAGTTTAACCATGTTTCGGCGACATCGCTCGCCATCGTCAGTGAGTTTTATTGAAGATGTGGTTGTCGTTTTGTTTCTTAAAATTATACAATATATTCATGTCGAGACATCTTTGCCAAATATTTACATTTTTTGTGTGCTTTTGATGGCGGACAATCCCATCTATTAAACTTTCAGATACAGCCATGTGAGAATATTGTAGAATTTCCAAGATGTTTTCGCCATTCATTGAATAGCTAGCTAATCACAAAGTTTCGAGTTCAATATGAAATTAATTCGTATCAATCGAGTGTTTTTACAAAGACAACCAAAATTACATGAATCCGTTGGAAAAATGAAATTTGTACTTTTTATAAAATACAGCAGTGCAATTAATTCTAAACTAGTAGTATAGTAGGGATGAAATTGGCGCATGTTATCCCCCTATGTCCAAGTGACGTCATGTCTAATGAAGAACCGGGAAAATGTCCGATTTTCTTAAAGAAAATGAAGGGCAAAAAATTTTGTGAGGCACTCCATGGCATTCCACTGGTACTTGCTTAGAGGAGAGAAATAAGGAAACCTCTCCCAAGCAGGGTAAATAGTACTACTTTACTCTCGTAAAACAAGTACTATTCATATTCTAAATTTTCACCTAATTTTTATATTCATTAATGTATTTTATTGATTAAAGACATGTACGTGTAGTTTTCAGATGCAGCCACGGATAGGAATTTTCAACATAATTATTGAATAGTTCATTTACATTTTCGACAACATGGAATTTTAATATCATATCGAACAAAAAAAATCCCTTTTTCAAATTAAAGACAAGTAAAATTCCCTGAATCCGATGGGAAAATGCAATTTGAAGTCTTTAGAAAAATACAAGTGTAATTAGTAGTATAGTATTGTTCAGTCGAGGTAGGAATCGTTATTTTCGATGTCCAGTGACATCATGGCTAATGAAGGACCGGGAAAATTACCGATTTTCTAAAGAAGAATGAAGAACTGTGGCTAAACTTTGAATTGACTCTGATTCTAAGGTATTTTGGAACCGATTACGGTATATATACCTCTGCTTATAACTCGAAGTCGGTTCGCTAATTTCAACTGTATTCATATCAGATTTCCCATTGATTGGACTTTATTTGTTCAGCTATATCCCATGGATCAGTTGATTTAATTTATTCAGTTGTATCCTAAACTGTTAATTTGCCAAGTATCTCGCTCAGTATTTTTTTCTCGCGGACTCGCTTGTTCGTGATATGATACGGGAAACTCGTGAATAAAAACGATATCAGGCTCTTAACATGTGATAATCTCTATAAATAAATTCCTTTAAAAAGATAAATAATAATAATAATAATGGATGATTATGATGATAATATCAATAAGAAATTAAAAATATACTTAATCCTAATACTAATACTTAAAACTGAAACTTATTACTAATATATATTTTATATAGAATTAAAAAAAAAAAAGGAAAAAATTGTATAAAAAGAAAAATTTATATCACTATTTATATTATTATTTATATAATAATAATAATATAATAAATTACTAAAACAATGATATAATGACTATTTATAAAATATTTGCTTCATGGTTGTTTAATCTAAAATCCTCTAAAAGGTTTTTATTTCGAAAAGGGGTTCTTGACTCTATAAATTGAACTTGAACTTAAAATACATAATTTAAATATGTACAAAAGGGACAAATTGCTGAAGGGAAAACCAGAGCCACTGAGCAACGAGCAGGTTACCAATAGGTTACCGAAGTATTTGGTATCCCTCATTCAAATCTTTCAACAATCACGCACACTCCGTTCCTCCAACCGCTGTCTGTTGGCTGTACCTTCTTCACGACCTAGAACGACAACGTATGGTGAACGAAGCTTTATACACGCAGCTCCTAAATTATGGAACAATATCCCTGAAGAAATCAAACAAGCAGAAACAATATCTATTTTCAAAACCAGACTGAAGACTTTTCTTTTCAAAAATTATTTTTCGCTTTAGATGTTATTTATTTGATTCATTACATTTGATTTTTATTGTTAACGCATAGAGTTTTTGATATGCGTCTCTAAGAACCTTATATTATTATCATTATTAAAGAAAAATAAAGAAAATAAGAAAAATAATGATTAAAAAACCCTGAAATATATATAGATATCTAAATAGTTAACAGTTAAATAAAGAACAATTACTTAACATATATATATATATATGAGATATATCTAATGAAAAAAATTAAGAATAAATGTTTAAGATATTTTGAACTAAACTGCATCTGCACTTGAGTATTCAAAAATGAAAACAATTAGTTACGAAAAACTTTCACGACTGATAAACATGCCGCGAGCTACACTCTCCCATAATTATTTATCCCATACAGCATTGCCAGTTGTATTGTATCTATTACGTAAGGTTTTAATTACAGCCTTCACAATACTGAGTCAGAAACTCGATGTGTTTCTACAGCTGTTGAGTATGATTTACTTAATATACCCATATAAGAAGAAGATCACGTCTCATTTCATCAAAAGGTTCTAGGCAAGATTGCTATCCGATAGAGGTAAGTTTACGAAGTGTAATTTTGATCATATATTTAGAGAAGCATTTTCTTGATGCAGAGTTTCGATTGATTCTGTTTTCGGCAGTGTGAATTACTCAATAATAATTATCGGCTGAAAAAGTAACGGGGCATAATATTTATATTTCTCAATCATCGAAAAGCTTTCAAGAACCAGCTGCAAAATCAGATAAATCAGATATTTTTCATGCAACTTAAAAGAACCTTAGGTAGATACGACTGATCGACTCTTAGCTTCTAATAAGCTAATCCGGAGCCTGAAAAGACTCTCGACGTTTTCTCGATTTTTATCTCGACTTTTGTCTCGACTTTTTCTCGAATTTTATCTCAAATTTTCCCTCGCCTTTATAGTTTTCTGGACTTTTTCCTTAACTTTTTCTCTCGACTTTTTTCCCACTTTTGTCTCGACTTTTTCTCGAATTTCATCTCGAATTTTCCCTTGCCTTTTCTGTGGACTTTTTCCTCAACTTTTATGTGGTAAATTTACTCACAAGTTAGATTCTACAACAAACTGAAATCATTTTTAAACAATTTTAGGGAAAAGAATGGGCCTAGCAGCCAACGCGAGCAGCCTACAAACCAACACATCAAACCCTTCTCCACAAAGCCAGCTGTCCGTCACAGCTCAAGTGACGTCACTAGCAGTACTTGGTTTCGTCATAGTATTTGGTAACCTAGCCTGCATAATTACCTTCATCAAGACCCAATCTCTTCGCAGAAAATCTCACTACCTCATCATATTTTTATCCGTGGCAGATCTCTGTGTAGGTGGTGTAGTATTCATGTCGATATACTACTTTGTGGGCGTGAGTAATTGGTACCACAGCGATATATTCACACAATCTTTGGACTTTCTTGACAGCTTAACATCAAATGGCTCCATGCTGACCTTGGTAGCTATTTCTTTAGAACGTTTTTATGCCATCCTTTATCCATTTCTCCACCGCAGACTTCGCTTCAGGCATTATCTTGTTTGTGTCATTGTCTGTTGGTTTGTATCGTTGGCAAATTGTTTTCCTTATTTGCTTGCAGTCATTGATCAACCAGAATTGGCTTCCAAATCTGAGTTTATGCTCTTTTATAGATGGCTCGCTGTTATCACTCCAGTTCTTGCACTGCTCGTCATATCTTTCTCCTACATTAGTATTGCAGTTAAAATGAGACAAAAAAATCGGCCAGAAGTTCCAAACCACAGTCGCCCGTTGCGTGACCAAAAACTAATGGTCACCCTTATTATCGTTACATTGACTTCTCTCTTAACGTGGCTGCCGTTACAATGTTTAGGTGCTATCTTATTCTTCTGTCCAACCTGTGTTTCAATCAATATCAATCTAATGGATCTTGTGTTCTTCGTAAAATATTTGCAATATTGTAATTCCGCTATCAATGTATTTATGTACATTGTACGAATGCCCGAATTCCGTAAAGCATTTCTAAACCTTACATTCCATCGTGCACCACGTGACTCGTCTCAACCACAAACAAGACGAATGCCAACCTTCATAACCTCATTCCAGAACAGAGGTTTCGAACTGACCGAAACTTCCAATGGCAAGAAGAGGCAGCTTGACTCAAAAATCAATCAACAAAATGAAAAACTAAACGTACAACTCAAGGGGATAAACGACAGGAAATAAACGTTTCAAAGAAGACCCCTATCTGATCTTCCATTTCTCGGCCATTTCTCGTTAATAATTCAGTCAGTTGACAAATAAAAATTTCTTCAGAATTGGTGTAAAATAGCCTCGTCCCCAGGCTACTCATTGTCAGCTCCCCCAAATCTAAAATGGCGGACGCCTAAGGGCTAAAACACGTAGCCTGTCAAAACGCTCAGCATAGACCGCTAGATTTACTTCCGTAGACCGCTCGATCGATTCACCGAAACAGGGTACTCGTCTGAGAGGCACATTCATGACGTCATGCCGAACAGCGAAGAGATTAGCCTGGGGACAAATCTAGGCGTAAAAAATTCGAAAATGTTTTTTAAAGTAATAAATGTCTAATAATTATAAATAACAGAATAGATTACTTCTCTCTGGTGAGAAGGTTTGCAAAAGGTAAAGTGAGATGCAGGGAAAAGATAAAATCGTGGTAATGCGGCATGTCTGCCTTTGTGAGAAGAAAAACCGTATGGCAGCCATATATTTGGTTTTTACTGTTTTATAAAATCTCTCTTCTCCCGTTGGAACTCGAGGTTAATAAATAAAATGTTGAAATGTAAACCGTTCCTTATTCTGTGGTATTTCTTAATTCACAATACTCTTGTTTTCATCCGTTCCTTCAAATGCTCTGAGTACGCCCCTGATTTATGCAGCAAAATATATTTTTTAAGGATGATTTAAGAACAACTACAAACATAAAAACAGGTGCAGAACGTAGTATTCAAATAAAATTACCGTAATTCTCCATATTCTGCAAACTCTGACATTTTAACTGCTTGTTGTGAAATTGGATTTTCGCTGCTGTCAACTATCAAAACTAATCAGTCGGTGCCTTTTATATTTTCAACGGGAACTGAACTCGCAAGTATCGAGTTCGCAGAATGCCAGTGAGAATCGCAGTATAATCGAGTGACTGGCGAAGAATTCTTTTCACAGTTGACTTGCTATGCTTGTGATATTCCATTGCCTCTTAGTCAGAACGACAAGAATTGTATTTTTTTATTTTGTTTTGGTTCAAAAATGAAGAGAAAAGAGAACAAAGATGAATATAACTATTCAATGAGCACAGTCGGTATCAACTCTCATCAAGAAAATAAATACATTTCATTTCGTCCTCCTAATTTCATGAAGTAGGTAATCGAAATTGCTTGGCCAATTTCATTTTATATCACAAATAGCTGACCAAATTCTGATTGGCTGGTAGACTCGCCGCCACTGCGGTCCCAGATGTCGTTGTTTCTTCATGGTTATTAAATGCCTGGTTATTCAGATCGAATGGAGTTTTAATTTCGAACTTCTACCACATTTTTACTGAAACTCAATTTTCATCTGCTAATAGCTTTGAAATTATAACTAATTATTTTCCAACGTATACCATTAGGCCAATTTCACTAGATTGATATCACAAATTGCTGACCAAATTCAGATTGGTTGGTAGACTCTTTCAATAGTTGAGGACAATTACTAGTTTCGGCCGTACCGCGATGCCTACAATTGTCAATGCCTTTTTATCAGATAGTGGGCCTTTTTTAATAAAACAAGTAATCTCATGCGTCCCAGGGGAACTAAAGATCAATTTCAATTGAGTTTCCCAGTTTCTCAAATTAAAGTTTTCATTTACGAAAACTTTCAATAAATGAGTAAGATTCATTTTCTATATAACTGGCCCCATACGATGACCTAAGCGTCCTCATAATGTTGAGGTTTTAGCAGAGAAAGATCAGTGTTAGATGTTCTGTCTGGTGTATCAGTACAACTTAGCGAAAAAACATAACAGAAGGCGGAGAAGCAGACATTACGAGAGATCTCCGCTGGCAACGGATTACTGTATGTCGAGTAGCCAAATTCTAAATCATTTCTCAATTCCATTTCTAGATCAGTAGATCAAACTTGTATCAGTTCTGTATTTGTTTTTTACGCCCTGTTCTATTTGTAGATTTGTGATCACCGCCACATTTTTCTCGCTTGCAAATTTCTTAACATTTTTTATTATACTGAAGATGTATACGTTTTGCCAGTGTTTCATTTCCATCATTAAGAGCGAATCGAACGTCGAAGATAGCACACAACTTTTTAGGGCAACCTTTTTTATGGCAACATACAAATTTCTTTACATATTTATACGAGATGTATACGTTTTGCCAGTTTTTCCATCAGAGCGAATCGAACGTCATCGAAAATGATATTGACTTTTTGGGGTTACCAAACGAATTTTGAATTCAAAAGGTGGGAGCTATAAAAATATTCAATATTTTCGGTTTCTGAAACTTTAATTACGATATTCAGTGGATAACTAGCTGGAGCGCTGAAAGCGCACGAACTAGTAAAAACCTGTTTTTTCATGAAATTTCAGGGCCGTGGCGCCCACAGGGGCCGGGGGACTCGTGCCCCCATCCCCCTCCACCCCAGAATTTTAATATTTGAAAATATTCATTTTGTTGTGATCATGTGTAGAGAAGTGACCTTGTCTCTTTGACTTGACTTCATTAGAAATTGATAAAAATATCAATCCCATCGGAATATCAAGAAAAAAACTTTAACCAGTGTTAGCCGAATTAAATTTTGAGCGATTTTTGTACTAGCATTTTCCGATTGAGTATCGTGTAAGTGTAAACTTTGTTTTCACGATACACTTTATCTGCTTTATTAAGTGATATCCTTGAAGAGTTAACCTGCTTGTTTCTCTGTCTTTCTGGTAGAGACGTATTCCCTATCAGATCTCAACCTAAACCAGCCCCAAAATCCGCTCTTTCCAAGCTTGACCTAGCTCTTATACTCCTTACATTAACCCAACCCTCAAGGGAATCCTAAACACAAACACATTCACACATACAAACATACACACGAACATGCACACACTCATTCATGCTACATAAGCTATGGCTGAAAAGTTCCAGAAACGGTCTCTCGAGAGAAAGAACATCGCAAGAAATTCCGAAATTCCGAATTTCTCTCCTTGCTTTGATACTTTCGGGGTTTTTTACCTGATAAAAAAAGATTATGAGTTTTTTATTAGTTTGCGTTGGACATTTTGTCCAAAGAGCGTCAAAATTAGTGGATTTCGTTTATTGACAAGTAGAAGTCATTAATAATAAGCTCCGCCCAAAATGGTTCGGAATTTACGAATTTCAAACTAAACAAAATAACATAAATAATAATGATGATAATAAAATCTAACAAAACTGAAAAACCTATGATTGAAAATTATGTGGTTTTTTTTTCACCTGTAACAATAGGTTCCACTTCTAAGGTGAATTCTTTTGTTTTGTCCTCCAAATTGAGTTGCTTTGACGTCAAGTGAAAGGGATCTATACTGATGAAAATTAAATATGATGTTACACAAAACAGATAAAATAACAGATGTCTTTTTTCCCACCTGTACCAAAACCCACCAGTGACAAGTTGGTATACTGCGACGTCAAGCGATGTTCCCTTTAGGCATTGTGCATTTTTGTATAGACCCCTTGCAGCACGTCGGAATGCAGCTCAATTTGAAGGACAAAACAATAGGTTCCACTTCTAAGGTGATTGAATTCTTTTGTTTTGTCCTCCAAATTGAGCTGTTTTGACGTCAAGTGAAAGGGAACTATACTGATGAAAATTAAATATGATGTTACACAAAACAGATATAATAACAAATTGATATTCCCTCTTGATTATAGTATTTTATTTTTTGTAGCTGGCTCCAAAACATGAATATTTCAAGCATCAATTCATCTTCGGGTAAAATAGTGAATCCTCATTACCGAAGCCATGTGACCATTATTGCACAAGTGACGTCACTGGGAGCACTCGGTGTGATTATCGTACTGGGTAACCTAGCCTCTATCGTCACCTTCATCAAGACTCAGTCCCTGCGCAGAAGATCCAGCTATCTGATCATCAACCTCTCTGTAGCAGATCTGTCGGTTGGATTCGTTGCTTTTACCTCAATGCAATTCTTCCTAACGGGAAGCCGGTTCAAAACATATGTAATCACTCTTGAATTTTTAGATAGCATGACAGGAATGACGTCCATTTTAATCATGTCCTGCATTGCTGTAGAGCGTTTCTATGCCATTTACTATCCTTTTAGTCATCGTATGCTTCGATATAAGTCCTACATCGCACTTTGCGTGTTTCCCTGGCTGATATCTTTTGCGGTGTGCAGTCTCTTTCTTGTCGCTTTTTTAAGCGCTCCACCTTTGCTGAACCTTGCCCAAGTCTTTTTCAGATCATATACCATTACCTTGGTACTTGCGCTGTTAATCATTATCATCTCATATATCGCTATATGGATCAAAAGTCGGCAAGCCAATCCAAGCGATCACAATCAAAATCGTGCATCCCGTGACCGAAAGCTTGCTGTCACGCTCTTTATTGTCACGCTTGCTTCACTTGTGACATGGCTGCCATATCAGTGTTTTCAGTTTATTCTTAATTTCTGCAACAGCTGTTCTTTGCCACATATCAATGTTCTTTTTATCATTAAGTTTTTTCAGTATAGCAATTCTGGCCTCAATTTCTTTATCTACATGCTGCGCATGCGTGAATTTCGAAAGGCATTTCAGGTGCTGTTTGTGCGCTGCCATAAATCGACGAACAATGGCCAGGCTCCCATATCGCACAGAAATCCTGCGTATGATCCATCCAACCGAGAAAACAACCATCCATCATCAAAGTGTTTCACAATCCAAGAAATCAGTAGTGAACAAAAAGGAACAACATCTACAGAAGGAGCAGCAACAACAAATACACCACTGACATCACCCCAAGTACGGCTTCGTCAGCAACAGCCACAATAGCAGCAACAAAAGCAAACTGCTGACGGGAATGAGGCAAAACATGATATGTGTATGATGATGGAATGAAATGTGTATATGATCGTACCATACGGTGAAATGGACTCAGAAAAAAATGTTGAGCCCCAGAAAAATATAGAGTTCCGTGCAAAATTCGGGGTTCTTGCCCTGTTGAAGTTCAAAACCTGTATGGTTTCTCAATAAAATCTTGAAGATTGTTATGCGGTTTTGATCGGATTTTGTGACATCGTGGGCTCAAATTGAACGTTCAAAAGTAGTCAGTCACCTTAAGCATAATAATGCAGCTCTTTAAAATATGGAAAAAGAAACTTTAGCTCTAATCCATGAAATTGTTTTGGAGTAATGTTCACCTTTCTTGATAGCGATCAGCTCAGCTAATCTACTGTGATATCTCAAACATTCGTGTCCCATTCCCCCAGTTGTAGTAAAGACCAATGGTGTGAATGTTCCCTGTTCAATGGCCTGTACTCGTTTTGAGTGCATTCGTTTCTTCTCGTTCTCATGTAGGCGATAAATTTTTTTGGGATCAAGATCTTTATCAGATTCTGCATTGGGGTGGCAAACCCGAACATCAAAGAATGCAGACCTTTGTCTTTCCCAGAACCCACGCGCGTGGATATCTAGACGTGCGTCTAAGGCTTTATTCGACCCTCGATTCAATTCTTCTCCAGTGATCTCTTGGAGGACAGGCTCAATTTCGACATCGTTGCATACCACATCCAACAGCTCAGCCACAAGATCTCGTAGCTCATTGTGGCGTTGAATTATGAATCCCCCTCGTTTAAAGATCATCGCGTGGTCTATGGTGAAGGATTCACCACATACACAAATAGAAGGGTTGCCATCGATATGCCAGTCATAGCGCAGTTTAACAGCATCTCTAAATTCTCTCGTTTAAGTTGAAATCCATTTCTTTAACTGAGATTAAGTGATGATGATGATAATGATGATGATGATGATGATGATAATGATGATGATGATGATGATGATGATGATGATGATTTTCTCTTATGCAGGCAATATTTTGTACTGCGCTTGAAAATAGGGCAAGAAACATACAGTAAAAATAATCCCCAAAAGTTTCGTCATCCTTAATTCATATTTGAAATTCTAAACAACATTGAAGCTATATTTTCATGTTGAAGTTTTTATTTTGATCATATATAAATGCTTACCGACACTTAAGAAGACACCGCGGTTTGGAATATCTTAACTACTGTACAATATATCTTTAAAACTTTACCATGTACAATTCCCAATTCTAAACGGTATCGACGCTATCATTTTTATGTCGAGATAGTTATGTCCATCTTTTAGGACTTTCCAGGTGAGAAGTTTATTTTATAGGAATTTAGTTTTCATTGAACACAAGATTATCAGAGGCACGTGTGTAGTCGTATACATGGTCGTTGCTAAGGGTTTCACATCATTGCTCAAAAAGTTTTGAACGGTTTTGTTGACAAAGGAAAAAATATATTATTCAAAAAAAACTGTTTACGGATGTTACTAAACCAAATGTTATAACATAAATACGAGAGAAATAATCGGAAAGGAAGGTATGAAAGCTGGTTCATTAGCAAGCAAAAAGAAAGAATTTGCCTGAATTTGGAAGATAAAAAAATAGCTAAAAATAACAATGATGTATAGCTTCCATAAATACACCACCTGGCTTTGACGTCACGATATCTTTGGTTTTGGATCAAGATAATGAAAACATTGAAATCACAAATGTTGTTATTTCTCACTCGAGAGAAACTCCTCGAGAGAATAAGGCCCGGTTTAGATGTCGAATTTCACTAGTGCTGAATCTAACGCAAATGAGCTTGAACAAAAGGTTTTGTTCATTTGCATTAGATTCGGCACATGTGAAATTCGACGTCTAAACCGGGCCTTAGTTAAAGGAGTCTGTAAACACAAGTAATGACGCTAATATTTTTCTTGATAACGTTTTCATGATCAAATACGTATGTTCGGATATTTCGTAAAACGGGCTTGCAAAATAAGAAGCAAAACAACTTGTTTTTACAAGCATCTTCAATTAATTCACCCATAAATAACCGTTCAATTGCGCCATACAAGTCGGTGTCTGGTCTTTAGACGATGATGAAGGGAGTATTTGCCAGAGGCTAGATAGAACTCAAAAGAAGTCTGGTTAAGGACACGAAACACTGAGATTGAATGACATGGGAACAGCTCCTTTTCTGAACTAGCCAATGCAGGATCGACTCAATATGATGATCGCAGAATCAAAAAGTCTAAAGATCCCGCATACGTTGTATTTGTGCTTAGTCGGTGAACATCTCTGAGGACTGAAGAGATTTAAAGAAGAAGTCACAGCTGAAACTTACAATCCAATATGTCGAAGGCTGATCTTATTTTCCATGGACGGAACATCATCACCATGGATGAAACTCTGCCCTCAGCTGAAGCTGTAGCCATTAAAGAAGGCAAAATCGTCTTGGTCGGAACGAAAACTGAAGTATTGAAGTTGGCTGGTCCAGGGACACAAATCGTGGAGCTTCGAGGGAAGGAAACACTTCTCCCCGGCTTCATCGAGCCTCATCAGCACGCAACCCAAATGATCATGAATCGCTGTATGTACATCAACTGTGGCGCATACAAATACGAAACGTACGACGAGATCAAGAAACTCATCGAAACAACAGTGGCTGCTATTGACCCAGCAAGTGGCAAGTGGTGCTTGTTTCTTGGCTGGGATCCCGAGATGATTCCTACCTTACCCAAGCTGAATTTTGACGTGCTGGATTCATTTTCAACTGAAGTCCCTATTATTATTGTAGGCCAGAGTGGTCATGTCGCTTGGGCGAATCGAAAAGTATTTGAAGTCGCAGAGATTCCCGAAGACATCGAAGATCCAGACGGAGGAGTCTTCGTGAGGGATGAAAACGGCAAGTTAACGGGACAAATGCTGGAAGCACCAGCAATGGTCATGGCCTTTCGTGCCCCTCCCCCAACAATCCAAGACATGGCTAAAGCTCTCGAAGAACAGTGGGACGAGTACACCAGTTGTGGGTTCACTACATTAACTGACTTGGCCTACCTACCAATTTATGGTCTTGATGACCTTGTCCAACAGAAGTCAACAAAGCCTGACTGCCCTATACGATTGGCTATGTATAAGATGGTTAATGGTCCAGGTGACGAAGTGAAAACCAAAATAGCGGCCTGCTGTGGTGCTCCAATGCCACAACCAAAGAAAAAAGTCAAACAAAAAATCAAAGAAAACGACAAACTCTGGATTGCTGGTATCAAGATCATCGCAGACGGGTCCCCTCATTGTGGCACAGCAGCAGTTCGCGAGGCATTTCTTGATACCGACTTGACCCGACTACTTGGGTTCCCTCCACCTCCATGCTATGGAATGCTGAACTATGATGATGCTTCTTTGTTGGAGACCATCAGATACTGGCACGGACAGGGATATCAAGTTTCTACACATGCTCATGGCGAGACAGCAATCGAGCAAGTTTTGAAGACATATGAACAGGTGAGACCGTCAAAATGTCATTCAGTAATTCTAACAAGGAAACTGAAATATCATACGTTGGTATTTTTCATACTGATTTTGTGGGACCAAAGTTTTGAAAATCCAAACATTTTTGGCAGTCGGGTAAGAACTGGGACGATTTTCGTCGATTTATGGTCACTGTTTGCATATTTTGTTTTCCCTTTTTTCAAAACATATGCTCTCTAGTTTACGTCAAGAGCAAAAGCCCATCGAGGTGGCTCACTAGCTATTTCTGTGTTTTGATTCGTTTTACAACATTGCTGATACCTATAAACTAATAGCAATCCATATTTCATTAAAGGTGTTACAGAGGTCAAAGTCAACTGATCGTCGTCACCGCATAGAGCATCTTGGCCTCTGTGAGGAAGCTCACATGATTAAGGCAGCAAAACTGAACCTTGCTTTATCCTTCTTTGTGCAACATCTGTACTTCTATGCAAAGGCATATTCAGAATCCATTTTTGGACCAGAGCGCACAAATCGTTGGACCCCATTGAGTTTGGCCACCAAGCACAAGCTTCGCTGGACCATCCATCAGGATCATCCTGCATTTCCCCTGCCTCCTGAGCCTTTGGCCAACATGATGACAGCAGTTACACGAACAAGAAAAGGGGCACCCAGCATTGTCTATGGAAAGGAGTACCGTGTGTCTATACAAGAAGCACTAAAGGCATACACCATCAATGCAGCATGGCAGATCCACAAGGAGAAGGAGCTGGGTAGTTTGACAGTGGGAAAGAAAGCAGATCTTGTGATTCTGAGTGAGAACCCATTGCAAGTGAATCCATTCAAGCTGGTAGACATCAACGTTATCGAGACCTATCTGGATGGAAGATGCAACAATTTGAGACCAGGAAAATGAGATAATATTACAAGAACAATAAGGACATTTTAACAATAAAAGTTAAATATCTATAGCATGTACCTATAGATGTATTGTAGTTGAATATGTATTTCTTTATTCTAATAAAGGCAGCAAAAAGTACCTATCGCAAAAATAAGAAAGATGCTTATAATAACTTTGATAAGGCATTTAACAATGCTCACTGCAATCAAGTTTAAGACCAATGTAATCAAAAAAAGTTAAGCCAGCTATTAATTTTTTTATCTTGAAACTTTCAGTGTTGATGCACTTTGACTTAGAAAAAAGATCCTTGCAGACAATGTGACAATGTGCATTGCAAAGCAATTTCCAATTTCCAATTTCTTCAGTAATTGCATCTGATTGTTTAAACCAATAAAGTTAATTCTAATCAATTAGAACTGTGCAGTATGAGTATTTGTCCTCCTTTCCTAAAACACTGCCGTTCTTGCATTTTATGATAAAGTTGTAAACATCAAGAGGAGGCGATTGCTATTGGTATTTTAGTGTTTATTTTAGTATTCTAAGGTTTAGTTTCAACTCCTCAATAGACTTGATGAAGAGGGTCCTGAAGGAAGGGGGGTCCTAACCCCATTTCCCAAACCAAAATTTTGCAAAATCCCAATCCCAGTCATGACTAAATCCCAGTCCATCGCCATTGTCTTCGTAATCAACATCATCAGCATTGTCATCATCAACATCGTCATCGATCCCCATTATCATCGATTTCATCATCATTATCATCTTCTTTATCGTCATTACCATCCTCATCAACAATATCACCATCGTCGTTGTCATCATAATTATCATCATCTCCATCTTCATCACCGCCACCAAATTTACTTTAGTCGAGTTGTCTCTGATTTTTGAATTTGAAAAATCCAATTTACTTTATTTTCGGGAGGCAAGTTGTTGCCTTCCAACATTTTTCCATACATTTCTCTGTAAAAGCAGCCAACTTCGGTCGCACATATCTTCGGCGTTATTCAATAAAACCACTTGAAACTTTCCAATTTTACTAATTTTACTATGCTCTTTTCAAATATTATATTTTCTTTTTTGTTGGATTAAAATTTAAAATGTCACGCAAGACCTGATACCGGGGGGGGAGGGACGTCGGAAATTTCCAAAAATACCCCTAAAAGATAAAGGAAGTTTTTTCAAAAGGGCGTGGCTTAGTAAATTTTAACCCCTAAGAGATACGACGAGCATACCCGATACTTTACCCCCAAGAATTGAGGCCTGTTTGTGTAGTTGGTGCGAGCCTTGTCTGTCATATTTCTTGTAATGCCGGACAACGGGAGGCCTACAAGGGGATCTAAAAAATTCTAACTTTTTTCTTTTGCACCTCAAAATTACTTGAGGATTTTCAATACACTATGAAAAATGGTCAAGAAATTTAAGTTTTTAAGTGAATATCGAGTCTTTTGAAAACTATTAAAATTTCAACTTTGATGGCGATACATTGCTTTATAATTGAATTCGTGGCATAAGGAAGGTCAAGCTTAAGAAAATCTGAAATATCTTTTCGTGTAGATAAGCTAGAGCCCTAAGGTAAAAATTTTCAACCACTTTGAACCTCTACCATGCTGTCCAGGTAGAATTTGTGGTGATATCTGACGGGAAAATGAGAAATTGACCCCTGGTTGCTTGGCTGGGGCGAGCCTTGTCTACCATATTTCTTCTATAGCGGAACACGGGGAGGCATACCAGGGGGTCAGTAATAATTTCTACGTTTTTATTTTGAACGTCAAAATTCCTTCTGGAAATCAAATATACTATCGAAAACGGTGAAAAAAATCGAGTTTTAAAGTGAATATCGTGTCTTTAGAACAATGTTAAAATTTTAACTTTGATGACCATACATTGCTATATAATTGGCTTCGTGGCTTCGGGAAGGTCAATCTGAAGAAAATCTGGAATATCTCTTCATGTAGATAAGCTAGAACCCTAAATTAAAAATTTCCATCCACTTTGAACCTCTGCCATGCTGTCCAGGTAGAATTTGTGATAATATCTGACGCCAAAAACAGAAATTGACCCCTGGTTGTTTGGCTGGTGCGAACCTTGTCTTCCATATTTCTTCTATAGCTGGACACAGGAAGGCCTATCTAGGGGTTAGTAAAAATTCCAACTTTTTTATTTTGCACCTCAAAATTACTTTTGGAAATTCAATATACTATCGAAAACGGTCAAGAAAATCCAGTTTTGAAGTAAATATTGAGTCTTTAAAAAAATGTTAAAATTTCAACTTTGATGGTCATACATTGCTTTGAAATTGACTTCGTGGCTTCGGGAAGGTCAATCTGAAGAACGTCTGGAATATCTCTTTGTGTAGATAAGCCAGAGCCTTAAGGTAAAAATTTTCATCCACTTTGCACCTCTACCATGCTGTCCAGGTAGAATTTGTGATAATATCTGACGCCAAAAAGAGAAATTGACCCCTGGTTGTTTGGCTGGTGCGAACCTTGTCTTCCATATTTCTTCTATAGCTGGACACAGGAAGGCCTATCTAGGGGTTAGTAAAAATTCCAACTTTTTTATTTTGCACCTCAAAATTACTTTTGGAAATTCAATATACTATCGAAAACGGTCAAGAAAATCCAGTTTTGAAGTAAATATTGAGTCTTTAAAAAAATGTTAAAATTTCAACTTTGATGGTCATACATTGCTTTGAAATTGACTTCGTGGCTTCGGGAAGGTCAATCTGAAGAACGTCTGGAATATCTCTTTGTGTAGATAAGCCAGAGCCTTAAGGTAAAAATTTTCATCCACTTTGCACCTCTACCATGCTGTCCAGGTAGAATTTGTGATAATATCTGACGCCAAAAAGAGAAATTGACCCCTGGTTGTTTGGCTGGTGCGAACCTTGTCTTCCATATTTCTTCTATAGCTGGACACAGGAAGGCCTATCTAGGGGTTAGTAAAAATTCCAACTTTTTTATTTTGCACCTCAAAATTACTTTTGGAAATTCAATATACTATCGAAAACGGTCAAGAAAATCCAGTTTTGAAGTAAATATTGAGTCTTTAAAAAAATGTTAAAATTTCAACTTTGATGGTCATACATTGCTTTGAAATTGACTTCGTGGCTTCGGGAAGGTCAATCTGAAGAACGTCTGGAATATCTCTTTGTGTAGATAAGCCAGAGCCTTAAGGTAAAAATTTTCATCCACTTTGCACCTCTACCATGCTGTCCAGATAGAATTTGTGGTGATATCTGACGCCAAACGAAGAAATATAGGCCTCTTTCTTTGGCTGTTGCGAGCCTTGTCTACCATATTTCTTCTATAGCTGGACACAGGAAGGCCTATCTAGGGGTCAGTAAAAATTCCAACTTTTTTATTTTGCACGTCCAAATGACTTGTGGAAATTCAGTATACTATCGAAAATGGTCAAGAAAATCCAGTTTCGAAGTAAATATTGAGTCTTTAAAAAATTTTAAAATTTTTAATTTGATGTATATACATTGCTTTCAAATTGACTTCGTGGCTTCGGGAAGGTCAATCTGAAGAAAATCTGAAATATCTCTTTGTGTAGATAAGAGAGAGCCTTAAGGTAAAAATTTTCATTCGCTTTGCACCTCTGCCATGCTGTCCAGATAGAATTTGTGGTGATATCTGACGCGAAAAAAAGAAATATAGGCCTGTTAGTTTGGCTGTTGCGAGCGTTGTCTACCATATTTCTTCTACAGCTGGACACAGGAAGGCCTATCTAGGAGTCAGTAAAAATTCCAACTTTTTTATTTCGCACCTCAAAATTACTTGTGGAAATTCAATATACTATTCAAAACGGTCAAGAAAATCCAGTTTTGAACTAAATATTGAGTCTTTAAGAAAATGTTAAAATTTCAAGTTTGATGGTCATACATTGCTTTCTAATTGACTTCGTGGTTTCGGGAAGGTCAATCTGAAGAAAATCTGGAATATCTCTTTGTGTAGATAAGAGAGAGCTTTAAGATAAAAATTTTCATTCGCTTTGCACCTCTGCCATGCTGTCCAGATAGAATTTGTGGTGATATCTGACGCGAAAAAAAGAAATATAGGCCCTTTAGTTTGGCTGTTGCGAGCGTTTTCTACCATATTTCTTCTATAGCTGGACACAGGAAGGCCTATCTAGGGGTCAGTAAAAATTCCAACTTTTTTATTTTGCACCTCAAAATTACTTGTGGAAATTCAATATACTATCAAAAACGGTCAAGAAAATCCAGTTTTGAAGTAAATATTGAGTCTCTAAAAAAATGTTAAAATTTCAACTTTGATGGTCATACATTGCTTTGAAATTGACTTCGTGGCTTCGGGAAGGTCAATCTGAAGAAAATCTGGAATATCTCTTTGTGTAGATAAGCCAGAGCCTTAAGGTAAAGATTTTCATCCACTTTGCACCTCTGCCATGCTGTCCAGATAGAATTTGTGGTAATATCTGACGCGAAAAAGACAAATTGAGGCCTCTTTGTGTGGCTGGTACGAGCCTTCCCTACCATATTTCTTCTATAGCTGGACACAGGAAGGCCTATCTAGGGGTCAGTAAAAATTCCAATATTTTTATTTCGCACCTCAAAATGACTTGTGGAAATTCAATATACTATCAAAAACGGTCAGGAAAATCCAGTTTTGAAGTAAATATTGAGTCTTTAAAAAAATGTTAAAATTTCAACTTTGATGGTCATACATTGCTTTGAAATTGACTTCGTGGCTTCGGGAAGGTCAATCTGAAGAACGTCTGGAATATCTCTTTGTGTAGATAAGCCAGAACCTTAAGGTAAAGATTTTCATCCACTTTGCACCTCTGCCATGCTGTCCAGATTGAATTTGTGGTGATATCTGACGTGAAAAAAAGAAATATAGGCCTGTTTGTTTGGCTGTTGCGAGCCTTGTCTACCATATTTCTTCTATAGCTGGACACAGGAAGGCCTATCTAGGGGTCAGTAAAAATTCCAACTTTTTTATTTCGAACCTCAAAATTACTTGTGGAAATTCAATATACTATCAAAAACGGTCAAGAAAATCCACTTTTGAAGTACATATTGAGTCTTTAAAAAAATGTTAAAATTACAACTTTGATGGCCATACATTGCTTTGAAATTGACTTCGTGGCTTGGGGAAGGTCAATCTGAAGAAAATCTGGAATATCTCTTTGTGTAGATAAGCCAGAGCCTTAAGGTAAAAATTTTCATCCACTTTGCACCTCTGCCATGCTGTTCAGATAGAATTTGTGGTGATATCTGAAGCCAAAAAAAGAAATATAGGCCTGTTTCTTTGGCTGTTCCGAGCCTTGTCTACCATATTTCTTCTACAGCTGGACACAGGAAGGCCTATCTAGGGGTCAGTAAAAATTCCAACTTTTTTATTTCCCACCTCAAAATTACTTGTGGAAATTCAATATACTATTGAAAACGGTCAAGAAAATCCAGTTTTGAAGTGAATATTGAGTCTTTAAAAAAATGTTAAAATTTCAACTTTGATGGCCATACATTGCTTTCAAATTGACTTCGTGGCTTCGGGAAGGTCAATCTGAAGAAAATCTGGAATATCTCTTTGTGTAGATAAGCCAGAACCTTAAGGTAAAGATTTTCATCCACTTTGCACCTCTGCCATGCTGTCCAGATTGAATTTGTGGTGATATCTGACGTGAAAAAAAGAAATATAGGCCTGTTTGTTTGGCTGTTGCGAGCCTTGTCTACCATATTTCTTCTATAGCTGGACACAGGAAGGCCTATCTAGGGGTCAGTAAAAATTCCAACTTTTTTATTTCGAACCTCAAAATTACTTGTGGAAATTCAATATACTATCAAAAACGGTCAAGAAAATCCACTTTTGAAGTACATATTGAGTCTTTAAAAAAATGTTAAAATTACAACTTTGATGGCCATACATTGCTTTGAAATTGACTTCGTGGCTTGGGGAAGGTCAATCTGAAGAAAATCTGGAATATCTCTTTGTGTAGATAAGCCAGAGCCTTAAGGTAAAAATTTTCATCCACTTTGCACCTCTGCCATGCTGTTCAGATAGAATTTGTGGTGATATCTGAAGCCAAAAAAAGAAATATAGGCCTGTTTCTTTGGCTGTTCCGAGCCTTGTCTACCATATTTCTTCTACAGCTGGACACAGGAAGGCCTATCTAGGGGTCAGTAAAAATTCCAACTTTTTTATTTCCCACCTCAAAATTACTTGTGGAAATTCAATATACTATTGAAAACGGTCAAGAAAATCCAGTTTTGAAGTGAATATTGAGTCTTTAAAAAAATGTTAAAATTTCAACTTTGATGGCCATACATTGCTTTCAAATTGACTTCGTGGCTTCGGGAAGGTCAATCTGAAGAAAATCTGGAATATCTCTTTGTGTAGATAAGCCAGAGCCTTAAGGTAAAAATTTTCATCCATTTTGCACCTCTGCCATGCTGTTCAGATAGAATTTGTGGTGATATCTGACGCGAAAAAAAGAAATATAGGCCTGTTTGTGTGGCTGGTACGAGCCTTGTCTACCATATTTCTTCTACAGCTGGACACAGGAAGGCCTATCTAGGGGTCAGTAAAAATTCCAACTTTTTTATTTCGCACCTCAAAATTACTTGTGGAAATTCAATATACTATCGAAAACGGTCAAGAAAATCCAGTTTTGAAGTGAATATTGAGTCTTTAAAAAAATGTTAAAATTTCAACTT
This sequence comes from Anthopleura xanthogrammica, assembly GCA_964019055.1. NCBI lineage: Eukaryota > Metazoa > Cnidaria > Anthozoa > Actiniaria > Actiniidae > Anthopleura > Anthopleura xanthogrammica. The sequence continues at coordinate 8,457,961 of OZ025218.1, read as the reverse complement.
TGATGGCCATACATTGCATTCAAATTGACTTCGTGGCTTCGGGAAGGTCAATCTGAAGAAAATCTGGAATATCTCTTTGTGTAGATAAGCCAGAGCCTTAAGGTAAAAATTTTCATCCATTTTGCACCTCTGCCATGCTGTTCAGATAGAATTTGTGGTGATATCTGACGCGAAAAAAAGAAATATAGGCCTGTTTGTGTGGCTGGTACGAGCCTTGTCTACCATATTTCTTCTACAGCTGGACACAGGAAGGCCTATCTAGGGGTCAGTAAAAATTCCAACTTTTTTATTTCGCACCTCAAAATTACTTGTGGAAATTCAATATACTATTGAAAACGGTCAAGAAAATCCACTTTTGAAGTACATATTGAGTCTTTAAAAAAATGTTAAAATTACAACTTTGATGGCCATACATTGCTTTGAAATTGACTTCGTGGCTTCGGGAAGGTCAATCTGAAGAAAATCTGGAATATCTCTTTGTGTAGATAAGCCAGAGCCTTAAGGTAAAAATTTTCATCCACTTTCCACCTCTGCCATGCTGTCCAGATAGAATTTGTGGTAATATCTTTCACGAAAAAGACAAATTGAGGCCTGTTTGTGTGGCTGGTACGAGCCTTGTCTACCATATTTCTTCTACAGCTGGAAACAGGAAGGCCTATCTAGGGGTCATTAAAAATTCCAACTTTTTTATTTCGCACCTCAAAATTACTTGTGGAAATTCAATATACTATCGAAAACGGTCAAGAAAATCCAGTTTTGAAGTGAATATTGAGTCTTTAAAAAAATGTTACAATTTCAACTTTGATGGCCATACATTGCTTTGAAATTGACTTCGTGGCTTCGGGAAGGTCAATCTGAAGAAAATCTGGAATATCTCTTTGTGTAGATAAAACAGAGCTTTAAGGTAAAAATTTTCATCCACTTTGCACCTCTGCCATGCTGTCCAGATAGAATTTGTTGTGATATCTGACGCGAAAAAGACAAATTGAGGCCTGTTTGTTTGGCTGTTGCGAGCCTTGTCTACCATATTTCTTCTACAGCTGGACACAGGAAGGCCTATCTAGGAGTCAGTAAAAATTCCAACTTTTTTATTTCGCACCTCAAAATTACTTGTGGAAATTCAATATACTATCGAAAACGGTCAGGAAAATCCAGTTTTGAAGTTAATATTGAGTCTTTAAAAAAATGTTAATATTTCAACTTTGATGGCCATACATTGCTTTGAAATTGACTTCGTGGCTTCGGGAAGGTCAATCTGAAGAAAATCTGGAATATCTCTTTGTGTAGATAAGCCAGAGCCTTAAGGTAAAAATTTTCATCCATTTTGCACCTCTGCCATGCTGTTCAGATAGAATTTGTGGTGATATCTGACGCCAAAAAAAGAAATATAGGCCTGTTTGTGTGGCTGGTACGAGCCTTGTCTACCATATTTCTTCTACAGCTGGACACAGGAAGGCCTATCTAGGGGTCAGTAAAAATTCCAACTTTTTTATTTCCCACCTCAAAATTACTTGTGGAAATTCAATATACTATCTAAAACGGTCAAGAAAATCCACTTTTGATGTGAATATTGAGTCTTTAAAAAAATGTTAAAATTTCAACTTTGATGGCCATACATTGCTTTGAAATTGACTTCGTGGCTTCGGGAAGGTCAATCTGAAGAAAATCTGGAATATCTCTTTGTGTAGATAAGCCAGAGCCTTAAGGTTAAAATTTTCATCCACTTTGCACCTCTGCCATGCTGTCCAGATAGAATTTGTTGTGATATCTGACGCGAAAAAGACAAATTGAGGCCTGTTTGTGTGGCTGGTACGAGCCTTGTCTACCATATTTCTTCTATAGCTGGACACAGGAAGGCCTATCTAGGGGTCAGTAAAAATTCCAACTTTTTTATTTCGCACCTCAAAATTACTTGTGGAAATTCAATATACTATCGAAAACGGTCAAGAAAATCCAGTTTTGAAGTTAATATTGAGTCTTTAAAAAAATGTTAAAATTACAACTTTGATGGCCATACATTGCTTTGAAATTGACTTCGTGGCTTCGGGAAGGTCAATCTGAAGAAAATCTGGAATATCTCTTTGTGTAGATAAGCCAGAGCCTTAAGGTAAAAATTTTCATCCATTTTGCACCTCTCCCATGCTGTTCAGATAGAATTTGTGGTGATATCTGACGCCAAAAAAAGAAATATAGGCCTGTTTGTGTGGCTGGTACGAGCCTTGTCTACCATATTTCTTCTAAAGCTGGACACAGGAAGGCCTATCTAGGGGTCAGTAAAAATTCCAACTTTTTTATTTCGCACCTCAAAATTACTTGTGGAAATTCAATATACTATCCAAAACGGTCAAGAAAATCCAGTTTTGAAGTGAATATTGAGTCTTTAAAAAAATGTTAAAATTACAACTTTGATGGCCATACATTGCTTTCAAATTGACTTCGTGGCTTCGGGAAGGTCAATCTCAAGAAAATCTGGAATATCTCTTTGTGTAGATAAAACAGAGCTTTAAAGTAAATATTTTCATCCACTTTGCACCTCTGCCATGCTGTTCAGATAGAATTGGTGTTGATATCTGAATCGAAAAAAAGAAATATAGGCCTGTTTCTTTGGCTGTTGCGAGCCTCGTCTACCATATTTCTTCTACAGCTGGAAACAGGAAGGCCTATCTAGGGGTCAGTAAAAATTCCAACTTTTTTATTTCGCACCTCAAAATTACTTGTGGAAATTCAATATACTATCGAAAACGGTCAAGGAAATCCAATTTTGAAGTACATATTGAGTCTTTAAAAAAATGTTAAAATTACAACTTTGATGGCCATACATTGCTTTGAAATTGACTTCGTGGCTTCGAGAAGGTTAAGCTGAAGAAAATCTGGAATATCTTTTTGTTTAGATAAGCTAAGGCCGTAAGGTTAAAATTTTCATCTATTTTGCACCTCTGCTTTGCGGTCCAGGTAGAATTTGTGGTGATATCTGACGCGAAAAAGACAAATTGAGGCCTGTTTGTTTGGCTGTTGTGAGCCTTGTCTACCATATTTCTTCTACAGCTGGACACAGGAAGGCCTATCTAGGGGTCAGTAAAAATTCCAACTTTTTTATTTCCCACCTCAAAATTACTTGTGGAAATTCAATATACTATTCAAAACGGTCAAGAAAATCCAGTTTTGAAGTGAATATTGAGTCTTTAAAAAAATGTTACAATTTCAACTTTGATGGCCATACATTGCTTTGAAATTGACTTCGTGGCTTCGGGAAGGTCAATCTGAAGAAAATCTGGAATATCTCTTTGTGTAGATAAGCCAGAGCCTTAAGGTAAAAATTTTCATCCACTTTGCACCTCTGCCATGCTGTCCAGATAGAATTTGTTGTGATATCTGACGCGAAAAAGACAAATTGAGGCCTGTTTGTTTGGCTGTTGCGAGCCTTGTCTACCATATTTCTTCTACAGCTGGACACAGGAAGGCCTATCTAGGAGTAAGTAAAAATTCCAACTTTTTTATTTCGCACCTCAAAATTACTTGTGGAAATTCAATATACTATTCAAAACGGTCAAGAAAATCCAGTTTTGAAGTTAATATTGAGTCTTTAAAAAAATGTTAAAATTTCAACTTTGATGGCCATACATTGCTTTGAAATTGACTTCGTGGCTTCGGGAAGGTCAATCTGAAGAAAATCTGGAATATCTCTTTGTGTAGATAAGCCAGAGCCTTAAGGTAAAAATTTTCATCCATTTTGCACCTCTGCCATGCTGTTCAGATAGAATTTGTGGTGATATCTGACGCCAAAAAAAGAAATATAGGCCTGTTTGTGTGGCTGGTACGAGCCTTGTCTACCATATTTCTTCTACAGCTGGACACAGGAAGGCCTATCTAGGGGTCAGTAAAAATTCCAACTTTTTTATTTCCCACCTCAAAATTACTTGTGGAAATTCAATATACTATCTAAAACGGTCAAGAAAATCCACTTTTGATGTGAATATTGAGTCTTTAAAAAAATGTTAAAATTTCAACTTTGATGGCCATACATTGCTTTGAAATTGACTTCGTGGCTTCGGGAAGGTCAATCTGAAGAAAATCTGGAATATCTCTTTGTGTAGATAAGCCAGAGCCTTAAGGTTAAAATTTTCATCCACTTTGCACCTCTGCCATGCTGTCCAGATAGAATTTGTTGTGATATCTGACGCGAAAAAGACAAATTGAGGCCTGTTTGTTTGGCTGTTGTGAGCCTTGTCTACCATATTTCTTCTACAGCTGGACACAGGAAGGCCTATCTAGGGGTCAGTAAAAATTCCAACTTTTTTATTTCCCACCTCAAAATTACTTGTGGAAATTCAATATACTATTCAAAACGGTCAAGAAAATCCAGTTTTGAAGTGAATATTGAGTCTTTAAAAAAATGTTACAATTTCAACTTTGATGGCCATACATTGCTTTGAAATTGACTTCGTGGCTTCGGGAAGGTCAATCTGAAGAAAATCTGGAATATCTCTTTGTGTAGATAAGCCAGAGCCTTAAGGTAAAAATTTTCATCCACTTTGCACCTCTGCCATGCTGTCCAGATAGAATTTGTTGTGATATCTGACGCGAAAAAGACAAATTGAGGCCTGTTTGTTTGGCTGTTGCGAGCCTTGTCTACCATATTTCTTCTACAGCTGGACACAGGAAGGCCTATCTAGGAGTAAGTAAAAATTCCAACTTTTTTATTTCGCACCTCAAAATTACTTGTGGAAATTCAATATACTATTCAAAACGGTCAAGAAAATCCAGTTTTGAAGTTAATATTGAGTCTTTAAAAAAATGTTAAAATTTCAACTTTGATGGCCATACATTGCTTTGAAATTGACTTCGTGGCTTCGGGAAGGTCAATCTGAAGAAAATCTGGAATATCTCTTTGTGTAGATAAGCCAGAGCCTTAAGGTAAAAATTTTCATCCATTTTGCACCTCTGCCATGCTGTTCAGATAGAATTTGTGGTGATATCTGACGCCAAAAAAAGAAATATAGGCCTGTTTGTGTGGCTGGTACGAGCCTTGTCTACCATATTTCTTCTACAGCTGGACACAGGAAGGCCTATCTAGGGGTCAGTAAAAATTCCAACTTTTTTATTTCCCACCTCAAAATTACTTGTGGAAATTCAATATACTATCTAAAACGGTCAAGAAAATCCAGTTTTGATGTGAATATTGAGTCTTTAAAAAAATGTTAAAATTTCAACTTTGATGGCCATACATTGCTTTGAAATTGACTTCGTGGCTTCGGGAAGGTCAATCTGAAGAAAATCTGGAATATCTCTTTGTGTAGATAAGCCAGAGCCTTAAGGTTAAAATTTTCATCCACTTTGCACCTCTGCCATGCTGTCCAGATAGAATTTGTTGTGATATCTGACGCGAAAAAGACAAATTGAGGCCTGTTTGTGTGGCTGGTACGAGCCTTGTCTACCATATTTCTTCTATAGCTGGACACAGGAAGGCCTATCTACGGGTCAGTAAAAATTCCAACTTTTTTATTTCGCACCTCAAAATTACTTGTGGAAATTCAATATACTATCGAAAACGGTCAAGAAAATCCACTTTTGAAGTACATATTGAGTCTTTAAAAAAATGTTAAAATTACAACTTTGATGGCCATACATTGCTTTTAATTGACTTCGTGGCTTCGGGAAGGTCAATCTGAAGAAAATCTGGAATATCTCTTTGTGTAGATAAGCCAGAGCCTTAAGGTAAAAATTTTCATCCATTTTGCACCTCTGCCATGCTGTTCAGATAGAATTTGTGGTAATATCTGACGCCAAAAAAAGAAATATAGGCCTTTTTGTGTGGCTGGTACGAGCCTTGTCTACCATATTTCTTCTAAAGCTGGACACAGGAAGGCCTATCTAGGGGTCAGTAAAAATTCCAACTTTTTTATTTCGCACCTCAAAATTACTTGTGGAAATTCAATATACTATCCAAAACGGTCAAGAAAATCCAGTTTTGAAGTGAATATTGAGTCTTTAAAAAAATGTTAAAATTACAACTTTGATGGCCATACATTGCTTTCAAATTGACTTCGTGGCTTCGGGAAGGTCAATCTGAAGAAAATCTGGAATATCTCTTTGTGTAGATAAAACAGAGCTTTAAGGTAAATATTTTCATCCACTTTGCACCTCTGCCATGCTGTTCAGATAGAATTGGTGTTGATATCTGAATCGAAAAAAAGAAATATAGGCCTGTTTCTTTGGCTGTTGCGAGCCTTGTTTACCATATTTCTTCTACAGCTGGACACAGGAAGGCCTATCTAGGGGTCAGTAAAAATTCCAACTTTTTTATTTCGCACCTCAAAATTACTTGTGGAAATTCAATATACTATCTAAAACGGTCAAGAAAATCCAGTTTTGAAGTTAATATTGAGTCTTTAAAAAAATGTTAAAGTTACAACTTTGATGGCCATACATTGCTTTGAAATTGACTTCGTGGCTTCGGGAAGGTCAATCTGAAGAAAATCTGGAATATCTCTTTGTGTAGATAAGCCAGAGCCTTAAGGTAAAAATTTTCATCCACTTTGCACCTCTGCCATGCTGTCCAGACTGAATTTGTTGTGATATCTGACGCGAAAAAGACAAATTGAGGCCTGTTTGTGTGGCTGGTACGAGCCTTGTCTACCATATTTCTTCTACAGCTGGACACAGGAAGGCCTATCTAGGGGTCAGTAAAAATTCCAACTTTTTTATTTCGCACCTCAAAATTACTTGTGGAAATTCAATATACTATCGAAAACGGTCAAGAAAATCCAGTTTTGAAGTGAATATTGAGTCTTTAAAAAAATGTTAATATTTCAACTTTGATGGCCATACATTGCTTTGAAATTGACTTCGTGGCTTCGGGAAGGTCAATCTGAAGAAAATCTGGAATATCTCTTTGTGTAGATAAGCCAGAGCCTTAAGGTAAAAATTTTCATCCACTTTGCACCTCTCCCATGCTGTCCAGATAGAATTTGTTGTGATATCTGACGCGAAAAAGACAAATTGAGGCCTGTTTGTGTGGCTGGTACGAGCCTTGTCTACCATATTTCTTCTACAGCTGGACACAGGAAGGCCTATCTAGGGGTCAGTAAAAATTCCAACTTTTTTATTTCGCACCTCAAAATTACTTGTGGAAATTCAATATACTATCGAAAACGGTCAGGAAAATCCAGTTTTGAAGTGAGTATTGAGTCTTTAAAAAAATGTTAATATTTCAACTTTGATGGCCATACATTGCTTTGAAATTGACTTCGTGGCTTCGGGTAGGTCAATCTGAAGAAAATCTGGAATATCTCTTTGTGTAGATAAGCCAGAGCCTTAAGGTTAAAATTTTCATCCACTTTGCACCTCTGCCATGCTGTCCAGATAGAATTTGTTGTGATATCTGACGCGAAAAAGACAAATTGAGGCCTGTTTGTGTGGCTGGTACGAGCCTTGTCTACCATATTTCTTCTACAGCTGGACACAGGAAGGCCTATCTAGGGGTCAGTAAAAATTCCAACTTTTTTATTTCGCACCTCAAAATTACTTGTGGAAATTCAATATACTATCGAAAACGGTCAAGAAAATCCACTTTTGAAGTACATATTGAGTCTTTAAAAAAATGTTAAAATTACAACTTTGATGGCCATACATTGCTTTCAAATTGACTTCGTGGCTTCGGGAAGGTCAATCTCAAGAAAATCTGGAATATCTCTTTGTGTAGATAAGCCAGAGCCTTAAGGTAAATATTTTCATCCACTTTGCACCTCTCCCATGCTGTTCAGATAGAATTTGTGGTGATATCTGAAGCGAAAAAAAGAAATATAGGCCTGTTTCTTTGGCTGTTGCGAGCCTTGTCTACCATATTTCTTCTACAGCTGGACACAGGAAGGCCTATCTAGGAGTCAGTAAAAATTCCAACTTTTTTATTTCGCACCTCAAAATTACTTGTGGAAATTCAATATACTATCGAAAACGGTCAAGAAAATCCACTTTTGAAGTTAATATTGAGTCTTTAAAAAAATGTTAAAATTACAACTTTGATGGCCATACATTGCTTTGAAATTGACTTCGTGGCTTCGGGAAGGTCAATCTGAAGAAAATCTGGAATATCTCTTTGTGTAGATAAGCCAGAGCCTTAAGGTAAATATTTTCATCTACTTTGCACCTCTGCCATGCTGTCCAGATAGAATTTGTTGTGATATCTGACGCGAAAAAGACAAATTGAGGCCTGTTTGTGTGGCTGGTACGAGCCTTGTCTACCATATTTCTTCTACAGCTGGACACAGGAAGGCCTATCTAGGGGTCAGTAAAAATTCCAACTTTTTTATTTCGCACCTCAAAATTACTTGTGGAAATTCAATATACTATCGAAAACGGTCAAGAAAATCCACTTTTGAAGTACATATTGAGTCTTTAAAAAAATGTTAAAATTACAACTTTGATGGCCATACATTGCTTTCAAATTGACTTCGTGGCTTCGGGAAGGTCAATCTCAAGAAAATCTGGAATATCTCTTTGTGTAGATAAGCCAGAGCCTTAAGGTAAATATTTTCATCCACTTTGCACCTCTCCCATGCTGTTCAGATAGAATTTGTGGTGATATCTGAAGCGAAAAAAAGAAATATAGGCCTGTTTCTTTGGCTGTTGCGAGCCTTGTCTACCATATTTCTTCTACAGCTGGACACAGGAAGGCCTATCTAGGAGTCAGTAAAAATTCCAACTTTTTTATTTCGCACCTCAAAATTACTTGTGGAAATTCAATATACTATCGAAAACGGTCAAGAAAATCCACTTTTGAAGTTAATATTGAGTCTTTAAAAAAATGTTAAAATTACAACTTTGATGGCCATACATTGCTTTGAAATTGACTTCGTGGCTTCGGGAAGGTCAATCTGAAGAAAATCTGGAATATCTCTTTGTGTAGATAAGCCAGAGCCTTAAGGTAAATATTTTCATCTACTTTGCACCTCTGCCATGCTGTCCAGATAGAATTTGTTGTGATATCTGACGCGAAAAAGACAAATATAGGCCTGTTTGTGTGGCTGGTACGAGCCTTGTCTACCATATTTCTTCTACAGCTGGACACAGGAAGGCCTATCTAGGGGTCAGTAAAAATTCCAACTTTTTTATTTCGCACCTCAAAATTACTTGTGGAAATTCAATATACTATCGAAAACGGTCAAGAAAATCCACTTTTGAAGTTAATATTGAGTCTTTAAAAAAATGTTAAAATTACAACTTTGATGGCCATACATTGCTTTGAAATTGACTTCGTGGCTTCGGGAAGGTCAATCTGAAGAAAATCTGGAATATCTCTTTGTGTAGATAAGCCAGAGCCTTAAGGTAAAAAATTTTCATCCACTTTGCACCTCTCCCATGCTGTTCAGATAGAATTTGTGGTGATATCTGAAGCCAAAAAAAGAAATATAGGCCTGTTTCTTTGGCTGTTGCGAGCCTTGTCTACCATATTTCTTCTAAAGCTGGACACAGGAAGGCCTATCTAGGGGTCAGTAAAAATTCCAACTTTTTTATTTCGCACCTCAAAATTACTTGTGGAAATTCAATATACTATCTAAAACGGTCAAGAAAATCCAGTTTTGAAGTGAATATTGAGCCTTTAAAAAAATGTTAATATTTCAACTTTGATGGCCATACATTGCTTTGAAATTGACTTCGTGGCTTCGGGAAGGTCAATCTGAAGAAAATCTGGAATATCTCTTTGTGTAGATAAGCCAGAGCCTTAAGGTAAAAATTTTCATCCACTTTGCACCTCTGCCATGCTGTCCAGATAGAATTTGTTGTGATATCTGACGCGAAAAAGACAAATTGAGGCCTGTTTGTGTGGCTGGTACGAGCCTTCCCTACCATATTTCTTCTACAGCTGGACACAGGAAGGCCTATCTAGGGGTCAGTAAAAATTCCAACTTTTTTATTTCGCACCTCAAAATTACTTGTGGAAATTCAATATACTATCGAAAACGGTCAAGAAAATCCACTTTTGAAGTTAATATTGAGTCTTTAAAAAAATGTTAAAATTACAACTTTGATGGCCATACATTGCTTTGAAATTGACTTCGTGGCTTCGGGAAGGTCAATCTGAAGAAAATCTGGAATATCTCTTTGTGTAGATAAGCCAGAGCCTTAAGGTAAAAAATTTTCATCCACTTTGCACCTCTCCCATGCTGTTCAGATAGAATTTGTTGTGATATCTGAAGCCAAAAAAAGAAATATAGGCCTGTTTCTTTGGCTGTTGCGAGCCTTGTCTACCATATTTCTTCTACAGCTGGACACAGGAAGGCCTATCTAGGGGTCAGTAAAAATTCCAACTTTTTTATTTCGCACCTCAAATATACTTGTGGAAATTCAATATACTATCTAAAACGGTCAAGAAAATCCACTTTTGAAGTGAATATTGAGTCTTTAAAAAAATGTTAAAATTACAACTTTGATGGCCATACATTGCTTTGAAATTGACTTCGTTGCTTCGGGAAGGTCAATCTGAAGAAAATCTGGAATATCTCTTTGTGTAGATAAGCCAGAGCCTTAAGGTAAAAATTTTCATCCACTTTGCACCTCTGCCATGCTGTCCAGATAGAATTTGTTGTGATATCTGACGCGAAAAAGACAAATTGAGGCCTGTTTGTGTGGCTGGTACGAGCCTTGTCTACCATATTTCTTCTACAGCTGGACACAGGAAGGCCTATCTAGGGGTCAGTAAAAATTCCAACTTTTTTATTTCGCACCTCAAAATTACTTGTGGAAATTCAATATACTATCGAAAACGGACAAGAAAATCCAGTTTTGAAGTACATATTGAGTCTTTTAAAAAATGTTAAAATTAAAACTTTGATGGCCATACATTGCTTTGAAATTGACTTCGTGGCTTCGGGAAGGTCAATCTCAACAAAATCTGGAATATCTCTTTGTGTAGATAAGCCAGAGCCTTAAGGTAAAAATTTTCATCCACTTTGCACCTCTGCCATGCTATTCAGATAGAGTTTCTGGTGATATCTAACACGAAAAAATGAAATATAGGCCGGTTTGTTTTGCTGGTACGAGCCTTGTCTACCATATTTCTTCTACAGCTGGACACAGGAAGGCCTATCTAGGGGTCAGTACAAATTCCAAATTTTTTATTTCGCACCTCAAAATTAATTATGGAAATTCAATATACTATTGAAAACGGTCAAGAAAATCCAGTTGTGAAGTGAATATTGAGTCTTTTAAAAAATGTTAAAATTTCAACTTTGATGGTCCTACATTGCTTTGAAATTGACTTCGTGGCTTCGGGAAGGTCAATCTGAAGAAAATCTGGAATATCTCTTTGTGTAGATAAGCCAGAGCCTTAAGGTAAAAATTTTCATCCACTTTGCACCTCTCCCATGCTGTCCAGATAGAATTTGTGGTGATATCTGACGCGAAAAAGACAAATTGAGGCCTATTTGTGTGGCTGGTACGAGCCTTCCCTACCATATTTCTACTACAGCTGGACACAGGAAGGCCTATCTAGGGGTCAGTAAAAATTCCAACTTTTTTATTTCGCACCTCAAAATTACTTGTGGAAATTCAATATACTATCGAAAACGGACAAGAAAATCCAGTTTTGAAGTACATATTGAGTCTTTTAAAAAATGTTAAAATTACAACTTTGATGGTCCTACATTGCTTTGAAATTGACTTCGTGGCTTCGGGAAGGTCAATCTGAAGAAAATCTGGAATATCTCTTTGTGTAGATAAGCCAGAGCCTGAAGGTAAAAATTTTCATCCACTTTGCACCTCTGCCATGCTGTCCAGATAGAATTTGTGGTGATATCTGACGCGAAAAAAAGAAATATAGGCCTGTTTGTTTGGCTGTTGCGAGCCTTGTCTACGATATTTCTTCTACAGCTTACAGATGAAGGCCTATCTAGGGGTCAGTAAAAATTCCAACTTTTTTATTTTGCACCTCAAAATTACTTGTGGAAAAGCAATATACTATCGAAAACGGTCAAGAAAATCCAGTTTTGAAGTGAATATTAGTCTTTGAAAAAAATGTTTAAAATTCAACTTTGATAGCCATTTATTGCTTTATGATTGACTTCTAGGTTTCGGGAAGGTCAATCTGAAGAAAATCTGGAATATCTTTTGGTTTAGATAAGCCAGAGCCTTAAGGTAAAAATTTTCATCCACTTTGAACCTCTGCCATGCTTTCCAGGTAGAATGTTTGGTGATTTATTGCTTGACCATGTAGAATTGAGGCCTGTTTGTGTGGCTGGTACGAGCCTTGTCTGTCATATTTTTCTTGTAGACCGGCATAAGTGGTGGACTTGTAGCACGTCCAGCATGCGAATAGGACATTGATTGGTGTTAGATCTGATGATAACTTCTCGGGATAGTGTCGGTAAAAATTCTGTTTTCATATGATATCGCCAACATGCGATAAATCTACTGAAGGAACTTTTGGATAATAAGAATGTCTTCGTATTCATACCGAAATATTGCCTGAATCATTCAGGGAAAACCTCAGATGGCGAGTTGCATGGCTCGTTCATCTTGTGATTTTCTATAGAAAAAGGTCTTATTTAATTTTTTTTTTCCTCGCCAATCGTCAATCACCGATTGGTTCGCACGTTCAACCTTCTTTTTAAATAGGTTTATACATCATAATGTGTAAATAAAATGATAAAAGTTGTCTCTGACTTAAAATCTAACAAAGTTTGGACGTTTTGGCTTCAAACTGAAGCCTTCATCAGCAAGCTCGTTTATGCCTAATGGTGTTCAAGGCTATTTACTATCAGTCAAAGCTCTGTAAGAGTGATAATAAATAATTTGGATGATAATAAATAGCCTTGGACACCATTAGGCATAAACGAGCTTGCTGATGAAAGCTTCGGTTTGAAGCCGAAACGTCCACTGAAACATTGTTAGATTTAAAGTCAGAGAGAACTATTATCATTTTATTTACATGATGCCTAACTGCTCTTATAACATTTTAAAATCATGTGTAATTGCCGACTACAAAATCGAGTGGGAGACTGGGCACTAGTTCAGCCGCGCGGCCTGGGCAAGTCATTTGGGTAGACAAGACAACTTGTAAACAAACTAAGCAAGTTGAGGTATCTTCTTATTGAAACATGAATCGTTTATTCTAAAATGATTATGTCATTCATTCATGTCTTTTTTTTTACATAAAATACGGCGAAAACGCCACATTATAAGCACAATAAAATGTATATACAACTTTTGTCTTCCTAACTTTTTTAGAATTTCTTTGTTGTTTATATTACAATGTTGTTTTTGTAAAAAGAAATGAAAACCTAATAATAATATAATAATAATATTAATAATAATAGTAATTTTTTAGTACTCTGTCAAAATTTGGGAATATTAGTGGGGATGTATATAGCCCCTGTCCTCGTCCCCCTCGACCCGCTTTGCTCACAACTAGGAACTTTATTGCGCGACATCTTTTTTTGTTCCAACGTATAGAAAAATTTCGATTGCCGTCAAAGCAGCTCAATTTGGAGGACAAAACAAAAGAATTCCAATCTCCTGAGAATTGGAACCTATTGTCTTGTCCTCCAAATTGAGCTGCATTCCGACGTGCTGCAAGGGGTCTATTCCTATTACACTGACTTTCCCTAGCTGTCTCCAACTTGCTTTGATATACTCTATGAACATTGGATCGATCATTTTCTTGACTTGGCAATATTAATATCAGTACCCTCTCTTGTCTTTTTCCTGGCAACAGAGCTTTTACTTTGGACGTAATTTTGACCCCAAGATCACGTGTCATTCCCTTGAGTACCATTTTCTTTTTCTCAATAATGCTTGACAGATGCTGAACGTTAAGTTATTTCTTGTTCCACTAAGGATCGAATTGGATGGGAAAATTACGCCTAACTATGATTGGATAGTTTCAACAGAATCTCTTTTGTATTTTACTAGTACTTCTTGGCCATTTTTATCTCTGAAACAAAAAGATACAGACATTGTTGAAGACACAAACAAATGCTATGCATATCCACTTCGATACAGAGTCAAATATGGTGCAGTGACAATGCTTTCAATTTCCACCACTGGGGTCTCGGTTTTGATTCCTGAACTTGGCACCACATATTAGCCATGTCATGTCTTAGATCAGCCAAGAGGTTGTTTCAGGGTTTGATCTGTGAGTTAGCCATGCCATGTCTTAGATCAGCCAAGAGGTTGTTTCAGGGTTTGATCTGTGAGTTAGCCATGCCATGTCTTAGATCAGGCAAGAGGTTGTTTCAGGGTTTAATCTGTGAGTTAGCCATGCCATGTCTTAGATCAGCCAAGAGGTTGTTTCAGGGTTTAATCTATGAGTTAGCCATGCCATGTCTTAGATCAGCACAGAGGTTGTGTCAGGATTCCATTTGTGAGTTAGCCATGCCCTGATTTAGATCAGCCCAGAAGTTGTTTCAGGGTTTGATCTAAGTTAGCCATGCCCTGACTTAGATCAGCCCAGAGGTTATTTCAGGGCTCTATTTGTGAGTTAGCCGTGCCTAGACCTAGATCATGCTTACCTTACGCATCCTACAGATGTAGCTGAACTGGAAGTCGCATGGAAAGTCATTCCACATTCCGTTGGGCTTCATTAGAGCGCAGTGTTCGTTCCAATATCTCTGACCGTTGTTTGGTTCGCCTGGTGCCCAGTTGGTGTAATTCAATGGAGTTCTATATTTTTAAAACGAACAACAAAATAAATTTTTCCAAAGAAGCAATTAGAGCAATACAGAAACGACATCCTTCAATCAAAGGAATAGATCCCTTGCAGGTGACTTCAGAGCAGTTCAATTTGGAGGACAAAACAAAAGAATTTCAATCTTCTGAGAATTGGAAACCTATTGTTTTTTCCTCCAAATTGAGATGAATTCCGACGTGCTGCACGGAGTCTATAATTTGGACGTTTTCTGCTTTTGCTTTTGGTTGATACAACAAAAGAAATTCTGTCAAATTCAAACAAAATTGCGGCCGCTAGGAAAACTACTGAGCAATAGCAATGCTGAAAATCACGTGTAAACAGCTTTCTTTTTCTCTAATGTAGATATTTCTGTCCATAGGTTGATCATGCAGTAACCAATGAACATACCTGTTTTCCCAAGTCCAGTTTCCTTCTTGTCTAAAGTCACTTAAACCAATCCACACGTAGTTTTCATTTTGGACATGATGTCGGACAAATTCTTGTTCATTGCTGTCTGTAATTGTCAGTAACTCGGCTCCGTATTGTCTACACTTCACATACGCTTTCAACCACGAATGATAGTGTTTTCTAAGTTTATAGCAATATAGGCTGTCGTTGATGCTATAGGACACCCATCCATAAGGACACTCATCTGTTAGAATACATAGACAACTATCAGTTCATGCTTGTAAATAAAATCCAGAGAAACTATAGATCTAAGGTCCACTATCCTCCCCAACGCAGCCTATAATAAGGCAGCAATAGATCGTTTTCACTCACGTGACAAGGCCATATTGGTGTACCAAAAAAAGGGAACATTTTTTGCACAAAAATAGAATTCAATACTCGGAGAGTAGAAAATGTATTATTTGGGTACACCAATATGGCCTTCTTTGACGTCATGTAAAAACGGTCTTTAAGCCTTTTGCATGATGGCACTATTTTACTACCACTACCAAAATGCTTTGTGAACTTTCCTTTGGATTCAAATTTTGATTTCTTTATGAAAATAGTAAGAAAATAGTGCTAATTATTTGATTAAAAGAGAGTGTGCAAACGATAATGGTAATGGTAGTAAATGACACTATATAATGCAACGGTCATGCTCAAGTGCACTCGCGGAATCGTCGTCACTGACCACGAAGTACTAAGATTTTGGTGGACGTCAATCAAGGCGTTTCCATGACATTCCATAGGCACGTGCCCTTGAAGACTTTCATAGAAACGCTTTGAATTGATTGACGTCCACCAAAATAATATTTTGTGACGACGGCAAATAGTCCCCTTCACAGTTCCCAGCGCCATCTTGAAAGGTAGCCGAGCCTTTGCATCAAAGCGAGACGAACGGTGAGCCTGCAATGATAGAGACCTTTTTGGACAATTATTCACATGTCTCTATCATTGCAAGGTCACCTCATGTCTCGCTTCAATGCAAAGGAGCGCCTACCTTTCAAGATGGCGCAGGGAACTCTGAAGGGGACTATTGTACGATTCCGTGCATGTTGTTGTGAAGAACAATAAGCCAAATGATGACAATAATTGAAGGAATTCCCTACTTACAATTACTGTGTCTATACACAACTTCGCCGGTGTTTGATCTAACCGTGCTACCTTTCCTAGCTTTAAGATCGCGTCGAGCTGGATTGGATGCGCGGTATTTATAGAAACTGGTCCATCTCAAACTGAAACCTTTTCTTTGAACGGAGCCATCGGTACGGAAGCGAATGGTGAAGGAATTTGAATAGGTTGTCTTTATACCTGAAATAAGAAAAAAACCAAGATTAGTAAAGAAAAAGAAAGAAGAGAAAATCGAAGAAGAAAAAGAAAAAGAAAGAAAAGGAAAGAGAAAGAGGGAGCAGAAAGGGAAAATAGAAAAAAAATAAGACTGAAATAATGACAAAGTAATAGAGGAAAATATAACTAAATTAACTAAACGAATGATCAAATAGTAATATTTAAGAATTTTCTAAGAAACAAATAAACAAAAAGAACAAACAGAACAGAACGTAAAAAAAAACGAAAAAACGAAAGAAAAAAACAAACAAACAAACAAATAAACAAAGACAGACAGGCAGGCATGCAGGCAGACAGACAGACAGACAAACAGACAGTCAGACAAAACGAAAAAAAGAAAGAACGAACGAACGAAAGAAAGAAAGAAAGAACGAAAGAACGAAAGAACGAAAGAAAGAACGAACGAAAGAAAGAAAGAAAGAAAGAAAAGAAAAAAAAAAACAAGAAAGCAAGCGCAAGGAAGCAAGGAAGCAAGGAAACAAGGAAGCAACCAAGCAGGCAAGCTATGCAAGGAAGCAAGGATGTACATAAGAAAACAGATTTTCCATTGATAGGATTAGACTTTTAGTTACCTGGTTTTCTCTTTCCACAGTATCTACCCATCGATGGTGATGATCTGGAATCCCCGTCTTTCAAACTTACAAAGTCACTACCACAATGCCCAGTGTTATCAATATCAATATGTTCGAAATAAAATTTAATAACACGTGCACTAGAAGCCTTAACAATCCATACGCAGTCTAGATTAGGACGATAACTGGATGGAAATCCAGGACTGGTTATACGACCATAGTTACTGACTATACGACCACCACAGGTATCCTCAGATCTCCCACTATCGTACATTCTATTGAGTACTGTAAAAAAGGACAATGGGTAATGTTATTTATTATGATGGAACCATAGGAGACCAATAAAGGAAAACATAAAGGATCTACAAGAGCCCCGTAAGTGACCCATAAGGGACCCACAAGTCACGTACCTTTAATTGAGTGGACCATAAAGGATCCAAAAGGAAATAAAAGACCAACAAGGGACCGACAAGAGGCGACCCACAAGTGGCCCACAAATGGACCATAGAGGACCCACGAGGATAAAAGGACCCACAAAAGACAGACAAGAGGCGACCCACAACTGACCTACAAGGGGACCATAAAGGACCAACAAGGGCATAACTAAATTACACACAAGGGACCGACAACAGACCCATAAAAGAAGCGTAAGTGACCCACGAGGGGACTATAAGGGAATCATAAGGAACCCAAAAGGGGTCGACGAGGGACCCACAAGGGACCGTAAGGCTCCGTATGATCTTTTTCCGACATGTGTTATCCTGGGCTCCATAAGACAACATCACAATACGCCTATGTTTGTAATGTTATCTTGAAGCCCTGAGCATGATTATTTACCATGTATAGTTCCTGCCGATACTGTTCCATCATTCCCAGTATCAACTGCCGTCCATGTGGCTTCAAACCCTCGATAAGTGTGTATGCCATTGGAATGGAATCGCACCCATATGTCCGTGCCTGTTGACCACATAATCTCAGGTTTTTCTGCTCCACAGTACTTCCCAAGAACAATAGAATTTTGCTTTCCGTCACGCACTTCAACATAATCATTAAGACAGGATTCTGTTGAAGACAATCAATATTAGTTAAGGAATTGAAACTAAGAAGGATCAGAGGATAGCCTTCGCATTTCATCGATCTCTGAAACAGCCTATGGGATGATCAAAGTCTCGAGATCAAAGTCAGGGAACAGCTTAATCCGCCACAGACCTAATTTGAATTTAGTTTGTTAGGATTTGCGGAGGGGGGAAAATCGGAGAAACCGAAGAAAAACAGTGGAATAAAGAGAAAGACCTAACAAATATTACTTTAATGAGATGCCTCGTTCAGGAATCGAACCCAAGACCCCAGAGGTGAGAGGCGAGTGGACTACTTCTACCGCTGCTTGTGTCCAACCACCACCCTCGCCTTTTAAATCAGTGATCTTACCGCGCGCTTATCATAAGTCTGCAAGTATAAACTACATGTAAAATGCGCATGCAGTGTTAGCGTAATTTTTAAATGGGTTTCTGCTATTCATGTACACTACAATGCAATGCTCATGTACTACATTGAATATCGTATATACTTATTTCAATAAAGTTAGCCACCAAAAACCTACAAAGCTGCGATCGCTGAGGATCATGGGAAACATTTCATATCCAACAAATAAAGCATTTTGATACAAAGCGCAGCTTGAAGATGGTCACAGGAGGTGAAACTGTAACTGGCAAAAGATCACAAGTCCATCAATAGTTATCAAGCAGTAGAAACATGTAAAATGTATCTACCCATAATCCTTGCCGGTCTCAGCTTTCTAGCTTTTCTGGTGACTAACTTCTTTGAAATGAGTATATTTTCGACTTTTCTAATATAAAAAAAATGAACATCAATATATTTTTATAGAATAGTTTTCTTGCACGATTTACTTGCCTCCATTTTCCATGTAGAAGAAAGAGAACTTGAGTTTGACTTGGAGATTTTCTGGTGCTTTGATTATCCAAGTGCACTCGATGTTATTAGGATAATGGCTGGGATAACCTGGGGATGAGATAACACCTCTACTTCCGGTCACGATACCGCCGCACTCTAAAAAAATAAAATTTCATGAAAATGATAAATCTTTAAAATGGTGACGATCTGGCCAAAGAGTTTGGCAAATGTCTTCGAAAAGTCATTACCATGGTCAAAATAAGAGGTCCGTGAGATTTATAAAAAGGAATCAATGTAATGAATTTGGAAATTGATTAAGATAAACATGACATGACAAGATTTACCTATTCTACATTTTAAAATATTGCATCGCCGTGTTTGTGTGGTCCGTCCTGCACATCTCCCAGTACAGATGCGCCTGCGCTCTTGGGTACCACCGCCGCAAGAAGCACTGCAGGTACCCCAAGCCGACCAGTCTGACCATCCCACTATAAGACAAACAAATTAATTAGAAAATAGCATTGATAATCAAATATGAATTTTATAAAAAGACTAAAAAAGGCAATTTGCTGTACGCTGTCGGCAAACTTGTTTTTTGACTGGATAGGCTACCATTTAACGAACGAACGTTTGTGTTCAAATGAACTTGAGTGTTTCTTGAGTGTCTCGAGAAAAAAAAATACTAGTTCTTTCCCAGTCATGATAAGGTGCTAAGTGCATATAGATTCAAAATTATCTTTGAATTTGTTCTTACATCTCCGGCAAGGTTGAGAGTTGCAGGGTCTTTCTATGTATGAACTTCCTCTGCATCGACGACCTCCGTTGCTAGGGGAAGGATTCGTACACGTGCGTTCACGACGTTGCCGCCCACCACCACATGAAGCACTACAAGATCCCCAAGGTTTCCAGCGCGTCCACCGCCCATCTAAGAAAAATAATGTCAGACTCTTTAATAACTCATGACTTGCGTAAAGCTTTTGCCCTTGGGTATTGGAATAGACCATTTCACGGTTGTCGTCGCTCAACCTCAGCCTCGATAGCGTGTAATTAATTCTTTAGAATTTGACTAAAGCCCGTGGAAGTTTTAAGTGTTTCAATAGATATTTTTGAAAGCGCTCGTGTATCTCGAAAATGGTCTATTGTTTGATAACATGAGCTGTAGTCAAATTCTTAAGAATATATTACACGCTATCGATGCTGAGGTTGAGGGACGACAACCGTGAAATGGTCTATTTAGAAGTTGATTTTTGTGGAGGAAGGAAACATTAAAAGAAAGAGAATACTGTGGTCGAGTTACAGACAAACTTACCAACTCTACAAGGTACCACATTACATCTCCTGGTTTCATATGTTCTTCCAATACAATTCTTGCCACCATTTGCAGGTCTCGGGTTTGTACAAGTGCGCATGCGCTGCTTGAAACCACCGCCGCATGATTTACTGCAGGCTCTCCATGTTGACCATAACGACCATTTGCCATCTACAAACAGTGATTAAAAATGACTTTATTTAGCAGTCGTGAAATGGGTAAAAATTATTCTTCAATTGTTCAAAGGCAATGGAGTGTAACTATAATATCTGTTATTCTTACCAGTTTTACAAGGGTTTGTATTGCATTTTCTGGTTTCATAGTTTACCCCATAACATTGTCGCCCACCAATAGCAGGTCTAGGGTTTGTACAACTACGCATGCGCTGCTGAATTCCACCGCCGCATACTTTGCTGCAGACTTTCCATTGAGACCATAAGGACCATCTGCCATCTGAAGAAAGGCAAATTACCAAATGATTATTATAATGACTTCAGATTTTTCCGACACCCGAATGGCTCAGTTGGTTGAGCATCGGACTGTTGTGCAAGAGGTCATGGGTTCAGTGAAACAAACACACTTAAAATAACTGAGGAGAAAGTGCTGTGATTTTATCTTCAAATAATGAGCCTTTCATGATCAAGTGGCTCGGATGACTACTTTAAATGGCGGTCACGCGTCTCTCCTCCCTTAATCATCGATGCCCAATATCGGAGGGGCATAAATGAACCACTGAGGTGGAAAGAAACCATGGCAGTGACCACCCTAGGCATCTACATCTCATACTAACTATATCTAGTGATTATAAGTGTCTTTGAGTATATACATAAAAAGGGCGCTATGTAAAATTAAAAAGATGGATAATGGTTCTTACCGACTTTACAAGACCGAGTGTTGCAACGTCTCTTTTCGATTGTCTTTCCAATACAGTTCCTACCACCGTTAGTTGGTCTTGGGTTAGTGCAACTGCGCGTGCGCTGCTGGAATCCACCGCCGCATTTCCTACTGCAGGCTTTCCAAGATGACCATAATGTCCATCTACCATCTTTGGAGAAAAACCAGGGTTTGAGATAAGTTAGTAATACTGTATTCGAGCATTGCATCATACAGTCGAAGCTCTCCTCGCGATCACTCTCGTAAGCGACCAGCTCTAGTTACAACCACGATTTTGAAAACCCGTTTGCATTGGCGCCTATGAGAGTCCCTTCTCGTTAGCGACCAGCTCTAGTTACGATCACTCTTTCGATTTCCAGAGGTGAGAGTTTCGACTGTATGTGGATTTTTTCATCAGAGGAATGTACGAGAGAATGAATAGTCCACTTTCGATATTCTGGTTGATTGATCACACACAAAGCAATTCAAGACGAGGCTCCGGGGAAACAATGGAGTAATTCTAATATATTCTTTTGTTTCCCCGGTGCCTCGTCTTGAATTGCTTTGTGTGTGATCACTCAACCAGAATATCGAAAGTGGGCTATTGAGGTTCGACTATATGCAGTTATGAAAAGGAAAACAATCCATCCTTACCAATTCTACAGGATTGAGTGTTGCATTTTCTTGATTCAAACCGTAGTCCTCGACAATTGCTTCCTCCATTAGCAGGTCTTGGATTGGTACAGCTACGCATGCGCTGTTGTGTTCCACCACCGCAAGACTTACTGCAGGCTTTCCATGTTGACCAAAATGTCCACTTGCCATCTGTAAAAATATCAAAGTACGACATATAAATATACGAGATGGAATATCAGGGAAAAGGAAATTTAACTCGGTTTGCTCAATGGACCTCTTTACCTTCGTATGCAAATTGCCCATTTCAGACCACATGACATTCCCTTGAGAAATGTTCTCTTGTTAAAATATTTACACATGAAAGAATCAACTCCCAAGAGTGGCATCACGTGGTCTGAAATGGGCACAACAAACAACGAAGGTAAAGAGGTCTATTGATAAGAGAGTCGCGAGTTCGAGTTGAGGAGAAGGTACTGCCTTTGCAATATGCAAATGGTTAGACCTTCACGTGACTCGGATGGCCATGATAATGGCAGTCCCGTCCCTAATCAACTAGAGACGTCCACAAATTTATCAATTAAATTACTGTCAAATGTCATTCTCTATAAACAAACTTGATTTATTTATCTTATCCATTTATAAGTTGCTAGGTCGCATTTTGAAGATAATCATTGATAGTCTCAAAAACATAAAAGCGTCTGGTTCCTTGCCTATTTTCACTTTACAAGGTTTTTTGTTACATCTTCTTGTTTGGAAGGCTCGACCACGACACCGTCGACCACCGTGTGCCGGCCTGGGATTGTTGCAAGCACGAGACCGTTGCTTGACTCCACCGCCACAAGATTTACTGCATGGTTTCCATGCCGACCACAGGGACCACCTTCCATCTAATAATAAAAAGAAGATAATTAAGCATCAATCGCTAAATGATTGAGAAAATCATCTTATTCAATAGCAGATATCAAAGTTACACTCGATTACCTTCGAACAATTGTTTCAAATCGAGGCATTTGGGTCAAAAACAAAAAGTTGGTGAAGGTTTTGTTGCATGTTGCATGTTGCATGCTGCATGCTGCATGTTGCATGTTGTATGTTGCATGTTGCATGTTGCATGTTGTATGTTGCTTATCAAGCTTAAAATGAATTATATTCATATGTAAATAATATCAACACAGTACAAAGATATGCTGGAAAAACCTGCAGACAAAGTTTAGGAAAATTCCATATTGTTGTGACCTTCCGCTGATTTAATTCGCATCACCCATACTGCACTTCGGTATGCAACATGCAACAAAACCTTCACCAACCTTTTTTAAAAAAGCTTTCAAGGCAATATCCGCTATTCTTACCAATTCTACAAGGTCTTGTGTTACATATTCTGGTTTGGTATCCTACTCCATAACAGTTCCTACCGCCATATTCAGGTCTTGGGTTTGTACAACTGCGCATGCGTCGTCTCATTCCACCGCCGCACGACTTACTGCAGGCTCTCCATTGGGCCCACAAAGACCAGTTACCATCTATGGGTGCTACAGATGAGGAAACCCAATAAGAATTTGAACATAAGAATTCGTATTAATTTTTTTAATATTTTCACCTTTTTTACTGAACTTTCAAATCCATGGTAAACGTTTGGTCTATTCGCCTTCCCCTTGGGTACTGGTTTCTTTGCCAAACAACAATCATGAATATCACAGTAAACCAAATTTCAAAAAATTTTCCTGAAAATCTATATATATTTGGGATATAAACTTTCACGAGTTAATTTTTGCAGGCTTCATGACACCTCAGTTTTGCAGTGACTTCATTTCTACGACATTATTTTAGATCAGCTGCAAGTTAGAAACAGACAGTTGAAAATCCTACGCGCATGAGCACGCGATGTTGCATGTTACTAAATTTTATCAAGTCAAGTTACTTACATTTTGGACAAGCTCCGGTATTGCATCTTCTTTCTTGAGAGTTAATCCCAGTACACTTCCTGCCGCCGTATCGCGGAGCTGGGATTGTACATGTTCTTATTCGTTGTTGAACTCCACCTGCACATGTTTTTGTGCAGGGTTTCCATGGTAACCATTGAGACCATCTGCCGTCGACTGGAGCTGTAGATAAAGATCCCCTTTTATTTACAGCCATTCTCAGACACACGCGCACTCTTGCGAATTTTTCTGTCGCGACAAGTTGGTTTTTGGTGAACGTCAATCAAAATGTTTTCATAGCACTGTCGGAAAACGCAAAGCTACAAAGGCATGTGCGTATGGAATGTCATGGAAACGCTTTGATTGACGTCCACCAAACCCTACTTTGTCGCGACAGAAAAAATCGCAACAGTGCGCGTGTGTCTGAGAATGGCTGTAATATTTTGATTTAAAAAATTTAGCTTGGGCTTGATGCTGATAAACTTCGACGATTTACACTTTTTCCCTTTTTTAGAGGAGATACTTACGTAAAGGACAAGGTTGAGTTTGGCATCCCTGTTCATCATAGGCTTTTCCAAGGCATCGCTTTCCACCATACCGAGGTATTGGATTGCTGCAAGTGCGCGTACGACTTTGAATTCCACCGCCGCAACTTTTACTGCAGGCCTTCCAAGCAGTCCATGTTGCCCAGTTACCATCTATACGTCAAGTGACATAGAACCAATTAACATTAATCCAGTATAACTAATATAAATATTCAGAGCGACTGCACAAAACCCCGCAAATCATATGCAGTTGTTGGAACTCTTTGTAGAACGAGCCATCACAGGAAAAAATATTGAATTTCCAATAGGTTAAACTGGGATTTTCTTGTGATTTTTTTCCCAATATTGTTTTATGTAGCACTTTTCCAATATTGGGAAATTCCAAAGGAAACCCAAGGATAACCCAAAGATAACCCAAAGATAACCCAAATATATCCCACAGGAAAAAATATTGAATTTTCAGTTTGGGGAAAAATGGGGAATTATTGGGATATCTTTGGGTTATCTTTGGGTTTCCTTTAGAATTTCCCAATATTGGAAAAGTGCTATATAAAACAATATTGGGAAAAAATCCCAAAAAAATCCCAGTTTAACCTAATTGGAAATTCAATATTTTTTCCTGTGCATACAACAAGAGAAGTCATTGCTGTTTAATATACGCATATGATTTTGGTATTTTGCAGTCATGCCAACCATTTTCACAAAACCTCTTTATAAGTTGCCTCGTTTTACCAGCTAATCATCTCTGGTTGGCACATGAATGACAAAGACTTACATTAGAATGAATGACAATAAAGTACACGAAGTATTGCTATTCTAGACGGATTCTCTTCCAATAAAGCAAGGCAGACAGTATATCGGTAATATTGACAAAGTTCAAAGTGTTATACCTATAGGACAAGGCGTGGTATTACATCTTTGTTCTTCTTTACTATCCCCTAAACATCTTCGACCTCCAAACTGAGGAATAGGATTGGAACAAGTGCGCTTGCGAATCTGTATACCACCGCTGCAGGTTTTACTGCAGGCGCTCCAGCTTGACCACTGTGACCAGGCTCCGTCTGAGAAACCCAAAACGAGAAGGTCATCGTTAGATTCTAAATTCGGTAATAGAGGCTTTGCACAATCATGTGCCGACGCGGCCATGTTACATGGCAGAAAAATAAAATCCCTTTACTCTGGGGAATTCAATTATTTCTCATGTAAAACAATTGTATTGTTCCGGCCATTAAATATGGCTGCCCGTCATACATGTGATCGCTCAAAACTTTTATAATTAACGTATCACTTCTTACTTATAAATTCAAACTAAATTCAAATTATCTAAGTGGAGTAAATCTCACCAATAGGACATCTTCCAGAATTGCACTCTCTGATCTCTGCATGCTTTCCAGGACACATTCGGCCACCGTCTCTTGGTTTTGGGTTGGTACATGAACGGCTGCGAAGTTCAATACCTCGTCCACATGTCTTACTGCATCTTCCCCACCAGGTCCATGGTGACCAACCTCCATCTAAAAAACAAATACCTCTCGAATAAGGAGATTATCTTGTACCTTGTTTCCAACCAATATCCCTGGGCGACCTTGGGACCAACGGGGGCAAAAATGGATAGTTTGGGTATTCCCTACGATACGACTGCTTTTGCTCAACCCAACCAGGATTTAGCACCGATGTTAGGAAGAAGTGTAACTTTACCACTTTACAGCGCGAATATGGGATCGCCATTGTAATATGTTATTGAATTATGCCTGAATGAACAACATAAAATAAAAGACATTTGATGTGATTTACCTATAGCACAAGGCAGCTCGTTACATCTTCTTCGGACAATATCGACTCCTTCGCATTGTTTGCCGCCATTTTGAGGGACAGGGTTGGAACAAGTACGACGTCGCTGCTGATCTCCTCCCCCACATGATGTAGTACATCTGGACCAAGGATCCCAGTCGGACCACTGACCATCTACAATAATGGAGATTAAGGTGTGATTTAGTGAGACCATCGTGTCTGAACCTTGATATAGAGCATATGAATAGACCTAAAGGAGCGGGCACTTGGCAAAACATTGCGCACAATAATATTAATTGCAGGAAATGTTAATGAAGTAGCATCGTTTTAAAGACTATACTGCTTATATTCAAAAATCGAAAAACACCTTGAAAAAGGTTAAGAAGAGTTTCACCGTCTTCCCCCTTCATAAACAACGTAGAAAAAGACTGGTAACAAGTCGCGCATGGAATCATTGGCCTGGTTTTAAAACTTCATGGAATCTTAAAAGTCCTTGCGGAACGTGTTTTAGACAATTCTTACCAACAGCACATCCTTCAATATTACAAGCTCTCTCCTGTTTCTCGGCTCCTGAGCAATCGTCACCTCCATTCTGTGGTTTAGGTTTTGTACACGATCGGAAACGCTTTTGAACTCCACCAGAACATGATTTGGAACAGTCTGTCCAGAGACCCCAGTCAGACCAACCACCATGAATCGGCTTATCTCCTATGACTTTAATTGATAAAGGGAGATATTAAATTCAAGGCATTGACTGAGTGCACGACAATTAGGTTTGAAGGTGCACCAATATGGGGAATAAATTCAAGAAGGAAGAAAAGAATGAAGCAAGGAAGCAAGGAAGCAAGGAAGCAAGGAAGCAAGGAAGCAAGGAAGCAAGGAAGCAAGGAAGCAAGGAAGCAAGGAAGCAAGGAAGCAAGGAAGCAAGGAAGCAAGGAAGCAAGGAAGCAAGGAAGCAAGCAAGGAAGCAACCAAGCAACCAAGCAACCAAGCAACCAAGCAACCAAGCAACCAAGCAACCAAGCAACCAAGCAACCAAGCAACCAAGCAACCAAGCAACCAAGCAACCAAGCAACCAAGCAACCAAGCAACCAAGCAACCAAGCAACCAAGCAACCAAGCAACCAAGCAACCAAGCAACCAAGCAACCAAGCAACCAAGCAACCAAGCAACCAAGCAACCAAGCAACCAAGCAACCAAGCAACCAAGCAACCAAGCAACCAAGCAACCAAGCAACCAAGCAACCAAGCAACCAAGCAACCAAGCAACCAAGCAACCAAGCAACCAAGCAACCAAGCAACCAAGCAACCAAGCAACCAAGCAACCAAGCAACCAAGCAACCAAGCAACCAAGCAACCAAGCAAGGAAACAAAGAAAGTAGGAAGGAAGCCTCGTAGTACCGTACCTTCTTTATCTGTACCTCCAGTGGCATCAGAACAGAGATAAGAGTTATCCCATCCACGATTCTCCTTGGGAAACCATCGAAGACATGCCATACCTTTGATTGCACCTTGTCGGGAGAATTTGAAGCTTTGAAGAAAGCAAAGAAAAAGACAACATTATTTCTTGACTCCTCTCTAATTTGAAGCAACAGAAATACTACATTTAATATATTTAGAAAATTTGCTTGTGCAGTGTTCACTATTGGAAACTAGAATAAACATTATTTCAGTCTTGACTCCTCTCTAATTTGAACCTTGTCTCTATCATGTCTCTATCATTTCAAGTTAACCGTTCGTCGCCCTTCGATGCAAAGGTCCAGCTACCTTTCAAGATGGCGCAGGGAACTGTGAAGCAGACTATTCAAATATAACTTACTTATAAGGAGTATTTTTAGGAGAGCAGAGGTAGTTGTTATCCCAAGTGTGTCGTCGTATTTGAGTCTCTACGGGATTGTAGATACGGACACACTTCATGCCAGGTTTGGGGCCTTTGTCTGACCACTCAAAACGAGGGTCTTTCTTGTCATCCCTCACGCAGAACAAATGGTTTGCCCATTGGAAGTAGTCGAATCTTTCGTAAGTACGTATACAGGATAGGTCCAGTGGAGGCAGGGGGAACACCTTGTATACGAAAGCGTCGGGAAATAATGGCCATTCTGTAATAAAAATGAATTATATATAAATGATATGACTAATCTAGTTCGCACAAAAATATGACCACATAAAAAGTATTAGCATACGTCTCTGCACGGGCTATTTGTAGCCAAACGAGCTTTTACACACCTTATTTGGTAAAACCAGCCAGCTTCGCATCTAAATATGTGTGTGTAAAGTATGTGAATATATTAAATGTGGTCATACTTTTGCGCATCGCGCTGTAAACATTACTTATTTAAACGTGACATTTAAAGTACACACTAATTAGCTGAGTATCTTTGCCAGAATAAGTACAAATTTCAAAAATGACCAGAAGTAGTCGGTTGTTTAGAAAATACAGTTTTCTTGAACGAATATGTAAAAATGATCCCTCGTCGGCCCGCCGGAACTATACCCAACTATTTAGGGCGCCCCATAATTTGTTTTATTAAAGTGCATATGACACATCTGAAAGTATTCTCAGTATAGATTTTACATGAGGTGAGCTGTTGACTGGCCAAAAAGAATTATATAGTTTGAGTGATGCGTCTTGAAGTTATGAAGGTTTTTTCATGCCATAATGCTAATGACTGTGACGTCCGGGGAGTCATCATTTAATATACAAAACTTAACTGCAAAAAGAAAACATTTACCTTCGCAGCTTTTCATTCCGCAGCGACCAGTCATGACGAGTTCTCCTATACAATACTTGCCACCATAAGAGGGAGGTGGGTTGTTACACGCTCGTACACGTCGACGAAAACCTCCACCACATTTACGTGTGCATTGGGTCCACTTTGACCACTCACTCCACTGGCCATCTGGAAAATTAATAATTATTTAGTCTTTTGTCAAAGTAGATTTTCATACACGTCAACCTTCACTTTTTTGTTGCTGTTGAAGCTAAGGGTTATGTAAGTCATATAATGGGGTACGAGAGAGATCTACACAAATGCGCTCACTCAGATTGCCACTCAGAGCACATGAAACCGGACACAACTTCAAGAAAAGAAACAGGAGAGAATGCAATTTAATCAAGTGAGTCATAAAGAGAGATTAAGGTATGCCATGAAAGACAACAAAATCATGTAACTTGTTGCTCAACATTGTTGCGTTGCAAGTTGCAGAGCGAATGTTGTTCATATTACCACCCCGCGCACAACAAATTGTCATTGTTGCAGAGAGCAGAAAGAGCTTCTACTTCTGCAACAAAGTCGCGCAACAATAGTTTGTTGTTCCTCGAGGTGGTAATACGAGCCACATTCACTCTGCAACTTGCAACACAACAATGTTGCGCGACAAGTTGCATGATGTTGTTGCTCGTATTTCCACACCTTTAATTAATAAACAGAACAGCTCAACACCCAACATCATGCAGCTAAGAATATCTTATCACTCAGTTTCCACATACCTACGGGAGACTCATCCTGTTTACCACACAGATAATAATTTCTTCTCGACCAATAACGGTCGCGTGGCTCGTAGATTTTCAAACAATGATGCTTGACCGATCGATCCGGGATTTTTGTTTCCCACGTGAACTTATACACACTATCTGTTGGCCAACAGAAATGGTTATTATCCCAGCCAAACTTCCCTTCCATTGAAGGAGCTTCTGCTTTGACACAGGACATCCCATCTATAGGCCCATTATTGGACCACTTCAGTCCTATATGCCTTTTCCCAGGTCTTCTGCAGAGATAGTTGTTGGACCAATTGTAGGGGTCTTTTGGCTCTTGTATCTGAATACAGTCTCTGTCGCGGCGACCAATGCCGTAATTTTTCCAGTAAAAGTCCCTGGGAAATTTAATAAGCTCTGGGGATAGAAATTACAGGTATTAATGAAATTTGCTTCAGTAGTATCAGCGTTAAAAAATTACCTTTTGTGTCAATTTCCAATACCTTGGAAAAGATTCACTGGGATTTTCAATACCCTGCGAACTCAGTAGTTGCAAGTTTCCCGTCCAAAGTCAAAAATATAATAAAAGATACCGACTGATTAGTTTTGATTGACGGCAGCGAAAAACTAATTTCAGAACAAGCTGTTAAAATATTGAGAATCGAAGTAATAAACTTCTTAATCTGGCAAATCCAACATGTCGGCCATAATTTCACATGCATCATGTGATATTGATGATAATGATGATGATGGTGGTGATATGATGATGTGATGATGTGATGATACATAATGATGATGATGTGATGTGATGATAATGATGATGTGATGTGATGATACATGGTGATGATAATGATGATGATGATGATGGTGGTGATATGATGATGTGATGATGTGATGATACATAATGATGATGATGTGATGTGATGATAATGATGATGTGATGTGATGATACATGATGATGATGGTGATGGTGATAATGATGATGCTGCTGTTGCTGTTCCTGTTGCTGATAATGATGATGGTGATGATAGTGATGATGTTCATACCTGGACATTTGTACATCAAATTGACCAGGCCATAATTTCACATGCATCATGTGATGATAATGATGATGATGATGGTGATGTGATGATGTGATGATACATGATGATGATGATGATGATGACGGTGATAATGATGATGCTGCTGTTGCTGTTGCTGCTGGTGATAATGATGCTGGTGATGATGATAATAGTGATGATGGTGATGATATTCATACCTGGACATTTGTACATCAGATTGACAACCTTGGCATCCAGATTACTGATCTTAGTATTTCCAAATTCTGTGATGCCTTTTACTTTAGACACGATGGTTGGTTTTTTGTTCTTAGAGAAATCTTTCGATCCATAATGCATGACGGAGTAAAAGTCGTATGGTACTCCTCTGCTGTCCGTTTCTTCTCTCTCTTTCTTTTCAAACGCGTAGTGGTATCCTGAAAAAATGCAATGCAAAATGAAATCTCGTAAGAAAACATGGAACAAGGGCGAAACAAAGGGTACAGAAAGGCTGGTGTTGGTGGTGACTGACATCAGGTAAGAGAGAGGATTGAATAAAGTGAAGGGTTTGAACCCAGGATCGTATGATGAGTGTTGAGTGTGATGGTCTGGGTGAGAGTAGTCTTCAGTAAGACTGTTGTTGGTGATGACGTCAACTGACATTTCGACAACCTAAGCAGTAACCATCTGCAGAGTCAAACTATGTCCCTTTTACTTACTTGGAAAGACGTTTTCCAAAAGGACAGTCACATACTTGTCTCTATCTGGTCTGTTTTGTTCATGGTATAGACCAATCAGATGGCCTATTTCGTGTACCATGATACCATGATCTTCGCAACCCTTCCCTAGAGAAGTGGTTTGTCGACCAGTACCCATGACACCAACATCTGAATTACACCTGAATGAGATGCAGATAATTTATTAACACGCTGTTTCAGGTAATATATCGGAACTCAATGCCCTTCGAAGCTACCCTGCAGAGTTTAATATATTATTAACTCATCCGTATCAGAGAAAAGTTGAAGGAGGCTCTGTTAGCAGAGTAGCGAGAAGAGACGGTATATCAATACGCCCTTCGAAGCTACCCTGCAGAGCTTAATATATTATTAATTCATCCGTATCAGAGAAAAGTTGAAGGAGGATCTGTTAACAGGGTAGTGAGAAGCGACGGTATATCAATATGTCCTTCGAAGCTACCACGCAGAGCCAAGAGAAAACTAGTTCATTTTCTTTTGGCAGAGCCTAACTCCTCCGTACCGAAGAGAAGAGCTGAAGGAGGTTCTGTTAACAGGGTGGCGGGAAGCGAGGGTACAGAATACAATGACAAAACCTAAACTAGACCCTTCGAGAATGAAGGTAGGTTGTGGTAGTGAACTATAGCATCTCCCATGTGGAGTCTTGTTCTGGTTCGATTCCTGGTCTATGCATCGCACTTGCATGAGTAGAGTTAACTCATTACGAGTTTGAATTTCGTAGAGTTTTATTTATTATCGTATTATCATCAGTCTATTTATAATTTGGCCTTCATATCTAGTTTCAATTAGTTTTAGCTTCGTTGAGTTTTTTATTATCGAGGATTTTTTTTTATTTTATTTTATTTTATTTTATTTTTTTTTATTTACTAGTTTTATTGTTTCGTGATTGTAAGGGCACTGAGACCCAGTTGTGGTGCCCTAGAACTGTTCATTATTATTATTATTAGAGTTTTTTGGGCGTCGTCCTTCATTCAAAGGGTTTTTCTCCGGTTTCTTAGGTTCTTCTCCCTCGGCAAACCCAATAGACCTCTTTAGGTTGGGCGTAATGTTTTCCCATTTCAGACCACGTGTCATTCTCTTGAGAATAAGATTCTTTGTTTGAGTTGTATCCATATTCATGTGTCTTCTC
Source organism: Anthopleura xanthogrammica (assembly GCA_964019055.1). Lineage (NCBI taxonomy): Eukaryota > Metazoa > Cnidaria > Anthozoa > Actiniaria > Actiniidae > Anthopleura > Anthopleura xanthogrammica. The sequence continues at coordinate 8,425,549 of OZ025218.1, read as the reverse complement.
ATGCGTAACCGTTAAACAAAGAAATAATACTCAAGGGAATGACACATGGTCTGAAATTGGAAAAAATTACGCCCAAGGTAAAGCGGTCTATTCTAATTTGATTTTGTGAGTCAGACGCTTTTGCACTTACCCCTCTCCGTAATAGAATTCCACAAAATCTCTCTCAATTGTTCTTTTTACGAACTTAATACATGTCTTCTTTTGCCATTCTTTTATGGCTCCTTCGAGTATCTTTAAGTGTTCCCGACGCCTTGCTGGAGAACAAAAAGACTAATCAATCACAAATGAAGGATTAGGGGAAAGAAAAACTACGGGTTTCGATTTTTTAATTTTGGTACAATATTTTTCCATTACAGGAGTTATTCCCTAGAGTATTATTTCAGTTTGTTAAGCAGTTACGCATGAGAAGAAAAAAATTAATATGGACACAACTAAAACAAAGAATCTTGTTCTCAAGGGAATGACATGTGGTCTGAAATGGGAAAAGATTATGCTCAAAGTAAAAGGGAAAATGGTCCACAAAGGAAATAATACTCAAGGGAATTACATGTGGTCTAAAATGAGAAAACATTACGCCTAAGGTAACGAGGTATATTCAGTATACTCTAAACCAGTTTCAAACACAGCATACTCACTTATACTATCAGCGATGACGTAAGGTACAATGCCATTCGGCCACAGTCTAGATTCGTCACTGGTGGCAGCCCGAGCCACTCGTTTCTTCTTATGGTAATTTTTGGGTAATTTCATATCGATTTGGTAAAATCTTCCTCCATCTTGATACATTCCTTAAAAAAATACAAAGACAAAATATATGTTGTTAATTCATTTATCTTTGACAAGCTAAATGGAGAGTTTGAAGAAGTTGATTTTTTTATCTTTGTGGTCGCTTTGGTGACTGTATTGATTTGTTGTTTGTTTGTTTGTTTGTTTGTTTGTTTGTTTGTTTGTTTGTTTGTTTGTTTGTTTGTTTGTTTGTTTGTTTGTTTGTTTGTTTGTTTGTTTGTTTGTTTGTTTGTTTGTTTGTTTGTTTGTTTGTTTGTTTGTTTGTTTGTTTGTTTGTTTGTTTGTTTGTTTGTTTGTTTGTTTGTTTGTTTGTTTGTTTGTTTGTTTGTTTGTTTGTTTGTTCGTTGTTTCAAAGTTTTGTTGTTGTTTTTGGTTTTTGTTTTGGATTATTTCGGTTTTTCTCTTTTTTGTTTTGTTTTGTTTCGTTTTGTTAGATCTTTCGTTTAATTTCGTTCCATTTCGTTCCATTTTCTTTTGAATCAAAACATTTTGATTTTTACAGAAAAACATATAACAAAACATATAATCTGCATTTATGAGAGAACGACTTTCCTTTAAGAAACAATTCATGGATCGTACACCAATGACAAGATCATTAAAAAATTTATTTTTTTAAATTAAAATTTTTTTTTTTTTAAAATACGCCCATGAAAAAACTTTGATTCTGATACAGCGATATCTATGACGTGGTACGCTAACAATCCTAAGATGCCCATCCGTTATCTTGTCTACTCACCAAAGTTGACAACCAAATTCACCATGTCTCTTATATTATAACAATAATTCTTCGTTTAAACATGACATCATAGCCGCCATGTTGAAAAAAATTTGACCAAAGATTTTTTAACGGATTCTTTGTTATATCGTCCAACATGGCGGCCATGGCTTTTGTTCGGGAATTATTGCAAACCAAAAATTAATATCAAACCACTAATCCCCTCTCTTGAGAGTCAAGAAGATGCAATATATATATATATATATATATATATATATATATTAAAGTTCAGGCAAAGTCTCCTTTGCTATTTACTTTAGATAACCATTATTAAACAAACTTCACTAAAGGTATTTACGTGGGCTTATCTTGCCATGGTCTTCACGATAAGTGTTGTCAAGTTATTAAATTACTGCGACAGAACGTCGCATAGGCTAGTTTTCTACGATATTTTATTGTTTATCTTAGGAAAGCCAGTCTCAAACATTATCCCAGATAAAATCTATTGTTTTCTTAAGATACTTGCTTGGCTTTTGTTAAACTCATCTTAGGGTGCACTGAGCTGTCAGGACTACGTCGGGGCAATTTGTAAACTTTGAAAACTCCCTACCGCGATGTAAATTGCAAGTATACCGTGGTGTTTTTTGTTTGTTATTTACTGCAAATGCTATATTGAAGGTGTAAATAAAATTCAAAATTTCAGTCTATCTTATAAAGCACTCTCCCTGGAGTTGACATTTAAGTAATCAAATTTGGTTGGAAAAGTGGCACCCCCCACCCCACCCCACTCTTGTCACTGTTTTTATAAAGCAATAACGAACAACATAACGGGTAGGAGTCAAAGGGGTTGTTTGGTCTAGCAGATATCTGTCTTCCCAGCATATTTAGTCTAGAAACATCTTCTTTGTTTGTGCATATGTTTTCATTTTCTTTACTAATAATCAATATATACATAGTCTTCTAGATAATTCGACACGAATCCTTTGACTAACCGTCCGCTGTAATGATGACTTAAGCATCTTGGACATCAAGAGCGTTTAATTATCTTAGATTTCGAATTTTCTAGAAGGATCCTTGTGGCTTGGGATTATCAGCAAATCCGTTTACTCTTGTTTCCCGATCATAAACCTAGTACTGATTAGACAACGCTCTGATATGCAGAAACTATCGCTTTCAGTGATTTGCTATTGTGGTTTTATTCCCACGATAAGGATCGAATACGGTTGCGTGAGTTTGAGACCAAATGCTAAAGATCTTAATAGTGCAAATTTAGCTCAGTAATACAATACAATACAATACTGTTCGTATTTAACATACAAAGAATATACAATATCCTATGTAAAACTATTACGAAAGATTATAACGTTTCGGGTTAGAGTAACTATCATCTCGAAAGCACTTTAGTATAAATAATAAAAATATCTTAGAATTGAAACAATGGAAAGAAGAGAAGTTTGTTTGAAGCATGTTTTCAAAGGAACAGAGCATAATGGTCGGTACAACAGTTCAAGTACTCAGATTACAGGCCTTTAAAGAATTTCATATACGAGTTTATTGGAATGAAAAAGAAATTCAGCGCACCCAAAATATGACTTGCCCTTTCAGAAATTAATTAATTTTTGATAACTTCATTACATTTGTAGAAATTAAGACAAGCCCATCATACTATCAGGGATATTTGTGATTGAGGGTAATAAACGTCTTAAGCCCCGCATCAGTTTTAGTGCTTGACCTAGCAGTTTTAGTTAGGTCATGGGTGTTTTGTAAAATAAAACGCCGGCTGCCGTTTGTTGGTTAACACGAAATGATACAAATGTAGAGGATTTTGGGAGGTACGCATATTGAAAGGCACTCACACAGAACGGTAGACAAGACATTTCTATTTGACGTAGATCAACAACTGGATGTCCTAACAGAAGGTGGGAATGAAATACCATGTAATGTTATCACAACGAAGTTAAACTACCGTTCTTGACTTTCTAATTCACTCGTCACTAATGATGTCACAGCGTCTTTAATTACGCACGACTAAGGCTTCAATAACCCGAAAGATTAAAATCAGGGCAAAAAAAGAACATCGAATAATTTAGACATTTGACTTAACTATGAATAACACTACAGTCATCTGCAGTATTTGGGAATAAAATGCCTTGAATGACAAAGACGTTCATTAGGAACTGCTTTAGACCTAAGAATATGGACCGTCAGGTCTTCTTGGCTGACTGATGATGTCACTGTTTGCGTAGGCCAAGAGCGGTGAGAGCAGTATTTGGGAATAACATGCCTTGAATGACAAAGACGTTCATTAGGAACTGCTTTGCGCCTAAGAATCTGGACCTTCAGGTCTTCTTGGCTGACAGATAATGTCACTGTTTGCGCACTCCGAGAGCGTTGAGAGCATAACAAAGGCCATAAGATATAACCTGGGCGCACGTTACCCTGGTTCATCCTTGGAGTCTTTATAAAGGAAATGCGTCAAGAATATTTGAAAGTGGCAATTTATATATACCAAAAAAACTACCTTATAAGAACCGACAATTGGTCTAAAAAGACTTACAACGCGTTTTTTAACGTTTTGTAAAATGCACAACATTTTATCGTTTCATTGTTTTTTCCTGGGTTATTTCCTTATTATATTTTCATTCAACGAACGCAAAACAAATCTTGCTGAAGATATAAGTGTAGATACCGAAAATAAACGTAAGGAAGTGTGACTATTAGATTTCATTGTTTGTCTGAAAAGATCATAAAAAGGCAACAAAAAAAAAGAAGCAAATATATGCTTCTATAATTCCATTTCAAGTTCTATCATAAATACATAAAAGAGTGCTTTCAAATTCCCTTGAAGTTGTCTAGAACAGGGTATACGTTACAGCTCGGTCGATAGCTAGCTAACCAAAGCATTCTTTGCCCTAAAAATTCTAAAGCAAGAGAATTCAATATTCTATTTAAAAGGACAGAAAAATCCACTACATTTTAGTCGGGAGCTATCAATCAATTAACACCGGATTTTTCTTATCAAAAGAACATTTCTCTACATGCAGCTTAAAATAATGATCTGGGAAGTTAGCTATGCAAAGAATGAAATGGGGATCTCTTCGCAAAATTTAGATAATTTCCAATTAGGAGTCGCCCCACGCTGACCCTATCGACATACCACACATTCAACTCCTCCACGAACGGCGAATAACTATTTAGCTCTACGTGAGATCTTCAGTGGAAATTCGCCAATGGATTGTGCAGTCCTGGGCATTCGTCGCCGACATTGGGATAGAGAAATCTCAGGTCAAAATGGACTCTTAAAACTAAATACTTATAAATAGTTGAGGAGACATGCAATTAACAATATACTTTAATCTTATCGTAGGAATTTTGGAAATGGCATGATATAGGATGAAAAAAGAGATTATAAGATCAGAATTAGTTCTTACTTAGGGAAACGTCTATTTTTGTGGTTCAATTTGGTATGACATTTATCAGTCGCATTTTCGACGTTTCGGCCAATTGTCTTGTCAATGCTGTCGATAGAGTCGTTCAGACTCCTCTTGACTTTTAAGATGGACATGACGGTTATATAGGAAGATCATTCCTTCACGGAGGAAGCTAAACAGGAAAGCAAAAGCACTACAATAATTTGTTCCCAGCCATAAGTCTACTTTGGCTCCTCAAACGCAAGCCCTTTGGGCATCTCGAAGGAGGTCTAGCATGCTTAGTTTCGATGCTTAGTTTGTTGAATGTTGAACAATTTACCGGTTGCCAAGATACCGGGGAAAAACATCTCCATTCCTTTTGGATCGTGTCCCTGTACATGGATCCACCCTTCATTATCACTTTCATCTTATCCCTACCCAAAGGCCAGGGGTGTTCATAAAAGCTGCAATTATTTTCCGGCATTTTTGATCCAACAGTAAGGCACATTAAAGGCCCAAAATATCAATGTTTATATGCCTTAGTTTGGAGCATCATTTGGAGTTGTATATGGGACCCCTTGTTAACTAGGGCCCACATGCAATTATTTTTCAACGTTAAGTTTTTGATCCAAGCAAGGCACATTAAAGGCCCAAAATATCAAAGTTTATGTGCCTTAGTTTGGAACAAGAAAAATGAAAATATATCATATAGTTTGGAGCATCATTTGGAGTCCCCTTTCTTGACTAGGGACCACATGCATCGTCCTATTTAATAGCTAGTACGTTCGAACCTCAAATCCATTTTATTTTCTTATCTTTTGATAAAATATCGAACTTCCTTACGAAAATACCAATCAAAGGTTCTCCTGGCATCTCTACTTCCTATTTCTCAATGCAGTAGTAAAAGTAAATATTGCTTGTCACTAATAGCACTTTGATTCAACTTCCTTCTCATCAAACTGTTATATAAAAAGGATGTTATAAATTTGACACAATGAATTTAAGAAACTCAATGTAACGGCTAAATAGCCACTCAGTGGAAATTAAGGCGCTGCACAGGCAAGCATCAAAAGAACCCAAGGTTTTAAAAGCTATAAACACAAAGAAACCCCATAAAAAAAAAGGATTCCGGTCATAATTTTAGCATTAGTAACGATAAGAGACGACCAGTCTAATTATTTACTGAACGCCGTGCATTTGATTGTTAGGATATGGAGACTTAAGTCGGAAGGAAGACGGAGGCGTATGCTAATCCCCTTACCAAATGATGATAGCTGCTTGTGTTGTATGGACATGATGTCTAGATCTCATTCAGGGCACTATTTTAAATTACATAAATTGGATGTTTCCGAATACGTTGTCAGAGCAAGCAGATATCAGATTAGTTATTCCAAGACCAAATTAAATTGTGGGCCTGTAACTATTAGATAATATTTCAATAATATCTTAATAATAATATATAATATTATTTAATATTTTTACAATTATTTGATATTATCTAATAATATTTAACATCAAGTTTTTTCGATTTTCACGTGTAGAAATAATGATAAAAACCTTGATAACGTTTCGGCTGCATTGGTGTCGGCCTTCATCAGAATAAAATATTCAAATATTAAGAATTGAATAAAGTTTATGAAACTAGGCATAATTAATGAAACTATTGGCAAATGTAAAACTATGTCACTATCTTGAAAGTGTTCACTATTATTATTTAAATTGGTATCCTCATTAAATAAGGGTTTAATTTATTCTTATTTTTTACTTTTTTACATTTTTATTATTATCATTATCAATGTTATTGTTATTATTATTATTATTGTTATTATTATTATTATTATTATTATTATTATTATTATGGTATCTTTATTTTTTCCTCTGTCGTTTTCAATTACAATAATAATAATAATTATTATTAGCATTATAATTATTATTATTATCATTATCTATTATTATTATTATTATTATTATTATTATTATTATTATTATTATTATTATTATTATTATTATTATTATGGTATCTTTATTTTTTCCTCTGTCGTTTTCAATTACAATAATAATAATAATAATTATTATTATTATTATTATTATTATTATTATTATTACATCGTCATTATTATTATTTAGCAATTATTCGCCGAAGGCGAAGTGATTATCGATGAATATTTACCGAGCGGCGAGTCTTCGAGCTGCGAGGTAAATATTCATCGATAACCACTGAGCTTGAGGTGAATAATTGTTTTAGTATAAATAAAAAGGTGATTATTTCAAAAAAGAAAGAAGGAAACAACATTGAAAGTGAAAATATTTTATTTTTTAAAAGCGCGACGGTCACGCTGACAGCCATTTTGTCCGAAAAGGTGATTATCGGCTGATAATCCGAGATAGAAAACCAATCAGAGCGCGCGATTTTGTATAATCACCTTTGTATTTATACTAAATATAAATAGTCCCCTATTTGGTGTTCGAATAACCTTTCTCCCATTATGGCTGCGACGACGGTTTGTTTGAAATCGGTAAATATATTAACACCTTATTCAAAGCACCCGGTCACGATAACCTTCCCAAGCTTGTTCATTGGACCTTTACAAAAACATATTTATTCAATGTAAAAGATGCCTCCTTTTTCGGTTACTCGGGTTTCTACACACCCCATCCAATTATTAATAGCGAGCAGAAAAATCATTCTCGAAAGACCGCGATCTCTCCATTTTCGAATGGTTTGGATCATTTGAGTACCATGCACTGAAGCCAGCACTTCCATTTTTGGGAGTACTTCGTGATACTAAATCCCAAAGCAATATCCATGATCACTTAGCCGATTAAAAAGCGAAGCCTCAGGTGGAAAAAAGAGCGTTTGCAATATTGTCTGATCACAAATAAGAAGTACATCTACTTGTTTTCTCCAAACAGTAGTCCCTCAATGATAACAAATAGGCAACACTCGTGCAAAATACTCACGTAAAACTGAACAACTGAGAATTTTCAGATTAAGGAATTGTGCGAGTCAAAAACTTTTGAAAAGTCCTTTTTTTTTTTCTGAGCTCCCATTTCAAGAACTAAACTTGTTAGCAGTGCACCTGATAACCTCCAGATAGCGACCAGATGTTTTCTCAGACACGCAAAGATGACGCAAATGAACAAATACGACCATAGGATCGACCATAGGATCGACCATAGAATCGACCGCTATTGAACGACCAACTGATAGAAATTATACCTGCAATCATGATTTCTAATAAGATATTACTTGAGCAGAAATCCAGTACAATATCTGACCATCTGAACGCCTTAACAGTTTGTTTATGCAGGCATATCACATGTATTTAACTGACCCAACTTTACCGTGATGATACAACGACCTTCACAAAAAACTGATCTGTTGAAAGAATACAAGCCAAGACAAGACCGCAACTATCTCACTGGCGACATATTTTACTCCTTTTGATAAAATACCTCCTTTTGACGACAGCACGTTTTCAACAGGACAAAAATAGTTCTTCTCTATAATATGACTTTCAAGAAATAAAAACAATAGTTACTCTTTGTGGTATAGTGTATAATTTGTTTTTTAGTTTCTGGAGTTTTTACCAAAAGTTGCATGTGAATACACCAAAATTTTGAATAATAAAAGATGTACAAACTCATACTCTTTTACGCTTCTACGTATCTTCTTGGTTGGCTCCATATGTTCGCTCGACCTAATTAAGTCTTTGTACTTATTTTTCAAGAGCATGAAGAGGAGTGAGACAAGAAAGACCTTACAGTAACTGCACGAAGTGTCCACTCCGACCTTAACACTGTCATTGGAGACTTCAATCGAGATGGTTCGAAAGACCTCTGCCGTTTGCCATAGTAAGCAACGAATGAATGGGTTTGGCTGTCATTCCCAGTTAATTCAAAACAGCTAAAATCTCTCGCCAACACATTTGCCACTCATCAAATCAAAAAAGAAAGTACATTCTTCAAAAAAAAAAATATAAAAATGTTTATTGAAAAACTGACATAAGACAATAATAAAAGTGTAATCCTTGACATTAGTTATCTTAATCGAGATCTTCTTGTTATTTAATGAATTTAATATACCAAAACTTGATATTTTTTACTTGGGACTAAAGGAGGTACCTTATGTTATAATTACGCGACGGGGCTTTTACAAGATCGACCTTATGAACTTGACGAATGAAGTTTTTCAAGCATTAACTCATCGGCTCATGAACACAAGATGTTCCATGGGATGCAAATTTTGGGCACTTTTTGCATCTTCGAGCTCTAATGGACCCGAACACTTCAGTAAAGATAGTGATCAGTACACACAAAGAAAAGAACAATCGTATGGTCTTTGATATGGTGTTTTGGCTAAAACTAAACTCTATGCTCACAAAAAAAATGGTGAAAATAGTTTGTGTGTGTCCAACGTTAACGGCAAATAAAATCCTTCGTAAATGGTATTTTGTGAAAATGCCAAGCTATAAATAAACGTGGATATGTTTGCAAGAAGCAATGTTATTCTCTAATAGTTAATCATCAAAGGCTTGAAACTGTTGAACTGTCGCAAATGAACAATGCCTTGATGTTTTCCGTCGATTCTCACGATTCTTTCACGTTTGGGTACTAAACTGATAAGTCGTGTCAGAAAGCACAATTATACAAGGCTCACATCAACAGCGTTTCTCAACACTAAGTCACCGAATGACATTGCAATAAAAGACTTTTATCGCATTCGATCAATTTTTTAAACCTGCAAGCTCTTGGACACTTGCGAATTATAATCAAATTATGTTTGCCAAAACCACAAAACCTGACTGATGAAATGTTTTCAAGTAATATGAATTATGCTCAGGCCAACCGAGTGAATTGTTTTCGTTGCATGTTGTATAGTTTGAGGGCACGACCATTGTATTTTGGGTCGTTCACACTTTGTACGTATTTGTGTACTTTATCTTCACTCTGTTTGTTCAAAGCCCGCCATTTTCAGGATTTCCATGTTTCTTATAAATACGAAAACCAAAAGTGTACTAAAACATTTAAAATTAAGTGCCACAAGCATTTTCTTACTCCCCTGATCAAAACTATTTCATACTAAAGAAGAGTATTCTGTTATTCATTAAGTCTTAAACATTTTTTTCTAATTCTTGTTGACAAGCCTTTACAGACGTAATAATCCCCAAAAAATTCAGATGCAAAACTTCAACAAACAGTGATTATTTAAGAGGGCATTCATATGGTCAGCATATTCAGGTTTCAATTCAATGGACACTGTGACTCACAGTTGGTAAGACGTCAGTTTTGGACGTAGTTAAGTGGTCATTGATGAAATAATTGCCAATATCTTAAAGAAACTAAGCCATTAAATTTCTCACACTTTGATATATCTACAGAAATATCTAAACTCAAAACCGATCCAATTTTCTCGGATTTTTGTCACGTATTTCCCTGGATTTTCAGACGCTCAATATAGTGTCCAGTCGTTACGTGCTGCGTGTTAAGCTTACTCATAGCTACGTTTATAAAAACGAAGCGATATTGTATCTGTAAGGCTGTTTCCTACAAAGCCTTGATACAAATAAAAAAAGCTTGAAGGAAGAGCGCGCGTCTACAGAATCAATAGACCGGAAGACACCACAGCTAGTATATTCTAGAGATGCCGAGGATTACAGTGGCCGGAAAAACAATGAATATGAAGAGTACAATAGCACAGCATGGTTGGTCAATCTAGACGATTACGTTGATGGGTTAGCGTATGATTTGTGGTTGACATCGTACCGTGACCGATATTTCCTCTACATTTAAAAACAACAGTCAACCAGACATTTGATTCAAGAAAATAATTAACATAACTGAAAAATCTGGTGCTTTAAGCCTTAATGAGGTTATCAACACAACTAAAGTTTTCTGTACCATCACAATGAAGTTTGCTTGTTGTTGATCTAATATCAAGCAATCGTAAAGGTAAATGTCCACTTACCATATTGTAAGTTGACTTTGGCGATGTGTGAGAAAGCGTTTTCTCTCAAGCACTCTGTGTCTTTGTAAAGCCAAGAATATAAAAACAGTCCAGTGGTTATTCGTATGATCCTCAAAAGGTACATAGTTGGCCCCTACGTAGTAGTGAAGCTTCAATCGGCTCGTAAGAATATATCACAATGAGCTTTCTGATGCACTAAAAACCAAATCGACTTTTCAATATTGTGTTCGTGGAACCAATCTAGATCTTTCTAGTGTTTTTGCTCCGTAAAAGCAAGTATAGTTGCCGCTCGTGTGCTTCGAGGTCTTGTTGTCATTCCTGGTTTCCACTAGCTATCGACTGGGGTCTTGCTCTGATGCTAGTGATAGAGAGACTTGCGCAATTAATCATCAACTGAGTGACCCTAAGTTCAAGAGTCGGGGAAACTGGCTCCCTTTGTTAGGTTTCAAGTTTCACGTAGTTAATGGGACTTTAGAATGCCGTTGAGAGGATTGTAATCCTGTAGGTAAGAAAGAACGCTATGGTAAATATAAGTAACGACAATTGACTTATTATTTGCACTGCAAAAATGTAGCGCCTTTTCGACAACACGACTGGTAACGTCAATGTTATGTCGATTTTATCATGGTCATGAAAGAACACAGCGTTACCACGCGGAAGACAAAATAACTGAATTAATGATGTGAAACCAATAGGTTAAAGTTTTGTCACTGCGATATACTGTGACTATAGTATAGCGAATATGACGATGGCCTTCATTATGGAGCCGTGAGTTAATGTTAGACTATTGCGTTACTGGAAAAAAAAGTGCTAGAAGTTAGTAAAAAAATTACTTTTATGGTAAAGAGTCAGTGAAGTCAATTGCATTACTGTAAATGGAAATTCTGTATATTGCAGACCTCCGCCTTGCTACGTGTGCGCGTGCGTGTGCAAATTGACCGGATGTATGATCACCGGTAAAAGACCCTTATGACCGATTTGTTCATAAATACAAATGTGGTCAGTAAGATAATAAAGTCACACGATGCCTAAAGGCTGTACATCATGTCAAAATGCCATACAACAGAAGATTTTAGAATATTCTGGTAACAGAATCATTGGCGTTTTTCCATTGCTCTATACTGAAAGATATACTTGAAGAACGACTTAATGTGGTTCCGGTGAGGGAAGTTTTGGGTTTGGGGTGGGAGACTCCACCTGGTCAGGGGTTTCTGGTCAAGTGACCTGGCAACGCTAAATATGGACAGTAAAAGTGCTAATTTATGGAAGTTACAGTTCACGTGTGTGCTGAAAGGGATCGTGAAGGAGAAAGCTTGGAAATGTCTGTCATTATTTGTCCATAAACTGATAGTTGCTGATTCCTGTTGCAGCACCTCGAGGGTACCATTATCAGGAAATAGATAAAAAAAAGGAAATAAGAATGACCTTATTCAATGCCATCCACGAAGCTTTAATATAGGGACACTTTGACCCGGGGGGGGGGGGGGTACTCCCTATAATGGACTATACGGGGATGCTCCGGCCGAAAGGGGTACTTTTTTCAGGCCGCACGTATAGAAAAGGGGTGAAAATTTGTGAGTTTTGGTGTAAAAAGGGGTAAATGTTCTTCAAAGGTATAAGAAAGAGGTACTTTTCAGGCAAAAAGGTATAAAAAAGGGGTATCTTTTTGCTGAAATTTGGTATAGAAAAGGGTAAGGGGTCGAGAGTCCGGGCGGAGCATCCCTGTATGAAACGACCCGAAGTACCCCCCCCCTCCGATGACTCGAAACTTGGTTAACTTTATTCATATGGGCCCCATAGTGGCTAAGCAAAATATTTTCTTCGCAGTTAAAAGTGGCGGATGAAATTAATAAATTATCAAAAACCACGACCATCCTATAGTTTACAGTCAAAACGGCTCAAGCGTATCCCTCTAGGCTCCATTATTGATTTTATTATTCGAATATTGAGTTGATTATTCACTTTGAATTTTCATTAATAAATCGAAGACTCCAAACTTCACATTCATTTCACAACTAAAATTCTAAGGGATGGCCTTTCTGGGGAGTTTTTCTACCTCGGCATGGCGATTGTTGAAGAATCGAATCAAAACTGAAGTAGATAATCTATTTTCAAGTTGGAGTCATAGTGAATAATATACTCAATATTCGAATAATGAATTCATTAATGGATTCTAGGGGGTACGCTTGAGCCGTTTAGACTGTAAGAAAAAAGACAATTATCAATTATCTTAGCATTTAATTCTTGAGTAAATGACGTCATTTATTCAACCCTATTCTTCTTTTAGTTTTTAAACCAAAATTTCTTGGCGATAATGTCAGCTTAAGATGCAGAATGTTTGGGAGGGTAGTATTTGAAAGTCATTTACAGATCGTAAATTACTTCAACTAGAAAAAAATCAGTTTCCAATTTTGACGGAATTTCGTCCAAGTGGCCCTTTACACTGTACGTGTGCGATGTATATTAATCATAAATATATAGAGTTTGCCAATATATATAATTTTGGTGATCATTCTTTCTTCCCATCAAACAACGTCTCGGCTGAGTTCAAAAATGCTGTGGTGGCATCAGTAAATGTGTCAAGCACCCCAATACCTATGCAAGGGGTTCACCAAAAGAAAGGGGAAAAAATAACAGACACAAGGAACAAAGATTAAGTAGATAAAATAAATAAATTAGGATGAACATTTTATTACGATTTTACTGTATTTTTGTATTTTTATCATTCTGTAAATCAACATATAGAATAGCATGTTTTATGGGAATGTTAATAAAGTTTGTATTGTATTGTAGTCTTGTGGTTATTTACATGTATAAGAGGCCAAATGAACCAGGTTCATTCTGTGGATGGTATATCATGCCGCACCAGAGCCAAAATCTGTCAGTAAAGATAACTGTAATGTAATCAAGTGTTGACATAAAGCTTGTGTGCTTTATTTCTGTTTAATGAAAGATGTCTTTCGATTGGAGTAAGCTAGTTTTTTTCACTTTCAACTGGTCTCTTTTCTGCCTTAATGATGCCTTTTTTTTCGCAATTCTTCTCTCCGTTTAAATTCACTCACGTATTCATTCATTCGTTCGTTCGTTCACTTTATCATTCATTAATTCATGGAATGCTTTCCATCTTACTATATTTGGTTTTTCTTCTATTTATATATCTAATCATTAGTTCACCCATCATCTTTTCTTTCTTACTTGACTTTATTTCATTCCTTCTTTCTTCTCACTTTCCTGTCCCTCCCTTTCAATTTATTGTTTCTTTCATTCCGCTTTCTCAAAAGTCCAAAAGCACAATTGTCTCTCTACAATTATGACGTGAGCAAGACACTCCGGCACGCCCAACCACTTCCTAACTCAAAAATACTTTCACACACGACAAAATTCACGCTCGTTAATTTTGATTTAAGAATCCAACGCCACAGCGAAAGCAGTCAAAACAAATTACCAAGGGGGAAACCAGCTTTAGCACGCGGAAATAAAACTCCTAAGGAAGCAGAGTGACACAACAACAAAATCCTTTCTAGACGTGTAGACAAAGTCACTAACTGAAGCAGATACATCAATGACTTCCTAATTAATATCCCAGCCAGGTTATTTTTAGCTGGTACCGGTCGCGTGTGCTATTTAAGGTTGGATCGCTAGTGTGTAGGCGATCAATGACAGCAGTGTTGCTTGTAATTTCTTTTAAAAAGGAGGATCGACGTCACATTTTCTTAGCTTCCTCGAACGGTATCCCTTTTGGTTTATTGTGGTATCTTTTGGTAAAGAATTAGAAAAGCTATTCATGCGTAATTGTATTATATTTTATTTTTAAATACTAAATTAACCGAGGTATGTGATTTTGGCAACGTCGTGAGTCCGCAAGCTGTCGCTACGTTTCGGGCTGCTCCGGAAAAAAATATTTTAATACCATAATAAAAAAATATGTGTATGAAGCTTCTTTGGCTATCAGGTTTGATTTAGATGTATTGTTTTATTAAATTTCTGGTATGACAATTCAAATACTGCCAACCTTTATTTTGTACGCTGATAAAGGGCGTCAGTCAAAAAACTTGAATCCAATTTTTTCCCTCGATGCCCCTCTGGCTATTAATACCTTTCACAAGCCGCATGGCTCTAGAGAAATGGCTTTACAAACAATTAAGGAAATAATATATATTTGGACTGGAAATAGTTTTACTAGCTGTGCCTGACTTTGATCAGCCAAGAGGATGTTTCATGGAGGGTATAGATAAAATTTGAAAGTTTTTTTTTTTAATTAAAGCCGTTATAATCCCAAAATTTCTTATTAGTCAATATGGCTAACATCACTAGCCAAAACAAAAACAAAAAATGGTATTATTGGGTTTTTTGAATAAAGCCAAGTATGCTTGAGTACAAAGACCGTTAGGTACCGCCGACACTAGCTCCGTAGGGAAGCACTTTAACTTGTCTTGTTATTTGTACAAAGAATGCTAAGAACTCGGGTGGGACTTGATTACGATTTCAGCTGAGAAAACAATTTTGTACGCCATTTAATCTTTAATTTTTTGAGTTATTAAGACGTTAATAAACATATATACCATCATTTTGTTTAAAACTGAGAAAAACATGGTAACAAAGTAGTTCGTGGTATATTCAGTTATCGGGTTCGATCGCAAGCCCACCGACCACAGCAGTGAGGGGCGGTGTAAGTAACCCGTGCTTCCTTGTGGCTCTTTGCTACGTAGGAACCAAGGCTGGCATCTAAAGTATTTCCAAAAACTTGGAAAAGCACTAACTTACAAGTGTTCGTTATTGAGAATAGAGTGAAGGCCTCAGTTGTCTGGATTCAACTCTTAAGATTGTATCCCATGGTCAGGCTAACGTAGCGTGCAACCAAACATGCAGACCATCATTATTCTAACAGTTCCTCTCGTAGGAAACTGGATAATCAATAAGCATTGAATACACAAACTCAGACAAAATATACTTGTTGTCGCGAGAATAGATTTGTGAAATAGTTTTAGATATTGTTCATACCCCAAAAATAGTCAACTATGGCACCATGTGAAGACGTTATAGAATTACGAAATAATTTTTCAAAATATTTTTTTGAAATTTATCGTCCGGGCTAATTCGAGAAAGGTCTATTATTATCTTATTGTATATAGTATGGATATGAATTGTATATTTTTATTGTAGTTTTATCATAGTTTAGGTGGACACCTGTAAACTAGCGTTTTAGCTAAGTGTAAGTTCCACGTTAAATAAAGTATTGTATTGTATTGTATCGTATACTAGCTGCTATCTAGTTAGTAAAAACTAGAAAATGAATGTCTACAAAGAATCAAACACTACTATATGAAAGTAAATACTATCGATAAGCAAAGTCATGCAGTATTAAAGTACTAACATTAATCATTAAGGAGTTATCAATATTTAATCTTAGGGGGGGGGGGGACTTAAAAAGAGCCCGTGACGATTCCAACATTTCCGTTTGCATGAGAGTATAACTTTATTAAAACAAATTGTCTAAAATACAAAAGAAAGAATATGCCTTTATGAAAATAGTGTATTAAAAAACCCGCAAACAACATTGACTTCAGTTAAGAATTTTAGCCTACTTAATATTTCGATTTGCTAAGTAAGACATTATCTTAAATGCCATAACATTTACGCAAAAAAAAAAAAATTAATTTCACTGGGAGCATGCATTCCTTATAACATTAAGGAAATCGAGTCACTGAATATCGAGCCGCGAAAAAAAATGGTCAAAAATCCTGTTCCTCTCTCCATACATTTCTTTATAATTGTTTTCGCTGGTAAGGATCGAAGAATAAGCTAAAGAAAATCTTGAATAACTCTGGCTGTGCATAAGTTAGAACCGTAAAGTAAAAGTTTAATCAACTTTGAACATCTGGCATTTTATCCAGATAGATATATTGGTGATATCGTGCTGGGCGAGGTTGAAATGAGCTCTATTTTAGTGTCACCTGCAACCTTTGTCTGCCATCTTTCTTGTTGACATGGGAACAGGGAGACCCATGTACAAGGGAGTTAGTGAAAAAGCCAACTTCCCTCTTGTTCCACCACCAAATCACTTGTTGAGAATTAAGGCGCTATCGAAAATAGTCAAGAAAATCGAGTTTTCGAGTGAATATCGAGTGGCCGAAATAAAAGAGGGTCAAAAATCCTGTCGTGCTTTCCATACAAATCCTGTCGTGCTTTCCATACATTCCCTTATAATAGCTTTTGCGGGTAACAGAATGACTAGCTAAAGAAAATCCTGAATAACTCGATCTGGCAGCACAGGATGGTGCCTACTATTGTCAGCGCGCACAATTTGTGCGCATCTACAGCGAGGGATTCCCGCGGGATTTCAAAAGCAAAACTCGCAAATACACAGAAAACTTCAGTGATAAACACAGGCAGCCCAAGATATGCCTTTGAAGAAGCCTATGCGTATGGTTTTTACAGGAAATATCAAAAAATAAATACAAAACCGCAATAAATATTCGAATCTTAAGAGAAACGAACAAAACATTCGCTACGCCTCGGGAAACATCGTCGTCTCGGGACCACTAAACACACTGTTTCCCTCGGTGTTAAATAACATTTGCACAACCCAATTACTGACAAAAATTACTATTTTGTATTAATAAATCTAACTTTTGTTTTTGTGAAGTTGATCTGAATAATATTTATTTGTTTTAGAGTGCATATAAGCCCTATCTACAGGATGGCTACATGATTCGAAAGCCCTTATAAAATAAATAAGAATGGCGTTTACTATTCTTTGGTATCTCTTTTCGTTGCCGAGATATGCAATATGAAAATTACGAATGGATGATATCATTTAATAACCTAGTCAAAAGTCAAATCATCAAATAGAGAAAATCTCAGGAAGAATTAGCCCAAAGTGGCTGAAACCTATGTTGGTTAGAGACCATGGTAATACAGTAAGTTTGGTATATTTGTTGGTGTTACCAAACATTCATGGTCCGATTCATCAAAGCCATTCATTTTCAATCTAAAATATCATTTTACTTACCATATATTTTATGAAATCCTTTTTTCTACACAGGAAATACTTATTGATTGTTGTTCTTTGAATTCAATAAGTTTTCTGATGCTTTGAAGGCTTAAAATATCGATTTTTCTTTCAGTTTTTGCCCTTGCCTGTAGAACCACGAGGAGAGAAGAGAGACAGCAAACGCGCGAAAAATTGGTCACGCTGTTTTGTAACGCTGCGTCACGCTTGTCACCCTTTTGGCACTCGATTTATCCTAAAAATATATATATATTTTAAGAATCATAACTTTTCGAGTGTTCCCCAGGTTTTTTAATGCAAAATGTAATAGAAATAGTAAAATAAATTGTTATAATAGAATATCTGAAATAAAAATGGTTTTGGATGCAAATGTAAGCAAAAATTCAATATCCCTTCAGAACCATATTTTACACTTTTGAGAGCAAAATTTGGTAAAAAAGATAAAGTTTCATATATAACACAACTAGTTGTTTATTCTAATCAAGTTTCAGATAAAATCTGTGAAAACAGTCCGTTGCAGCAATTTTGCCAGTTGGATTAAAATCTTATCCCACAAATACGTACACAGTATATCTGTTTTAAAAAGTACTACTAGGATTACGAGGCAATTTTATTTTATTTTCACAGAACAGAAAACAATTGAAACAATTGATCTATTTTTATCCCTGACCAGAGTTTTTAATTCTGAGATATTATAACCTCTTGATATTCTGGACGTACAAAATTAACTCAGAAAATACTGATAATCGATATTTTACAGATAAATAATGGTAATTGAACTGAGTGGAGTGCAATTTGTATAGGTAATCGCATGATTTTGAGTGCAATTTAGAATAAATTATGACGAGTAAATTTTTCAATGTTTAACAAAATTGCAATTTGTAATCATTGAAAAATTTACGAGTCATAATTTATTCTAAATTGCACGAAAAAATCATGCGATTATTTGTTAATCATATACATACAAAAATTTCTGTTACACACTTTTTATTTCTTTTGTTTCTTTTGTTTCTTTTGTTTCTTTTGTTTCTTTTGTTTCTTTTGTTTCTTTTGTTTCTTTTGTTTCTTTTGTTTCTTGTTGCTAGGCGGAAAACCATTCAACAGCTATGAACCAACCAATCAGAATCGATTTCACGTTTTGCACTGAAAAATTTCAAAATTTGCACTCAAAAATTTCAAAATTTGCACTCAAAAATTTCAAAATTTGCACTGCCTTAGCAAATTTAGAATAAATTGAGGTGCTCTCAGCCAATCAGAGTGCAGAAATTTTTGTATGTATATGATTAGGTTTGAAATCAAATGAATGATTACAAAATTGCACGACTGCGTAGCGGGAGTGCAATTTGTTAATCACGAGTTTAATTTCAGACCAAAATTGCACGAAACGAAATTCAATTACCACTCAATTATATCCATTTTGAAATCACTACTGTAGGAATTTAAGATTTAAATCCATTTTCTCAATTTCATCCATTTTCAACAAGAAAATCCCCTTAAAATTTTTTTTCTCAAGCATTGAATTTGCTTTTGTTTTCTGTGATCTGATTGGTCAAATTTTAGGTTTTCTGCAATTTCATTGGCTCTTCAAAACCGTCCGATTTAAAATTCAAAATGGTGCGATTCGTGAATAAATCGCACTGCTGAGAGCCAATCAGTCCTCACTGATTGCAGGATTTGCTAGTGATTTCAAAATGGATATAATTAAAGCAGATGTAGGGAACATCTGATTGGAGAACGCGTTTAATTTTCTTACAGTTTTTTGACCGGTTACCAACCGAAGCCGCAAGTATTATGAACACTGGTATGCAAAAGTAGAGAATTGTAAAAAAGAAAATGGATTCCTATATTCTCGACAGTGTAAGTAAAATGTCTTTTAATACCAAATATTTTCTTTCATTTTCTTCTCGTTTATTGCCTTTTTTTGCGCCACACGCTTATGGTGTCGTACCATGGCTTCAACCTCAATAGGAGTTAGCACATCCTTAAGCATGAACCCTGAATCGCTTGGTGGGTATGCGGAAGCGTAGAAATAATAATTCTGATTAGCATTTTCTAGCTTTGCTTCTCTGGCGTCTTCGTCATTCTTTACATTCATCACTGACGTTTCTGTACATGTCCTTGCTTTACAATGAGCTTGGTCTTTAGATACAAATGGGACATCGAAGTCGGCGTGCGTTTCCTCTTTCTTGAACGATCTTCGGCTGTCAGAATTCATTTCAGTTCGTTTGAGCTCAAAACTGACGATGCTGTTTGAGGTAACGTCCATGTTTGTTTTTTCTTTCCTGATGGTTGCAATAAATCTAAATGTAGAGTAGGAAAAGAGTGATCAATGTACTGCGGAATTTAGATATGAATTTTAAAAATTATGATTATGAAGTGGCGGCCATTATTGCATTCGGCGTATGAGCATACTAATGGCGATTGCCATGTCACACCCATTATTTCAAACTTCAATCATTTGGTCAACATATGTGTAAAAATCGTTTGACTACAAAGAGAGAAAGCTAGTTTTTGAGCGCTCTGAATATTGATAGAATATTGGCAATCGGGTGTAAGTGCATCTCATTTGCAACTAATTAACTGTTTTCTTTTTCCTAACCGCCAATTATTTTTATCTCAGAAAAAAGTCTGCGTCATGATTAAGGTTTAAATCGAGGCTTTATGTGAAATTTACAAGTTCCGTTTCATTTTCGGTAAGATTCAAGCTGACCTTAATAATAATAAAAATAACAAACTATCTTTTACTAAAAAGCCAAAAGTGGCTTTCTCAAAAGCGGCATCTCCCAAAACGCTGAGATCACTAAAACATTCTATACCTATATTAAGTAAGATGAACCAAGACGAAATCAAGGAATAAGGAATATAAGGAATAAGACCGGGAAAAAATGTAATTAATCACAACTTAGCTTAGGCCAGTAGCCCGCAAAGT
This sequence comes from Anthopleura xanthogrammica, assembly GCA_964019055.1. NCBI lineage: Eukaryota > Metazoa > Cnidaria > Anthozoa > Actiniaria > Actiniidae > Anthopleura > Anthopleura xanthogrammica. The sequence goes on along the minus strand of OZ025218.1, from coordinate 8,404,729 downwards.
TGTATCAAAAAAATTCAAAGAACCTAATAAAATGTCAATAATAATAAACTTTATTTTAACGATGAATAACCAACTGAATTTAACATGGCTAATTTTGGGTCATCCAGTCTTACACGGTGAGCAGGACGAATTTTTAACCGTTCACAAATTTCGCCATTTATACGGAATCTTCTCTTTAGTTAGCACGACTAGGCGTTTTTGAATTTTTGTCCGGATAGCACAGTTGCGTGTACAAACGGCACGCCTAAACGTACAACTTTTTGAACGGATGAGAATTCGTCCGGTACAGCCTCAAAACTTGAAATCAAATTTCAAAAAATAAATTGAATCTTCTAACTTTCAGACAGGAACGCATGTGCTGGTTTGACTGTAACTATGAAAAATGAAAAACTACCTAATATTCTTAAAGTTTTCGTACTTAAGCGAGTGTCAACTCTCCAAATTGGCTTTGTAAAGGAAAACATTTTTTTCTTTTTTTAAAACTACGATTTTCTAAAGTGAAATTTTATGCCTGTTCCGAATATGAAAAGAAAAATGGGGTTCCCGAGCTCGTTTTGAAGATAATCAGAATTTAATAGATGCCTACGTGCGAGTCATTTTTGAAGCAAAAATTGCGCCAACGGAAGAGATCCGCATCCGCAGAAAATATATTACAACTAATAATATAATAGTTGTTTCCAGACCTTATAACTACGCAAACAATGCCAGCTACTGAATCATTCTACAATATCACACGGATATATTTGTCAATAATACAATGAAATACCTTAATTTGTCATATTTCGTCCTTTCAGTGCTCTCAAAAATTTCATAAAGTCGTACGAAAATTCCTACAAGAATCTATTTTTTTATGCCTTAAGCTAGAAAATTAACTATTTGAGAAAATTTGGTATACGTAGATTTTTAGAACTTCTTTCAACTAACCTTATGAACTGATATAAACTCCGGTGCAAAATTTGAGGGTTTTGTCCTGTTGAAGTTCAAGACGTATATGGTTCCTCAATAAAGATGTTTATTATTCTATTCAGCGGTTTTTGTGCGCGCGCACAAGTCGTGGGCTCAAATCGAGCGCAAAAAAACAATAACGAAAGTTGTGGCAAGCGGCGGATTTACCAGGATTAAGTATAAAAAAATGTCATTCTTCATTTTTCATTCAAATAAGTGGTCGTTTATCGTGCCGGTTAAAAACCTATTGTTTGACATCATTTGCATTAGATTCGGCACATGTGAACTTCGACATTAATATATTAAAAAACTGGTAAAAGTTAAGGTTGCTCGCACTAGTATTTATTCTACTTACGGTACATTGCGTGCCCTCCCGAAATACACACTGCTTAGGACCATTACAGAACGAACAAAACAAAATAAAGAACAATAGAGAATAATAAGACCGAAAGATAACCAAAGAAAAAGAGAAAAATAATAAAGAATAGAGAACAAAAAGAACAATAAAGAAATAAAAACCAAATTGTGAAAAACTATGTGAACAAATAACAACAAAAACCTCAAGGTCGGATCGAGTCGTGCTTAATAGACCTTTTTGCTTTAACACTATTTTCGATCGCGACTTCGTGTACTTGAAAAATAATAGGTGAAATAAAAGATTGTACGGAATTTGTACATATTTAGAATTTGAACAAAAGATGCTTGTATTTCATAGTTGTAGTCAGGTCATAATTTCAACATAAGTTAGTGAAATGAAATACAAGCATCTTTTGTTCAAATTCCGTACAATATTTGATCTCACCTATTGTTTTGAAAGTGCACGAAGTAATTGATTTTATTTTTTTATTTGTGCAAAAAGGGGTAATTAGTCACACACCCATGTCTACCCGTGGATACGCCTTTGTTCTTTGTTTGTTCTGTTTTTTGTTTTTTTTCTGGCGTAGAAAGCAAAACAAGACTTAACTGAGGTGTCTTAATGACGTTTTTCTACGCATCTTTGCAAAGCAGGTGTCGGAAAGACGTCAAAACCGTGACACCTTTAGAACCAATCAGGGCGCATGTAATAATAATAATAATAATAATAATAATAACAATAATAATAATAATAATATTAAGAAGAAGAAGAAGAAGAAGAAGAAGAAGAAGAAGAAGAAGAAGAAGAAGAAGAAGAAATTTTTATTTAATGTGGGTAACAAATACAGCAGAATATACTGAGCTGGTTTCCAATTTGGCCCACAATTTGGTAGGTGACTATTTCTAATATCAATGACAGACGCATCAAGCCTATATTGCTTCAAAGCAATGATATTTCGGCCCGTATGGGTGGGTTACTTGCTCATTAGGACAGGAAATATGCGAGAATTCGTCTAATAAGCCAGAAAAAGTTAGAAACTTGTCTGTTTATCCCCGTCCGTTTCATTTACCTGTGACATGCAGACGCTGGAAAAAAAACGTCGAGACATCAAACTTTCTACCGCCTACTAAAGTATGTTATTCGACGAATGGGATTCGCTGTGAGGAAATATAATGACAGCTAATTGACAGGCCTCGTATGGCTTTAATGATTGACAGTTCAAGCTGGCGCCGGTCTGTCGAGGGTTACTTGTCGCGATATAAGGAAAGTGTTTTTAAACCAAACAAAATATGCTAAGTTACGCTAGCAGTGCTATTTTGAGCAAAACTGGAAAAAAAATGCTGGTTCAGCCAAATTATCCCGAAAAAAGTGCTATCACAATCAGGAAGAGCGTATTTCTTATCCGAGTCGGAAAACCTGCTGTATTTGTTGACGTAGTCTGACGTCAATACCGTGACACCTTTTGAGCCAATCACAGCGCCCGTAGTGAGGCGACTCTTTCTAATATATATCAATAACAGAGGGAAAAAGAACATCAAAGACTGATCAGGATATAAATGCCATCTTAATATTATTATTACTATTATTATTATTATTATTATTATTAAAAAGAAATAGATCTCACTATCCTCAACTTATGTGCAAAATGTAGATAGAATGGTTATAGCGGATTTTAGAGCGGTTCTCATAAACCCGTGAAATACACTTTAGCGTATTACACTCTACTTCACTCTGATTCTTTTGTTTTTACCATTACACTTTAATAAGCCGATTTGTTTCACGAGTTAATGAAAACAACTCTAGACTAATACACTTCAGTGGACCCTAATTTCATTGTTTTGTGTCTATATCACTCTAATACAACAGTGAAGAAGTACAAATGAAAAAAAAAAATAATAATAATAAAAATAATAAAACTTTATTAGAAGCATTCCACAAAGTCTCAATGCTTTTACAATCTAAAAAAAATAACGTAAATTAACTAATGAATCATGGAAAAAAAAATTTATTTATTACTTATTTATTAGAATTATATTATATCATATTCTTATTGTTTTATATATATATATATATATATATATGCACTAGAATAAAAATATTAGTATATAAAACAATAAAAATATGATATAATATAATTCTAATAAATAAACTGATAAAAATAACTACCGGTCACTAGTTGGGTGAATAAGAAGGAAATTCCGTGTAAAAAAAGTTTAAAACTCTACTGCAGGGCGTTTCAGATGTAAGTTCTCATTCCTCGGAGTATATAATAAAATTTTTAGAAATAGGCGGCATTTTTGGCTATACGCTGTTGCGGTCACCTTAGCTCGTCATTTCTGTTAAATTCCTTTTCTTATTGTTCGTTTATTTTTTTGGCAAAATTAATTATAAATAAATCAATAAATACTAAAAAATTCGGAATTTAGGGTACGTTTAACAATTCCATTCACCTTACTAGGACAGAAAATTAGCGAAATTGAACGAAACGGTACGAAATCTGAGTTAACAAGACTTACACAACGAAAATAATGCACCAGAAAGAATGTAAATCCGAATTTTTGGTCCCTCCCACTGTACGGTTCCTGAGGTTTATTGTGATAACTTTATTGAAATAAGTTTTAAAAAATGTAAAAAGGAGTTTCGAAGCGTGGGGAGTGGTTGCCCAGTTCTCCCGTGCCATGAAGGTGCGCCCTTTACCCCCTCAAACTACTGGTGCTCCTTAATATGGGTATTTACAGTCATAACGGCTCAAGCGTACCCTCCTAGAATCCATTAATGAATTTATTATTCGAATATTGAGTTCATTATTTACTCTGACTCCAAACTTGAGTTTTCTACTTGAGTTTTGATTTAATTCTTTAACAATTGCCATGCCAAGGTAGAAAAACTCCCCAGAAAGGCCATCACTTAGAATTTTAGTTGTGAAATGAATGTGAAGTTTGGAGTCTTCGAATTTTTTATGAAAACTCAGAGTGAATAATCAACTCAATATTCGAATAATGAAATCATTAATGGAGACTAGGGGGTACACTTGAGCCGTTTCGACCGTAAAGCTAAAGCTACACAGAGCAGAGAGAAGTTGAAACAAACATGGAGGATCCTGAAGATCGAACCGTGGACCTCTTGCTTCGAAGGCCGCGCACTAACCAACTGAGCTACTCCTGTATAAAAGTAGGCTTGGTTATTTTCCTAGTATTGGTATACATTTAACATCTAGAACCAAGTGATCGATGTGTGGGGCATACGACTTGACGTGCTCAATATGCTGTACGTTGACTTCCCAGAAAGATGGTCTGGATGGATTGTGTTCGAGCAGCAATTCTGTGATCTTCTTAGACACATAGTTGCTCCATTCCTTCCATTCTGGTTTCATCTTGTGATTACAGGATGGTGAGTTCCTGATATGGTGTGTTGTATCTCCCTTTTAAAGACAAAAGGGATCATATCAAGCACTGTTCCCTGCACCATCTTGAAGGGTAGCCGTGCCTTTGCATCGAAGCGAGATGAACGGTGAGCTTACAATGATAGAGACATGTGAATAATTGTTCAAGGTGTTAAAAAAGATCTCTATCATTGTAAGCTCACCGTTCATCTCGCTTCGATGCAAAGGCATGGCTACCTTTCAAGATGTGTAATCTCCCACGATGAGACTAACTCTTGGAGAGAACACAGAGAATTTATATGTTTAAATATTAAAAAAAAAAAAGATGGAGCAGGGAACTGTGAAGGGGACTATTGTGAGACAGCCCTTGTTACATTGTGCAATTCTCCAGCAATTTGTCTAACAATATCATTGTGAGACAAGTTACTGAGAAAATTCCACAGTGTTACAGAGCTTTCAGTAACTATCTATACTAACTGAATGCTAATGTTGGACTTACTTGTCGTTCATCTTCTGCTCTTGTCGTCTTGCTAGACGCTACATTACCATGAATGTGAAGCCATCCACCATGACCTGAATGCAAAGCTGCACAAGCCGTCGGCCATCCTGCCTCACTTGATGGGATAAGCCCCAAGTTCACATGATCTGCAATCCCCTTATGTGGGAACTATATCAAGTAATAATAAAAATATAGCCATTATATACATCTAATTGCAAGATTCAAGGTTAATTAGGAATTAATTGTCTTGATATGAATAAAAATGAAAAATACTTATTAAAATGTTAATCTTGTACAGCCTTACATTGCAAATTGCTCAGGGGAGCTTTTATCTTACGGCTGAGACTACTGGAAGACAAATACATGTATAAACCGCAGGAATGAAGTTTACATCGCTAATTAATTCCTATCTTGCTATTTTATAATTTTGTCATTTGTTTCTTTACATGACAACCGTCTTGCAATTAGTAATCGTAAAGTAATGTGTCAAATACTATGAAGTATGATTTGATAGTTTTGGTTAATTATTGGTATTAGCAAGAAGGGAAAGTTTCTTTTTATTTTATTTTTTTCTATTTTTTATTTGAGATTTGCCTGCAGGCTGGTGCTGTACAATAGAACACAAGGTCCCCTTCGAGGTACATTGCACCAATTCCCAACCCCTTAAGACTCCCATTCCCATCCCGCAATCAACCCATTAAGAAATCATTAGTAAAGGCTAGACACTGAGGGTGGTCACTGCCAGGGTTTCTTTACGTCCTCAGTGGTTCATTTACGGGAAAGTTTCAGTTGAATATTTATTTTTTGGTGAAAAATTTGTTTTCCATACAAATCCTAATAGAATATTCAATTTTATATTTAATGAAAATTTCTCTTGTATGCTATAAGAGCTGAAACTTTGCCTTCTTACTAATATAGAGATGTTCTTTCCATTTCTGGAAATATTCATTTTAACACAACTGCTTGGTTTAAGAGGGATAGGGTCATATAGTTACACTATTCATGAGGTGAATGTTACATCATAGCTGCCATGTTGGTTGACTATACATGTACAAAGTATTTCTTATTAGCTTCTCTTGTTAGATTAACCAACATGGCGGCTGTTTTATTGTTATTTATATCTTAAAGGATTTTGAGTTGTGCGGTTGCACCCCAAGAATAAAACTTGGGGTAGGGTCATATTCACTATATAAGGGGGGCATAAGTGGAGTTCAAATACCACAAAACAACACAGAAAAAAGTAAAAAACCACAATACCACAAAACTTGCTTTAGCTCTGCATTTACTAAGACAGACCACATAGACTTTTTTCACCAATTACTGTGGCCTAAGATTTATAATAACCGCAATCTGCATAGTCTTGTAAAACTGCAATACCGCAGGTTAAAATAAAAATTACTGTAACACCGCACCAAAAATAAGGCAATACAGCATCATCTCGAACCCTTACGTCCCCCTCTATATGACTTGCACTATAAATATGATCTTATTTTTTACACAAAGTAAGACCTATACACATAAAAACCTACCATTTTGTTGTCTCCTTCATATACTATACACCTCTTGTCCACTCCATTGATTGCTAGATTTCTTTTGAGTGCAGCCACAGCATGTGGATTCCACTCGCAAGCATAGACAGTGACGGCACCAGCATGTACAAGATAAGGAAGAACAAAATATCCAATCCCTGCATATAAATCAACAACAGTCTGTCCACGGCAATCAAATGCCCCAACTCTTATCTTCTCTGTAATATTTCCAGATGAGAACATACATTTTGTAACATCATAGGTGTATGTAATACCATTATCTACATGCGACACCCACCCATCTGTGCCTGAAAGAAGACACACAGTTGGGCTCCTGTAATCATTATCTCTGATAACGGATTTTTTTGCAAGTCTCTTGGCTCCCAGAGCTTCAGCAGTGACTGTCCACAGCTCATCACCAATGATTTGAATCCATTCCTTAGATAGAAAGCATTGGTCAGAAAGAAGTACCAGGTCGCCATGTTTTTCCCAATGACTTGGTAGATCTTGACAAAGTTCTTCCTTAAAAACTAATCCTTTGCGAATAAATAATTCTCGAATAGATTTACAGAGTTTTTCTTTTGGTTTTAACTTGTTACTTTTTTGTAGGGGAAGATATTTAAGTTCAATTGTCACGTTGAAATTTTCTATTAAAGATTTGAGCTCTTCATCTCTGTTCAAAATGTCTTGAAATTTCTCGTATTTCAAGGGAATTGCTAGCTTGTTTTCGTCTTCTTTCCAAGGCAAGATCTTTCGTTGATGATCGTAGAGTGATAATTTCTCTAAAGATAGCCTACAAAAGAAAACAAACGTAAGCTAAGCATAGTTAGAAAAAACTCAAAATAGAAGCTTATTAGCTTAGTGAATCTTCAAAAATTTAGATCCAAAAAATAACGAAAACCAAAGATCACACATACTTGAGTCTTTTCGTATGGTTTGTAGGACAAACCAGCCACGAAGTTTCACACTCATCATCTAAAATATCCATTTCTAAAAGATAGTTATCAAGCTTTATGATAAACGTCTTCAGTTTTATCACCTTCTTTCGTCCGCCATTTTGAAGAAAAAGTACGAGTAGGACTGGGTAGCAGTCCCTTCTTTTGCTGCGCACTTGCTGCTCACGTGCTGCGAGTTGGAAGGAGGTCGAGGAGGATGGAGGGAGGAAAGAAGAAAGGAGAGGAAGGGGTAACGCTTGGGGCTAATCCCTCCTACGTATAACATATTTAATTCGATGTGTGTGAAACAATAGTTGTCTTCTTTTACGCTTTTTAACTGATAAATTTTTGTCTAACATTCATTTTAGTTTTTTTCATAGTTTTTAATATCAGTATTAGCTAGAGGACAGCCCCCTTCCGAAGTGATGTCCATGATGTGAAAAAATACGTAAAAATAGGTGGGAAGACATGGATAACAAAGAAACTCGGTTTTTAAAAACGATAACGACAGCTGGAATGACAGGACGTTATACTGCAGGATAATTATTTTCGGTTCATCATCTGACTTCTGTCGATCAGTACTTTTCGAATCTTGTCGATCAGCACTTTCAAATTTACAATTACGATTGCTAATAAGTATTTGGTACGGCACGGGTTAATAATCAGTGGTTGCCACGTCCACTTGCACAGGACTCAGATACCTTTTAAGGGTCATTTTCAAATTTTCCGACGAGCATGCCCGCCCTTTCATAAATGGGAGTCCCCCAAGTGTATAATCATTTGACAAGACTTTTAAGTGTCTGTCTAAGCTGCTTCAAACGCCATAAGTAAAGTAAAGGGTTACAGGTGCAGTTTATTGCTACGACAACCTGACCAACACGAATCAACTGTTTTGTCCGACCATTCTCATTGAATTTCTCCATCACCAAAGAGAACGCATACGGCAAATAGAAAAGAATCATAACCAATAAGATGATAAGCATTGTATTGAAGGATCTTCTGTACTTTAAGGCATAGAATTTTCTGGAAGGATCTGGCTTTTTTGTCATCTCAGGAGTTACGTTAGCAGAAAACTTCTTCAAATAGGAAAATGCTAAACCATATGATATAGTTGTCATCAGCAAGAATAGAAATAAGAAGATTATGATAAGAATTCTGATTGTTTGAAAAAAAGCATCGACATCTTCGATCACTAGGATTTTGCTTACGAGCAAAACTGTTAAAATGCATGCCAAGCCTAACCACCCAGCTACAAGAGCTTTAACACATCGTTTTGTGGTGACAACATGGCGGTAAGCGTTCATCAACTTTATGGCCAGGAACCGGTCGATACTGATAAGAGTAAGACTATACAAAGATACGCCACCAAGCCACAAAGCAAGCAATACTGCAAGCCTCCATACCACACAAACAAGTTGGGTTTCAGCTTTCGATAGTATCAAAATATTCAAGATTATTGTCAATGGCATCACAGTCATGCCGTAAAGCAAGTCTGTTAATGCAAGACTAGCGAGAAGAGCTTTAGTCGGCTTGTTCAAGGAAGTTGTTTTCCATATCGCAAGAAGAACGACCGAGTTTAACAAGATGGTCGTTACAGATAAAAGTGAATTGGATGAGGCTGTGAATAACTGTAATGCTGGGATGTGGTGAAGTTCAATGCCACCGTAACATGATATGACTACCATCATTTCTTTATCAGTATAAGATCCAAGAATTCCTTTGCAATTTTCTGGTCTCTTTTCTTCTCAAATTCTAATAAAAATTATATTTGCCATCATTCCGGCGAAATACCTTCTGTCTCGAAGCCTCTACTGGATCATCTGCCGATTAACCTTTTTTTATTTCATAGATCTTCATACGACGGTCTTCCCTTTCAGGGCTACGAAAATTATCACTTTGTGAACAATGGCAATTGGATGATAAATACAGTATTTAGTCTATCTACTCAGTTGCATATATAGCTAATCACTTAACGTTGTCGTTCAAAAAGCCAAAATCCTAATGGAATCCATTGGAATCAAAAGGGAAAAAAATTGGTATGAAGTGTATGCATTATTAGTCCTACCATGAGCCATTGAGAAGGGAGTTCACCACCCGACAATAATTGCCTTTATATTCAGAATGAGTTGAGTTCCCGTAAATATTGTTCGCCGCGCCCTTCGAATAGCCAATGTGCATGAGCTCGAAATTCTAGCACAAAGCATGATGGGAAAGTGAGTTCTTACGCTTATTTGGCTCCTCTAAAAATTTAATCTGATAATTTTTCCTTCGACATTTTCTATGAAAATAAAAGGGTTTCAGCAGACGAAAATAACAGGGTAATTTTTTTCTGATAGTTCCTTTGATTTCCCTGTTACATTTTTAAAGAACTCACTTTCCCAGAGTGCTTTGTGAGCTTTGATGCACATTGCCTATTCGTTGAACGGCTACTGACCAAAACTATTCGTAGGTGTTCAAGGGAGAGCAATATTCAAGGGAATTGAATTCATTCTGAATGACCTTATTGTCGTGCGAAGGAAGTAGAAGATAAAAGAGAGGGGAAGGAAGGAAGGAAAGATGGAAGGAAGAAAGAAAGAAAGTAAGAAAGAAAGAAAGAAAGAGAAAATTCAACAGAAGGAAGGATGGAAATCGCGGTATTTTGCGTCCGAGGAATCCTGGGTACGATAAACTTAGATGCGCGCGCCTTTTTGATTGTGACGTCATAATACCATGTTGAGATTTCCCGATTTTCCTCAAAACCAAAAACACTAGCTAACACTCTTTCCTACAACTAAGAAATTCATTCTGTAGAATAAAGAATCTTTGAAGGTATGTTTGAAAAGAATATTATTCTTATGTGCGGTGCTATAAGAAATATGAAATTGCCCGAGTTTTTGAAATTGTCGGAGTTTTTTCAAAAACTTTTCTTGCTTTTTGCCTTTATTTTAAGTTTATATCATTTGAACTCTCGCAAAACAAGTACAAGATAACCTATTGGTTTTTTTTTATGAAAAAAAGTAGAATATTGGCCCCACACTTGATGATTCTACCTGAATATAGAAAGTAAATATTCAAAAACACTTAACTTGAAATATCAATTGCTTCAAACTATTTCCTTTTCGATCAGACCTTGTTCAAAGCATCAACTTTATATTTCTTGTTATCTCTTGAGAGAAGAATAGATAAGGAAAGACTTTGAAAAATCGGCAAACAATTGACCACATCCATCATTTAGGCGTTGATGTCTTCCCATTCCAGTTCAAGTGTTATTTTACAGTGCGAATCGAAAAACCGTGGGCACCCAGAAATATTTCAGAAATTGTTTATCGTTCGTTGAACAATTGAAACGATTCTCTAACTACACGAAGTTTATCTGACTACAAATCAGTCCAATTTCTTGCAGTTAGAGAGTCGTTTCTGATTGTTCAACGAGCGATACACGTCAGTTTTCTGAAATATTTCTGGGTGCCCACGGTTTTTCGATTTGCACTGTAATAGGAATGATATTACTTAAGTGGTCATTCATATTGTCGTCTAAAGATTTCTCAAAAGTGTCATATATATACAAATGAATCTCGTAGGAATGAGGACACATTACTTGAAGCTCTGTCAAGCTGACAAAAGTTTGCTGAGCCAGCTGGTGTTTGTCTTGAGGCAGCCCAAAATTCAAACTTCCTTTTCACTGTCCTTTATCATCCATGGAATGCACTTTCACCTTCATGTCTCTTCAGTGTTTTAGAGCTATGCACGAACTCACGACCTACCACACTTCATGCATAGTGAGGGCAAGTTAACGCACAACATTGTTGTGTCGTAAGTCGCATGCGCAGAGCAAAACTGCCAATCCTTATGCAGCAGAACCCATTTTTCTTCGCTCTTTGTAACTAAGAATATTTATTGTGAGTGCGGTGGAAATATTAGCCTGCTTTGCAAACTCGATATACGCTCAAACTTCGTGACTCTATTTTTTGGCGAAATTTTTCAGCGTAAAAAATCGAGTTTTCAAATGGAAATACAAGCAACATTCAATCTGAACTTTGCAACACAACAATGTTCAGCTGCAAGTTGAACGTTTGTTGTCCTTACTGGCGCACTTTAATCGTGAAAATCATCTCTCGATCGAGCACTATATCTTCAGGACATTTTTAACCGCTTCTCTGAGTCCCTTGATGCACCACAGATAAAGCAAGGGATTACAAGTACTATTCAAAGACATTATTAGTTCACCTATTCGAGTAGCATGCTGAGTCCAGTCCCTGTGGATCAACCTTTCCATCGCCAGCGCCGTCGCAATAGGAAAATAAAATACAGCTGTCGTCAGGAGAATAAGCAGCATGGTGTTAAAAGATCTCTTGTATCTTGTGGCAGAGAAGCTTGAGTTTGAGATGCGACTATTCTGCTCGTTCGAGATATTCGGAGCCACAACTATTGAGGTTATCTTTTTTAAATTGTAGTAAGCCATAGCGTACGACGAGACGATTGTAATGACCAAGATGAACATTGCAATCACCACGGCATACTTAGACATCAGTGATACCACGTAAGAAATACCAACGAGAAATCCTCCCCCAAACCATCCAATCGACAAAGCCATGACACAGCGCTTTGCTGTGAAGACCACCCGATAGGAAAATCTGAGTTTAATGGCCAGTAAACGATCAATACTGATGAGAGTAAGCGTATACAACGAGACTCCACCCAGCCAGTGCCCAAATGCTCTCGCGAAATTCCAAACTTTACAGAAGTCGTGGCTTTGATGTAGAGCTAATACATTTGATGCTACTAAAATGGGCATCACCATTAATCCGTAAAGCAGGTCTGTTAAAGCAAGGCTAGCGAGAAGAGTCTGTGTTGGTCGGTATAGTGAAGGAGTTTTCCAGATTGCTAGCAGAACAACCAAGTTTAGTAGAATAGTTGGGACAGCTACAATGGCGTAGCTCCAAGCTAAAAAGGTCTGTAATTCTGGAACCTTGTAGAATGTCACTGAATTTTGATAGCAAGTTAACTCCATTTTCCGGCCAGAAAATCTAACAGTATTCCTAGCTCTACACGGTATTCTTCAAATTGTATTAAACTAGCTACGTGGCGTGAAATCAAGCTGGTAAGCAAGTTGTCAGGACGTTTGCTTGCCTCTTGTTGAAAGGAACTGAGAATAATGAATTGGTTTTCAAGCTTTTGTTTTTTTCATTCAACAGCACGGCTGTTGGGAAATAGAAATCATGGCAATGTCATGAGAGTTCTAGAAACTGAACATCGATCAAATTGAAAAGCTTTGAAGAGTTTTAAGATTTGATTTGGAGGAGTATCTACAAGATGACGTCATCCTCTTTTGATGCCATCAATCATGGCTCATCTCATGACTTCACAGGTGATTTTTGTGTCATTTGCACAAGAAGTAATCACGTTACACATTCTACCTTCAAAAGACGAAATGATATTGTTAAGTGATGCATGCTCAAAACATGAACAAACTGTCCGTGAATAGGCCATTTCACGGTTTTCGACGGTTATTTATAGGTGGCATGGGTGGCGCGTACGCTCCAAAGGCTCTGGCGGGTCACTGGTTCGAGCCCTGCCCATAAATAAAAAAGCGATCACGACTGCAAAATAAAACTTAGAAGCAAAATTTATCAACTTCTAACTTAACCAAACTGAGTTTCATTTAACGGATCACTGAAGTATTTCTTTATTAAAACTTTTGAAAATTAATAAGAAAATTTAGTATAAACGACAAGCTAAGACAGACGATTCCACATGAATGTTAAGAAAAGTTATTTTGTATTTCTGTTATTCCATAAGGGTTTTTTTATCCCTATATTTTCTTTTTTAATCATTACATATTTTTAACGTATAATTTATCTTAATTATCATCTGAAAATCAAGGTTTAGTCTAAAACAATTAGACCTCTCGCCCTCATGGTCTATGAGTCAATAAGCCAGTTCAAAGTTTAAGAATCGTTTTCAGTGCGCATGCGATTTTATCCCGAATTTTTTCACCTTATTTTGTTTAAACCTTCTTTTGTTTTTAATTAAACAAAAGGTGAGGAATTCGGGATAAAATCGCATGCGCATTGAAAACGATTCTTAAACTTTGAACTGGCTTATAGCCCATGCACCTTCGGGCTCATGGCTCCACAGCTAGGCGCCTCTTTGACCATTACACTGATATTGAACCTTCCCTAAAACTAGACTTAGCAATAAGAGCATTGATTAGCACTGCCTTTCCTTTACTAGCCAGATCCTGGGCCTTCTCTAGTGTTGCTTCTATTTCTTCATCAGAAGATTGGTCTAGTTTCAGTCCAGCACCTCCATAACCTTCTGCAACTTTGTCATAGTCTGTGAACTGTGGAAATATCAAATACAATCATAAGTACTTGCTCCTTCATTCGTTCGTTATCTTTTCAGAATAAAAAAAGTTGAAAACGTGCAAAAATAAATTTTGGGTTTTCTGTGTTTAGCTCTAATTCTGCGTAATCAATATTTATGACGTTAAATGACGTAATCATTAGCATTCAATGACGTCATAGTGAGCATTCATGACGTCAGCCCTAGCTCCTGGACTAGTTCTGGTGTTCTGCGTAATCAATATTTATGACGTTAAATGACGTAATAATTAGCATTCAATGACGTCATAGTAAGCATTCATGACGTCACAATTAGCATTCCACGAGCAGTTATATGAAGTTAGGCAGAAGGTTGAACAGTTTAGCGTTTTCAATTATTTTCTCGCAAAATTGCAGGATATTTAAACAAAACTTTTAAGCGTTATGAAATATTAATTTTTTTACATCAATCTAAAAGTATTTTCAAGGTGAGTGCGACAGAAAAAATACGATCGCACTCCGCCTGGCTAAAGGGAATACTTGGTGAAATGACATTTTTACCCTGGGCGTAATGTTTTCCTATTTCAGACCACGTGTCATTCACTAGAGTATCGTTTCTTTGTTTAATGGTTGCACATGAGAAGACACATGAATATGGATACGACTCAAACATAGAATCTTATTCTCAAGAGAATGACACGTAGTCTGAAATGAGACAACAAACCACCCAAGCTTACGGTCTATAGACCCCTTGCACTAATTCCCAACCTGGGGGACAATACAATGAAAAATATTAACATCACAAAAGATTTCAATCCTCAAGAGAAGGGAGTTATTTTGTTTTGACCCCCAGGTTGGGAATCAGTTCAAGGGGTCTATTGAATTTCCTACCTCTAAGTCACATGCTACACTTGAGCCAAACATGGGCACTTGTTCCCTAGCGATCTGGGACCAGCATGCATCATTACCCACCAACGCAATTACTGGAGTCTGCAAATTCAAAAGAACAAGGTGTTAGAAAAAATTTTTTGAACATTTAGTCTTGCCTTAATAGATTCTCCCGTTCCAGTTATTTTATTTCAATCGTATTTTATTTTGTTATGTTTTGGATGAGTTGGTTAGTGCTAGAGGTGCATGGTTCGATCTTCAGGATATCCACATCTGTTTCAACTTATCTCTAATCCGTGTAACTTCAGCTTTGAATACTCTTGAAACAGAGCACTGATGGAGAGAGGGGTAAAGTGCACACCGTCGGCTTCCATTGATAGCAGTTGAATTCCAACTGAAGGAGCTACCTACGTTATTGGGACTTTACCTTTAATTATAACATCACTTTAATTTAGCAGTTGTTCTAAGCCATTGGACCGGAAATACGTCATCACTTGTCAACACATTAATTGTGTTGATATTTATTTCCCAGTCTTTTACTTTTATTATTATTTGTATATCTAACATATATATTGATTATTGTTACATTCTATATTGATTTTTGTAATTGTGTATTTGTATATTTCATCTTATCTTTATATATTATTTGGTCATACGTTTTATACATGAGCCTCTGGCTCGGATAACTTAGTAACCTAGATAACCTCGGGTAACCTAGTCCCACGCTATGACTTTAATAAATTGATTGATTGATTGATTGATTACTTAAAGCCCTGTAGTATATTTACCTTATGTCTTGTGAATGTGTCAAATTCAGCAACACTGTAACCAAGGGAACCATCGCCATATATAATCCACACATCACTATCAGGGCGGCAGAGCTTGGCTCCCAGGGCAAAACCACCCCCCACCCCTAAGGTACCAAATGCTCCAGGGTCCAGCCAGGTGAGTGGTGCTCTTGGCCTGAAACATTCAAGGAAAAATAACATTAATCAACTTTATGCCACTCACGTAAAAAAAAAAAATAATATTGCGGAAATATAATGCCAAGTACTCTTGCTAGATTTGCTATGAGAGTTATAGGAATAGACCTCTTTACCCTGGGCGTAATGTTTTCCCCATTTCAGACCACGTGTCATTCCCTAGAGTATCATTTCTTTGTTTAACGGTCATGCATGAGAAGACACATGAGTATGGATACAACTCAAACAAAGTATCTTATTCTCAGGAGAATGACACGTGGTCTGAAATGGGAAAACATTTCGCCCAAACTAAAAGGTTTATTGAAACACTTATTAAGGACGGGTATATGGACCCCTTTCACGTGACGTCAAAGCAGCTTCATTTGTAGGACAAAACAAAAGAATTTCTATCTCCAGAGAATTGGAAACCTATTGTTTTGTCCTCCAAATTGAGCTGCATTTCGAAGTGCTGCAAGGGGTCTATACAAAGAGTGCTCACCTCAGAATGTAAGCTGCTGTGCCAACAAAGTCTCCTCCATCAGCAACGATGACCGAGTCTTTCGACATGACGCGTTCCAAACAGTGTAACAGTTTAACAGGGTTCAGGTGCTGGGCAGTGGGTTCTTCTGCTTTAAGGCTGTGAATGGAAGACAATAACCTGATTAGTGAACCGTATGACTTCGTGAATTGTAAAAGCGGTGTTTGTATGAGCGGGAAACATACGGTACTGACTTACAGCACGTACACCGTACGACATGCCATAACATTGAAATGACTTCCCATAAGAATGGTTATCGCATGAGTGGGAAACATACGGTACTGACTTACAGCACGTACACGGTACGACATGCCGTAACATTGAAATGGCTTCCCATAAGAATGGTTATCGTATGAGTGAGAAACATTCAGCAGATTCAGCATGACTGTGATTAGCCGCGTGCCCTGATTCAGATCAGCTCAGGGATTGTTTCAGGGTTCGATCTGTGAATTAGCTGTGCCCTGACTTAGATCAGTCGAACGATTCTTTCAGGGTTCGATCTGTGAGTTAGCCGTGCCCTGACTTAGATCAGCCCAGAGGTTGTTTCGGGGTTTGATCTGTGAGTTAGCCGTGCCCTGACTTAGATCAGCCCAGAGGTTGTTTCGGGGTTCGATATCATTTTGAAGGTACCTGTTCGTCTTCTCCTTCTCCATATCTCTTTCTTTGAGCGTTTCTACCCAGTCCTTTGGACACGAGTAGCCCTTGAGGTTTTCACACAGGGATACCAAGAATGTCGCTGGGTCACCTAAAGAGAGAACATGGAAATTCTCAAAATATAGAAATAATCTCCAAAAGAGAAAAAAAAAACAAATAGTCTGAATGGAGCAACTTAGTACAAACCTAGTATTGCTATAGACGGCTTCCAAAACATGTCGGAATTCTGATGAAAACAGAAACAAGAAAATAAAATTAAAATTTACTTGGAAGAAACGACATAAATTCTAGATGAAACCCAAGTACAACGAAATCCTCAGAGATGGAAAAGGTCGGGTGAAACTTCTAAAATATCCAATACATGATATACCTGGATTGGTGGACTAAACATCATAACTATTCAATATTTTACTCCTACTTTTTCATATTCAAACGTTCCACAAAGACTCGTTTTAATGCTTCGCAACTAAAAAAAGCCATTCTTCGAAACACGACAGAGCGTTAATCCCGAATTTCCAAAAATTCTTATTCTTTTCCGGAATTTCCGAGCAATAAACCCCAGAATCCCCAAAAAAACCTTTGCCACCCTGGTACGTGCATAGATAGATGGAGGAAATTATTTGCCTTGTCCAAAAAAAAGCCTTGATGCGAAATAATAATAATTAGGGACGGACCATTAGATAGTTGATGGGGGGGGGGGGGGTTGCGTAAATCCCCAAAGAAATATCGCGCAAGCTCTTAAACCTCAAAAAAAATATCGAGCACGCTGTTCTGTGCGGAAAAAAATATCGAGCAAGCACAGGTCAAAGGTAATGGCACGAACTTTATAAATATGTTGTGAATGCCCCTCAAATCACTGGAAATCGTATTTCCGATAGCCTCCTGCGCAGCGCTTCCGGTTCCCGTCATTCCCTACTGTGGGGGAATGACGGGAACCGGAAACGCCTCATAACGGCTGCGCAGGAGGCGCAATTTCCAAAATTTTTCGGGGGGGCTTGCCCCCAAACCTCCCTTCATTCGCCCGTCTTTGACGATCGTTCCGCTTCTTCCCAATACAATTCGGTCCCTGATAATGCATAATTGCATTGAACATCAGAATATAATAAATTAGAACCGAATTCCAACTGCATGTTTTCAATCCTGTTTTCAAATTGTTTTTTATTTAATTTTCTATTGTTTAAAAAATTCATTCTCATGTTCATTTTTTTACATGTCAGTCAATTTAAACTTCAAATTTGCCGAAAAGTCCATCTCTGATTGACCAATAAGTAATTTTGCCCTATGATGATTAAGTAATATTTATAAAACTCAAGAATAATTAATGAGGAAAACACAATAGAAATCATTGTCCGTGGAAGAGGTTGTATATCTGATACGAAATCGTCCTGATTTGCGTAAACTTTAACTTCAATTTTCTTAGCTAAATTCAATTTTATCTTTAAAATTTTAGTAGAACATGAATGTATACACCTAGACGTTTCATAAGTAATATACAATATTCGTGTCCGTGTTGTATCAGATATGCAACCTCCTCCACGGACAATGATTTCTATTGTGTTTTCCTCATTAACTATTTACAAGTTTTATAATAATATTAATCATTCCATGCTAGTTTTTAAAAAAATATCATGCAAGGTCATGATGTTCAAAAAAAAACAAAAACGTGCAGAGGGTGGGACAAAAAAATAAATATCATGGAACTAAAATTCCTGCAACCCCCCCCCCCCCCCCCCCCCCCATCAATTATCTAATGGTCCGTCCCTCAAAAGAAAATTAATAAACGATGTGTCTGGTCAAGCACCGGTGTTTTGGCTCAGTAACCCCAGAATATACTGCGAAGATATTGAAAACCGTTCAAGTATTGCCACTCAAAATGATAATATATCATAGAATTTCAGTTCACTAACAAACTATGAGGCCCAGGAATCTTTACGAATTAGATGGTAGCTATTCTTGGCTGGTTTGCGCTGGTGCTACGATCTCAAATGGAGTTGCTCATTCTGTATTATTCAGCTTTGGTGTTTTCTTGCCTGTGTTCATGAAAGAGTTCAACCAAAACAGGGAAAATATTGGTAAGGTTTTAGTGTGCTTGATAATGTCTTGTAGAACGGAAAGTTTCGGAAGAATCGATGCATTAGCTATCGTACATGATCTTAAATATTTATTTATTTCAGCGATGTTGATACAGTGATATCTCATTTAACAGCAAGTTTAAAGAGATCAATATTGTTGTCATAAAATAACAATCTTGTATATATTACATAGAAGACTTCGCAGACGAACTGACAACCATTTTTTAAGTCGCAATACAGGCTTATTAAAATCAAAGCTAACTCAGTTAAAAAGTTCGATCCGAGTTGCTAGATAGTTTTTATAGAGGCTTAATAATATATAGAGGGCCGTATGTTAGATAACCTTTATAGCTGTTAATACGTATTTTTCCCTCGTAAAATAAAGTTTATTGTATTGTATTGTAATATAATACATTCGTCTTTTGAACGCACTATAAATGAATCTCAATACGATAACAATAAAACTACCTGCAAGAAGAAGTCATGTTTTTAGATCAGCTAGCTAGTTATTATCGAAGCTTAATGATAATAATAATAATAATAAATTCGTTTTTGGAAGGCATCATAAATGAGTCTCAGTACGATTACAATAAAATTAGTTGCAAAAAAATGATGTAAAATCAGCAGCAAATGTCTTGAGGAAAGGTAATGTTCCTAGATCAGCGTGCTAGTTACTATGCGGGGTTTAATAACAATAATAATAATGATAAATTCGTTCTTTGAAGGCACCATAAATGAATATCTCACTGCGTTTACACTAAAACAAGTTGCAAAAAGAAAATGACTTGCGAAAAAGTAATGTTTTTTTTGATGAGACTTGAATTTTTCAATGTTACTTGAGTTTCAAAGAAATAAGAGATTGTTTACTAACTTAGGAGAATCAACAGAGAAGGAACTGTCGCCATAACTTGTTAATCTGGTTTTCGGTTAGCCTGCGTGCATCCGGAACGTAACTATGGTTACCAGAGTTACCAGTTATCCAGAATTAAAGTCGGGCTGCACGCAGGCTAGTTTTCGGAATAATCAGGTTGTTTGCATACTAGAGCGTAGAGATCTTGACGGCTTGCGGTGATGGAGTGCCTCAGATATATAAACAGTAACAGTGCTTCCTAAAACTAATGCTAACTATAAAAACTTCGATATGTGTTTTAGCTAGTGATTCTTACTTTAGCTGCAACTTGCAATTTAATTTTTTTGGTCGAAAGGTTTTGGATTCGTAGATTCTATAGTAAGTAATTTATTCTATTTTTTCTCCCCGCTTTGAACCTTCTCAGGGAAAAATATGAAATGTAATTCAATAGTAGAACTAAGAATGCCACGAGAAAACTGGTTGAAAAACACTGATCCGCTTTGCAAGATACTGGCAAACTTTTCATAATTTCTTCATTTGAATTAGAATAATTTAGCACTACTTAATACAGTTCACGTACAAGACACTACATGGACAAGCAGCAATAAACATACCACCTTATGTAAAACATAAAACTGTACTGAAAACAAGACAATCTGATCCAATGAAGTTTATTGCATCACAAACATCTTGCGACGAATATAAGTATAGCTTCTGGCCACGAACAATAAATGATTGGAATAGTCTGCCATCAAATATTATAAATATTACCTCTACACGTAACTTTAAGGAAGCCGTCGACAACTTTTTTTCAATCTAAGCTAGAGCAAACGCATTGAAGCCATGGAGTGAATGCAGGATGGATGTAAGCAAGTAGTGGCTGTTTAGTGCTTTTAGTCACTGTCACTTATCCGGGGCATTCATTGCACAAAGAATAAAGTGTATCTGTCTTTGTGTGGTGGATGCTCTGGTTGAGTGATGGTGGCTGAATAGGTACTATTTGTAAATGTCAGTTTTGGATTTATTTCATGGCTTAAATGCGTTTGCTCCATTATTCTAACATTATTTAAATTATTTGTTTACATAATTTGTGCATTCATTCATTTTTTTTACGTATACTGGAATTTGCTATATATGATCCATGGATTGTTGCAAATAAATAATGTAGATGTAATGAAATCCAGTGCTTTCATGTACACAAAATAGAAACGAAATTTGAATGAAATGACAGATGCTGCTTGCCTTGTCATGTAACTGAACCCACAAGGTCGTTTCTTCACTTTTGTGGTTATTCTAGCATTGTAACTCTGTCTTTTGTAATGTGATTACTCCAAGCTTTGTTTTTTCCTGAGCAAAACACAACTGAACCAAGACCACCTAGCCTTATCAACATCACTTGAGAAAAAACCATGCAACAGACGCTACAAAAAATTATTTTGATGGTATGTCAAAACATGAAACCATCAATCGATCACACAGCAGTAAAGTAAACCGCATCATCAAGAACATGATTTTAGGCCTTTCAGCCTGTAGTTTTGAGAAAAATATTTCGGGGTTTACGAATATTGAGGTGGTATAGTCAGCCAGCCAATAACAACAGGCGAAAGGAGATCTTAATTTAATTATGACAATTTCATTTCGATTATTTCTAATGGTGTTTATTTGTTTTACCAGTGAACTCTGGACTTTTCATCCATGTCCACTGATCCATCCATCCATCCATCCATCCATCCATCCATCCATCCATCCATCCATCCATCCATCCATCCATCCATCCATCCATCCATCCATCCATCCATCCATCCATCCATCCATCCATCCATCCATCCATCCATCCATCCATCCATCCATCCATCCATCCATCCATCCATCCATCCATCCATCCATCCATCCATCCATCCATCCATCCATCCATCCATCCATCCATCCATCCATCCATCCATCCATCCATCCATCCATCCATCCATCCATCCATCCATCCATCCATCCATCCATCCATCCATCCATCCATCCATCCATCCATCCATCCATCCATCCATCCATCCATCCATCCATCCATCCATCCATCCATCCATCCATCCATCCATCCATCCATCCATCCATCCATCCATCCATCCATCCATCCATCCATCCATCCATCCATCCATCCATCCATCCATCCATCCATCCATCCATCCATCCATCCATCCATCCATCCATCCATCCATCCATCCATCCATCCATCCATCCATCCATCCATCCATCCATCCATCCATCCATCCATCCATCCATCCATCCATCCATCCATCCATCCATCCATCCATCCATCCATCCATCCATCCATCCATCCATCCATCCATCCATCCATCCATCCATCCATCCATCCATCCATCCATCCATCCATCCATCCATCCATCCATCCATCCATCCATCCATCCATCCATCCATCCATCCATCCATCCATCCATCCATCCATCCATCCATCCATCCATCCATCCATCCATCCATCCATCCATCCATCCATCCATCCATCCATCCATCCATCCTACCATCCATGCATCCATCTACCCATTCATACATTCATCCATCCATCCATCCACCTCCCGTCTCCACCTATCCACTAATTTATCTTCGTCGGAGGTCCATCCGTTTTCTTTTTCCTATCCCTCCGTCTATATCCTCATCCCGTATCCCTAACAGTCAAATGCTCCTACTCATAAATTCTCGCTGTTATTACCTCCACAGCTTTAATAGGATCACTCATTTTCGCAGTCGCCTATTTCTTCAGCCTCGTTGCAGCAAAATTTTGCCATCGATATGGTTGTCAGCGGACTCACATCATTGGTACCCTGACATGCGCAGCTTCCCTTCTGATCACATCCTGGGCCGTGGGAATAACATTTGTGTACTTTGCCCTAAGTGTACTTTACGGCATTGGATTAAGTTTTACCTTGGTCCCATGTATGCTTATCATAAATGATTACTTTAAAAAAAGACATTCTCTGGCCATTGGTATGGTAACTGCTGGGGCGTCAGCAGCATTTTTCATTTTTGGTCCATTTTCACAAGCCTTGATAGACTCGATTGGATGGAGAAACTGTTTACGAGTGTTGTCAAGCCTACTTCTGAGTTGCTGTTGTTTTTCTTGCTTGTTTAAGTCGAATGTCGAGAAAAAAGAAATCCAAGATCATCTTCATCGTCGCCAATGGATTTCTCAAGGTTCTCAGTCGAGGAAAAAGATATTGGACTGTAGCATTTGGAAAATCCCTGGTTTTACGATACCTGTCCTTTCTTTTGTCATCGTCTCTTTTAGCCATTATTCTCCAGCTATTCACATGGTAAGATGCTTGATAAGAAAAAGCAATGACCTCGGTTTATAGGGGTGTGTATCCAGAGGGTGGTGGCTAGGTTGGATGAATTACTGGAAGACAATGGGAAGCCATTTCGATGTTACGGCATGTCGTACCGTGTACGTGCTGTAAATGAATACCGTATGTTTCCCACTCATACGATAACCATTCTTATGGGAAGCCATTTCAATGTTACGGCATGTCGTACCGTGTACGTGCTGTAAGTCAGTACTGTATGTTTCCCACTCATACGATAACCATTCTTATGGGAAGCCATTTCAATGTCACAGCATGTCGTACGGTGTACGTGCTGTAAGCCAGTACCGTATGTTCCCTACTCATACGATAACAATTCTAATGGGAAGCCATTTCAATGTTACGGCATGTCGTACCGTGTAGGTGCCGTAAGTCAGTACCGTATATTTCCCACTCATACAATAACCATTCTCATGGAAAGTCATTTCAATGTAACAGTATGTCGTACGGTGTACGTGCTGTAAGTCTATACCGTATGTTTTCCACTCATACGATGACCATTCTTATGGGAAGCCATTTCGATGTTACGGCATGTCGTACCGTGTACGTGCTGTAAATCAATACCGTATGTTTCCCACTCATACGATAACCATTCTTATGGGAAGCCATTTCAATGTCACAGCATGTCGTACGGTGTACGTGCTGTACTGTAAGTCAGTACCGTATGTTTCCCACTCATACGATAACCATTCTTATGGGAAGCCATTTCAATGTCACAGCATGTCGTACGGTGTACGTGCTGTACTGTAAGTCAGTACCGTATGTTCCCTACTCATACGAAAAACCACTCCATTTTAATGCCCTAAATATTTTTGAAAATTAAAGGTACGCCATTTTGAAGAGATGGGAATAACGAGAAAAAGTTCTTCATATCTCTTCATTGGCATTGGTCTTGGATCGCTATTTACTCGAATTGCCGCTGGCAAGATCTGTGAATACATCCCCCCAATACGTGTAAACCAAGTGGCCATACTGTGCAGTGCTGTATCTACCTTGTTACTATCCATGAATCACAGCTATGTGGTTCTCGTGGTTCTTACATTGATATATGGACTTGCTGATGGAGCCTTTCTAACTACATATAATGTTATTATTCTTATGTCTGTGGAAACAGATAAGATGGCATTTGCATACGGTGTTGGCAATATGGCCACTACAGTTCCAATTGCAATCGGTCCTATGGTTACAGGTAAGCCACAACTAGATTTTTTAGTTTGCAATAACAACATGGCGCCGATTGAGCTAGGGTGACTTTTAAAATGTCACTTTTAAAAAATTTTCTCCGCCTTCGAAATCTGAGAGCAGGAGTTGGGGAAGTTGGAAAATCGCGACCTCCTTTGCACTGACTTGTTTCAGGAGAAAGACAAAATTCCTTCTTTGGAGCGGGTTGCAAAAATCATGATAACGATTTTGAACGACCATGAAGGAAAATAGAAAGCAAGCGAGAGGTATCAGTACCGTATCAGAGTATCAGAGTCTTGGGCGTAATGTTTTCCTATTTCAGACCACGTATCATTCCTAAGAGAAGACACATGAATATGGATGCAACTCAAACAAAGAATCTTATTCTAAAGACCACGTGTCATTCCCTAGAAGATCATTTCTTTGTTTAACGGTTGCGCATGAGAAGACCCATGAATATGGATACAACTCAAACAAAGAATCTTATTCTAAAGACCACGTGTCATTCCCTAGAAGATCATTTCTTTGTTTAACGGTTGCGCATGAGAAGACACATGAATATGGATACAACTCAAACAAAGAATCTTATTCTCAAAAGATTGACACGTGGTCTGAAATGGGAAAACATTACACCCAAGGTAAAGAAAGAGGTATATTACGAATCATCAAGCATAGTTTGCCTAAATTATTTGTAATTTATTCATTCATTTCTAGGTCTGGTTGCAGATCATTATTCGTATTACGAAGCCTTCCTTATGACAGGATGTATTACTTTAGCTGGTTTACTGGTGTCTTTGAGTCTTATTTGCGTTAAACAACAAGAGAAGGGAAATCATGTTCCGCTGAAAGATCTAGAGACACTTGTAGTGTATGAAAAAATCACAGTCGTATGACAGTGAAAGATTACTGAGCTAGATACCTAGAAACCCCTCGGGGTACATCGGAATGCAGCTCAATTTGGAGGACAAGACAATAGGTTCGAATTCACAATCGCTGTATAATATATAATATATAATATGTAGTGTAGTGTGTAGTGTGTAGTGTGTAGTGTGTAGTGTGTAGTGTGTAGTGTGTAGTGTGTAGTGTGTAGTGTGTAGTGTGTAGTGTGTAGTGTGTAGTGTGTAGTGTGTAGTGTGTAGTGTGTAGTGTGTAGTGTGTAGTGTGTAGTGTGTAGTGTGTAGTGTGTAGTGTGTAGTGTGTAGTGTGTAATGCATAATATATAATATATAATATATAATATATAATATAATAAAAATATAATATATATACTTATTTCAATAAAACTTGTCGCAGCCAAAGGAGATTGTTATTCAATTTGTTCTTCGCCTATTTTTCTACGTTTTTTGTCCATGATACATTAATTTCATGAAGAAAACATTTCGTAAATCTGACTGTTTTTGATTACTTCGAGAATCATGAATTCCGCGTCGTTACAAAATTATTTTCCGTTCGTTCTAATAAAATAAATATTAAAACATACCTTTAAGTTTCTACTTAGGTTCTTAAGCTTATAGTATTCTTTAACAGGTTATATAATCATTAGCAGTTGTGGAAAAACGTTATATTATTGGTATCTATGTCACAGAGTGCATTATGGGATAGTCCCGGGTCTCTTTCTGGGTCAACACTATGAAGAATTTCATTTTGCAATTTAATTTATTCAAACGAACCCTTTTGTACCCGAGATCCCTTGGTATTGATTCCTTGTGATAAACTCTTACCTTATAAAGCTGAGATGGATTCCTATTGACGGCAATGATCTTGGACTTCTTGTTCAGAACTCGTCCATAAGAAAGTCTGAAGTCACACACAGTACCTACAAAACAACAACAAAAGTTTGAAACCATCTTATTGCTATGCACTCAACTCAAATGTTGATTTTAACGGAGGGAGGAAACCGGAGAACCTGGAGAAAAACCCTCGTGGCAAGGGAGAGAACAACACATCAAACAAACTCAACTCACATGCTGATTTTTATGGAGGGAAGAAAACCAGAAAACCTGGAGAAAAGCCCTCGTGGCACAGGAGAGAACAACACATCAAACAAACTCAATTCACATATGGTATCCGCAGGGCTCGAACCAGTGACCCGAACCTTTGGAACCACAGTGGTGAAAGAAGACGCGTTAGCAGCGTATGCCACCCATTTTACCCAAGGTGTACCACTGAGCTTGCTATTGGGGCCTTCGACTTAGGGTTCAAGGAGCAATAAACAGTGAGCAATACCTGCAAGGATAACTAAATCAGCTTCTTTAAGTGCGTCACGTCTTCGTTGCCTGATGTGAAGAGGGCTGTTTCTGCCTAACATACCACGAGACATTCCTCCAAGAAAACATGGAATACCCAAAGCCTGTACATGTGTAAAAAATATAACATGACTATGAATACAATAGTTCCCTTCCCTGCACCATCAGTCTTCAAAGGTAGCCGTGCCTTTGCTTTGAAGCGAGACATGAGGTGACCTTCCAATAATAGAGAAAAAACCTGGGTTGAGGTGGCATTGCAGTGCATTGTGGGACTGTTTCGGGGGACATATTTACTACTGAATTCAGTAAACCGTGACACAACCGTGAGAACGTCGTGCATTCTGCTTAGAAACGGGCAACGATCGCGACAAGCGGCGCCGTTATCTCTCACAGTGCTCGGACTGTGTCGAAGTGATCACGAGGTGCCAAAAAGTGCATCACGTGATCACATTTGGAATCACACGAGCAGCGTTTCAAAATCGATTGTGTCACGGTATACTGAATTCAGAAGTAAATATGTCTCCCAAAACAGTCCCACAATGCACTGCAGTGCCAACTCGACCCAGTCTTTTCCTCAACCATGGAATGGTAAATAAGCAAATATTGCTTGAACCATGTTACCTCAATCCTGCCCCATATATGCCTACATACCTCTAAGGAGTCTCTAAGCTTGTCTGCTGGAATTGGTGGCAATGTTGCTTGGCTACCAAGAAGAATGACTGGCTTCTTGGACTTTGACACTAGCTTCACACATTCCATCACTAAAGGAGGAAAGATTCATCACTGTAACTTTTTTTCTGGTTTTTCCGGTTTGTTCTCCCTGCTCAACCAACCCTAACTAATTCAAACTGGTTAGAGCTGTGCTCCGGGGGTCATACATGGACTGTATAGTGGCTGCCAAAGGCGCCTTCACATGCTTTCAGTTCGACCCCGTTGAGCTGCATAACTGCTGTACTTTGTGGTGGTAATTACATGTAGCAATAACAAGTTTCTCTATAAATATGAAGTTGTTTGTACCCAAGCTATACCATAATGCATCCTGTTTATCAAACTCAAAAGATTTCTATGGAAATCTTGGATAAGAATCTGCAGCAATGTTAGAGTACTCGCCTTGTGAGTCTTGAGGCAGAGGGATTTTGACAGGCAATGGTTTGACATCTTGTGGATCCCAGGCACCAGCAAATAAGCAATGTAGATGGTTAGAAATATACCTGCATATCAAAAAGAGGTTGTCAAGTAAGAAAATAAATACTAGTTATACAATGGTTTCGAGTGGCATACCGTGGAATATCCCATGCATCACTTGTAGTTTCTAGTAAACACACGAGCCTTTAGGCGAGTGTGTATACAAAGAAAATTCAAGTGATGAGTGGGATATACACGGTATGCCACGAGAAACTATCGTATAACCATTTTATTCCACACCATAGAGAATACAAATGCGTAGATTCAACGCACAGTGCATGATGGGAAGAACAAGTGAAATACCGACAAATATACGACAGCTTTCCTGCTTTCTGATTGGCTGTATTTTCTATGGGGTGGGATAAAACAGCTTTTGCCATGCTCTGAAACAAGTGTGAAGAGAAGAATGAGCCATTGGTGAGTGCTTCTCACACTTCTTGAGTGCTTTCAGTACTTCCTATAAGTTCGTATTACTTAACAGAGCACAGAAAAAAGCTTATCAGTTGCGACTATGATACAAAATGTGCAACCCTCTCTAAATAAAGTTGATTTACATTTTTACATTTATCACTCACCAGTTGATCATACATTGTGAAAATCCTCTTGGGTTTTCCTAGGAATGCCGAGTCATGAGAAAATGAGAGTAAGGTTACATATAATTAATGTAGAATTATATTTCATAAATTTATTGCTCCATTATTTTTCTTCTTTTTTTTATTTTCTTCCCTTTCAAATTTTTATTCATTGGGCTCCCTGTAGAGACTACAAGGAAATTGAAGATTTTATGAAGGGATATTTGTGCATCTATCAAGGCCTACAAAAGAGTGTTATTTAATAATACCTACCTTGACACCAGATTCTTTTTTTACAAGTGAATAGGGATAAAGAGTATCAATAGGAAATTCAACAAAAACAGGCCCTGAAAGAAAAAAAATTATAGCATATACTTGTAAAGATATGATTTACTAACTCAACATATTTGACTGATTAGCAATAAAAGAGAAATTAACACTGCACAAACTAACTATCATTTAAAGTTCTCCCAAGTTCCTGGACATAGCACTACAGTCATTTGCATCTAAGCGTGAACACCAGGTGGAGACTAAAACTTGTATGTTTGGCGGCTAAAGGGTCAACATTTGTTGGCCTCCTTTGATGGTCTCCTTCGAAATCTACAAACGTTAACATTTTAACCAAAAAAACATACAAGTTTCAGGCTCCACTTAGAACATGTTTTGCCATGTTGTGTTCACGCTTAGATTGAAAAGACTGTATCATACTTTCCCAAATATTTCCATCATTAAAGATTTGATAATTTTATGCATGTTTGTATGCTCAACATTTATTGGCCATTCATTATTGAAGAAATATACCTGGAGTGCCAGATTGTGCTTCTTTGAGTGCTGTACGCAGGACTGGAACAATATCTGCTACCCTGAACAAGGCATAAGAAAAAATCGATCAGCATAATTTGAGTAGCATAAGTTGAAATGACTCTGGTCACTAAAGGAAATTTGAGATCACTGGTACTTCTGATCAGCAATTAATATCTTAAGGTGTGGCATACATAATACGAGCAATAAAATGGTGCAACTTGCCATGTACCATTGTTGCAATGCAAATTTTGCTCATATTACCAACCCCCAAACAAAACATTTTCTTGGTTGCGGAGAGTAGAAAGAGCGCAGAACTACTTCTGCAACAAAGTCTTGCAACAAATTTTTCAGCAACATTCACTCTGCAACTTGCAATGCAACAATGTTGCATGACAAGTTACACAAATTTGTTCTGTATTGCAGCTCCTTTACCTTGTAACTGTAGCACAAAACTTGCACAGAGGTTCAAACAGAGACATCTGGTCTATGTCTTGTAGAGCACCTCTTCCCTTTAAAAAAGATAAAATATACCAAAACCATATGAAAGAAAATAACGAAATATATAAGTAAAGTAAGTCAAGTTTGAAGCAGATATTTTATAATTTAACTCCCTCTTTGAGTACCTGATTTTAATAATTAGTCAAGAAAGTTGAGGTGATTATCGGGGAATATTTACCGAGCTGTGAGTCTTTAAGCGTAAAGGTAAATATTCACTGATAATCAAGACTGAGACAAGTAATTGTTCTAGTATTATTTTAGATTTGAATATCCGAGGAAAGATTAAGGGTAATTCAGGGTAAAAAAATGCTTTATGATTATATTGTCAAATGCAAACCTCATAATCACCACTTTGCCAGTGATTATCATCTCATAACCACTGGTTGCTCAACCAATCACAGTGTGCGAAACTCTAAATTCCAGTCTAAAATCATACTAAATCAATTAAATATTTTTTTCATTATTTACTAATTATTCCATTAAAACAATGTTTCAGAATTTCATTTACTTTCAAGAGAGTTGCAGCAGCTCCTCCGATCAGCAACAATGGTGATTCTGCCATTTGAGCATTCTTGACTGCTGTAACAGTGTTTGTAAGACCTGTCAACAAATGAAATATGTATAGTCAATTAATCACTTCAGAATGTCAGTGTTTGATAATCTTGTTTAGTTTGCATTTGTAGTTTTATTTGGCATGGCAGTCCTCTTGCAAAGAAATAGAAATAGAAATAAAAATAGATTTAGCAGTGGCACAATTTTCCACAGAGTGGCTCTTCAGCCACTGAAACTCCAATTGGAATTTAGAAGTTGATTTTTGCAGAAAGAGTAAAATACGGAGAAACCAGAGAAAATCCTCAAAGCACAGAAGAGAACCAACAAGCAACTCTACTCACATATGCCACTGAGCCTCGCAGGACTCAAACTTGGGTCGCATTGGTGTGTGGTTGAGCACTCTCACCACTATGCTATTATGATATGGCAGAGCTTTAGCTAGTGATAACGAAGATGGGTTGGGACCCTGAGACCCTGCCCTTTATTATACGTAGCTATACTGTAGCCTCACAAGCCCTCCCTCTCCGAGGTCCATGTATTATGATTACCTGGACCAGCAGTAACAGCAGCAACACCTACTACTCCAGAAAGTCTTGCTACTGCATCTGCAGCAAACACTGCCGTCACCTGGTAACAGATTACAAGCAACATTACATTTTCATTCAAAAATAAAGTTGCTATACAAACAAAACAAGAAAACATCAAACGCACCGCTTTGAAATGGTTTCCTTAAGATCTGATTGGCTGACAGCAGTCATAAGACATTCTCTCAACCAACCAGATCAAATTAGGGCGGTAAATGCATTTGCAGCCTGCAAGCTTTGTGTTTGGCCTGCTAGACGGAACATTTTAATGAGGGCAGTTTAATATTTGGCCTTGTATATTGGTGATAATTAATATCACTATTAGTATATATACCTCATGTCTAGTGTCTATGACTTTGATCCCATGGTTCTCACTGGCAACAAGGATTGGAGAGATATGTCCTCCTACCAACGTAAACACATATTTGACCCCATGTGCCTGTAACAAATCAAGGTCATACATCTTAATTCATGAAACTCAAGGGCTGAAAAAGTAATTGAATCTTTATGATATTTACTCGTTTAAGCACTGAGGTGCTCTTTAAATTCTTAGTGTTTCTGTTGCTGTGCTTACAGTATATTTCTGGGAAAGCACTTATTTGAGGCGACACTCTTTAAAAGGGGTGCTTAATCAAGGGCAGTGCTTAATTGGGAGCAGTGCTTAAACAAGTAAATATGGTACACCTTTAAGGCTTCCCCTGTTCAAGTCATATAATCAAATCATAATATTTAACCAATTTATTCTTATTATAGTTCAAAAGGAGATATACAGTAAGAGCTAGGTTAACCCTATCAAGAATATATCCTAAGATCAAGAATTGTTATTGAAATTTAGGAACATTGATTTTTGCAGAGGGAGGAAAACTGCATAACCCACAGAAAAACCCTCAGAGCAAGGGAGAGAATCAACAACAAACTCTACTCACATACGCACACCAAGGACTGAGGGACTCAAACCCGGGTCACAGTGGTGAGAGGTAAGCATTCTCAGAGCTATACCAGCAATTCTTCAAGGACTTGGGTACAGCCCCCAAGCCCCTCCTTCTCTGTGGTCCCTAGCTAATACTCCGCTTATCACTTGAGTAAGAAACAGGAAAGTTTAGAGACATAAGTTTTGTCCTGACACTACAATGTTGTTAGGGGCAAGGGAATAAAAAAGCAGCAAGTAAAACATGCCTCAACCAATCAGAAACTTCTGTTCCCAGACTCATAAAGAAATGCCCAAGTGCCATTCCAATCATCTTGAGCCGTTGCCCCTAACAACATTGTACTTTTGACAGTAAAACTTGTGTCTCTAAATTCTCACCTTTCTCACCCATGTGATAAGCGTAGTAATGTGGATCCTACATTATAAATTAATGAAGAACTCACCTTCAGTACTTCAGCAACTAGCTCACCTCCATGTCTTGTTGAATGATCATCTAACTATAGTACAGATAATCATATTAATAGATAAATCTTATCTTATCTTATCTTTAAGCTTGTCTTGGTTCTATTATATATTGAGCAATATAAGCTGATAAGATTTAGGCCCCTTAGCTTATAAATTCAGGAATTCCCAGAGCCAGCATCACATATTTGGAAGACAATAATTTCAATTCTTAAGGGAGTAAAATTAAACTGTTTTGTCCTCCATATTAGGAATATATTATGCTCCTAGGGTATAAGGAATATAGGATAAACAATGGCCAAACGTCACATGATTAACATAAGCTTAATTTTGTTCAGAAGAACTTGTCCATAGTTTGATCCATGCAAAATCAAAAATCCAAATTACATGTACCTTGTAAAGAAACTTGTAGTGAATCCTGAGCTTATAACACACATAAGCAATCGCAACTAAAATAAAGGAAAGTACTGCTAATCCAGCCAGAAATCCCGTCTCTAATGCTCCGATATCCATCTTGGAGAAGCACGAGCAAAACACGAGCAAGAGGTTCACTAGACTTCAAGTTGTCACTCCCCTAGCCTCCCCTCCCTAAAAATATTTTATGGTAGACCCCAGTCCTAGCTATTATTTCCGTTAAAAAAGCTCCGGTTTAAACTCGGGTTTAACAAGCGTCTAACAAAGAAAAGGACACAAAAGAAAAGTGAATGAAAAAAATTCACAATTTTCCCAAGATTGGTTATTTTTATCAACCATTTCAAAAACCGATCTTGGGATCCCTGTAGTAAGGATAACAGAGAGGGCTTAGTAACTAGGTTACCAGTCTTCTATTTCTCATCACGTCCAACATGGCGGAAAATTGAACTTTAAAGTGAAGTTGAAAAAAAATATTTATTTTTTAGCAAAATGAAGGACAGTATTAGCGAAGATGATATCAGACAAGCTCTGAGAGAGCAACTCGAGTTCATTGGTAAGCTAAAATGATGTTTTAGATAAAGATTTTGTTCCTTTTTTAGGGAACATCTAAGCTTATAGTGCTGTCTATAAATTAACACGCAGACAAATAAGCTTATGCTTGCTCCTTTGTTTGCTTGTAGAAAAAGACGATGTTCCAGTTAGTAAACCCAAGAAAAAGGTACTCTTATGGCCTTAAAGTATAAGGAATGAATTGTGCTATTTGGAAAGGTCAAATTTTAACTTTTACTATACATTTTCAGAAGAGAAAGGCCAAATCAAAGGCAGACGACTCACAGGACAAGAAGATAAAACTTTCAAGAAAAGACAAGTTGAACGATGAAGTTTCATTATCAACAGAAAATAGAGGTATGAAAAAATAAAAAAAACTTTATCCCCAACTCTGATTTTCCTTATTTCTTAATTTACTACACCAAATGAGTGTCTACTGCATATAAAATACATTTATCACATGTAAACTTACTATTTTTTAATGGGTGAAGTAAAATCACTTTAATATCCAATTTTTACCTTAGATACACAGAGACCACCTAGACCTCCACCAAGAGTAATTGTTTTTGAGGAGCCAGGAAAATCAAAAGAGAAAAACACAAGTCACAATTCTAGTGTAAGTTTTTTCCTGTAAATAATGTTCTACACGTATAAACATAACCAAATAAATTAACCTTGTTACAAAGGTACCATTTAAGCCTGGTTCACACAAGTGCCCAACGCAAATGCAAGTGCAAGCAAAATTACGTGTGAACTACAGCAATGCAAACAGAAACGGAAATCCAAGGAATGGAAACTTTTTTATTTTCTTGTGTTTGTGTTTGCATTTTTGAAATGTGAACTGGGGAACACACAAATTTATGTTAATGTAAACGCAAAGGCAAGACCAAAATGTTTTTGATGTAAACAAACATTACTTGCAAATTTTAATTTGCATTTCACATGTGAACACTGCTTGCGCTTGCATTTGCACTCATCTCTTTGCATTTGCATCGCTTGTGTGAACCAGGCTTTACAGTAATAGCCAATGTCTAACAAACCTGTGAATTTTCAACTTTATTATTTAAATAATGATCTCAACAGAAGTTAATAGATAAAAGTACAGAAGATTCAGAGGACTTAGATTTTTTAGAAATAGCAAGGGATGTCAAGGAATTTGGTAAGTTTGATGATTACATGTCACTATGATTATAATTATTCCCCCTTATTTTGAAGATACCCAATACGAAAATTAATCTTTTCTTTCTTTGATTCTGAGGGTTGCACCCCCAAGGCTGACTTTGTGCCCTGCACCCACCCCTCCCTGAACAAAATCCTGGATCTGCCCCTGTATTCTAACATAAATAGACCACTACATACAGTACATATCAGTAGTCATGTTCCTGGGGTATATGCTCAATGTGTTTAATTCTCTTTCTTCATTGACTATCCTCAAGGTATGACTGGATTCAGTAAAAAAGAAAGAAGAAAATACGAACAGCAGAAAGCTCAGGCACTGGGTGCAAAGGTCAGTGGTTAAGAATAGTCCCCTTTCTTGTTTGTTGTGTACTGGTTGTTATAATAGCCACACACACACACACACATCTGGATACTTGTATTATGGGGGTTACAATGCACTGGGGTTGTACTGGTCCTGATCAGCTTTTGTTATTTTCAGGCACCTAAAGGAGCCAAGATGCCATACAATATTCTAATAGCGCACCAGAAAAAACAGAAACAAAAGGAAATGACACGTCTAAAACTGGTTAGTGTATCACTATGTTAAGCCTGGTTTTCACTTGTCATAGAGCTGGAAGAAGCCTATGATGAAGTGAAGACCAGAAAATGGAGTTGGAATCGGGGTCAGAAGTGGAATTGGAAGGTTTCCTTTTGCTTGCCATTTGCTTACACTAAGTCTTGTGACGAGCGGGTTTTGCAATAAGTTACACATAAACTACTTCCAACTCCAACTCCGATTCAGTCACAAGTGAAAACCATTACATAAACCTGTACATTATTGTTGATGATCCTTGTAGCATAGAGTCCTATGGTCACCCTGTGATAGAAGGTGTGTCTCTAATAGAGCTTTTAGCTTGGGCATAATATTTTCTCATTTCAGTTGACTAGTCACTACCCTTAGATCTGTCCATGAGATTATCATTATATAAGTGAGCAATTGTAGGAGTTAATGTGGCTAAATTCATCTTTAAATTCATTTTGATGTATACCCAGGAAAAGGCTATGGGGATGTCAACAAAGAAGAGCAAAAACAAAAACAAAAAGAAAGAAAATCCAACAAGGTATGTGAAACAGAAACCATGCAGACAGCATGTGGGATTGGCAGAACACAAGACAAGTGTTAGGAGAAGCATGACATGTAGCAGAGTGCTTTTTGACACTTTTCAAGTGTTCTACCAATCTCCAAAGTGCTATATAACAGAGCAAAGCACAGCCAGCAAGTTTTATCGAAAGTTGGCTATTTTGATTCGATCTGTGAGTTAATTCTGACTTAGATCAGCCCACAGGTTGTTGCAGGGTTGGATAAAATTTGAACTTATAGCAGTGAAACAACAGAAACAGGTTGTTGTTAAGGTATCAGTGCCCTGATGGCCGAAGTGGCTCAGCTCTCTTACCCATCTTTTTTTCTCTCTTTACTTTCTAGTTCCATTGGCTGGTGGTCTGATAAGTCTAGTAAAGGTCTTGATGCATCAATAGGAAAATACAAGAAAGGAGTGCAGATGCTCAGTCAACGTGATATTAGGAAAATTAAGCAAAGAACAAAATAAAATGCTTGAATATTGTATATATTTTAATAATGTATTGTAGGAAAACATTGATATTAAATCTTAAATTCAAATAATGAGAGTTTCATTCACTGGTGGATTGTGGTAGCAATAGCTTCTACATGGGTGTAGGAATAACGAGGAAAGACGTAAAGTTGTAGCATTACGACAGTTACCATGACAGCAGCCTGTAGTATGCCCAAAGCCACGGAAAAGGCAATAAAAGATTTGGCCACATTTGAATGTCTCTTGGCAGTTTCGTATTCTCCCCTTTTGACAGCCCGTTGACTCTGTTGCAGAAAAAGTAACATTTTCTCAGGATATAATCATTTACGACATTCAAAGATATTTAGTATATGAAGAACTGACATCCAGAATCAGTACCAAGTGATGCACACACGCCTAATTTCAATTTTTTTAAACAAAGTCCACAATGTTGCGCGAAGTCGAACCGTGTGTACCGGAGTGTTTACCGCGCTGCGTGAATATCGTACCACGTGTATTGGATTGCGCATCGTGTCGTACGTCTGTTGGTGTGCGCATCGTGTTGTGTGAATATCGTACCGTGTGTGTTGGAGTGTGCATCGTGTTGCGTGAATATCGCACCGTGTCTGTTGGAGTGCGCAACGTGTTGTGTGAATATCGTACCGTGTGTGTTGGAGTGTGCACCGTGTTGCGTGATTATCGCACCGTGTCTGTTGGTGTGCGCATCGTTTTGCGTATGTGTTGGATGTGCACCGTGTTGCGTGAATAACACAACGTGTGTGTTGGAGTGCGCAACGTGTTGTGTGAATATCGTACAGTGTATGTTAGAGTGTGCACCGTGTTGCGTGATTATCGCACCGTGTCTGTTGGTGTGCGCATCGTTTTGCGTATGTGTTGGATGTGCACCGTGTTGCGTGAATATCACAACGTGTCTGTTAGAGTGCGCAACGTGTTGTGTGAATATCGTACCGTGCGTGCTAGAGTGTGCACCGTGTATCACTAACTCTTCACTAGGTTTAATATTAGGCTATTTTATTTACCTTTGCAGCCTGCCAAATAGCAGCAAACCCAAGTGGCCAAAAACACAATACAGAAGCCAGAATGGAAGGAATCAAGAAGTTCCTGGGCTTCCTTGAATTTTTCTTATCAAATAAAGCTGATTGGGGGACGGGTTCGTCTTCACTGTTAGACACAGGGCTGCTAACAATTTTGACAGAAGGAGACGGCTTTAAACCGGTTTGATTTTCCCTGTCAGAACCTCCCGACATACTCTTGATTGATCGACAGTTTTTTTCTTTTATACATTTGACATGGTGGGTTTTATTACTCCCTTCGTAATTGATGACGCATTTGTGTTGCCATAGTGATATTGTTGACGTTTACACGCACGCGCGCAAAAGTTTTGTACACAGGCTCTCAGTATTTTCTGTCCCACCGCGCCACCACGAGAAGCTAATTTATCCATGTATGACTGAAGAATCTTGGAACATGAAGACACTTCTAAGCCTTGTAGTCTAATTAACATTAATGTGACCTAATCTTGATCACGATAGTGGAATTAAAAACCTTCAAAATTTTATCGATACCTTGGAACAACCTCAGGGCTCATCTAAGTCAGGGCACGGCTACCTCACAGATCGAACCCTGAAACAACCTCTGGGCTGATCAAAATAAGTTCACGATTAACTCACAGATCGAACCCTGAAACAACCTCTGGGCTGATCAAAATCAGTTCACGGCCAACTCACAGATCGAATCCTGAAACAACCTCTGGGCTGATCAAAATCCGTTCACGGCCAACTCACAGATCGAATTGGAAATTAGCTTGTAATTTTTTTTACGAATTAAGGGAGGAAAACTAGAGAACCCGGAGAAAAACCCTCAAATATTAATCAAGGGTGATACTTAACAAACTCCAGAGACGAGAGACAAGTACACTACTTCTACTTCAATCGATTACCCAAAATGGTTCTTTAAAATTTCGTAGCAATTATCAATAAAACTGCACCCTCTAGTTCTACAGGCTAGCATATTGCTTATTGCATTAATTTCTTTTCTTTTGTAAGGATATATATAATAAATTATCCTTATATTAGTTGAAGTTATCAAAGAAGATAGGAAAAACGTGATTAGCATTGTTCTCGAATTCTGTTGCAATAAATCCCGAAATACTTTGTTAACTTGAGTAGATCACAGACAACTCACTTACAGTGCATGCAATAAGGCTTATCTTAATGTTTCATAAGTACTATCTTCCAAAAACCCGAATCATCCCCTATTAATACATGGGAGGGGCATGGATGTGTCTGTGTGTCTGGGGGGGGGGGGGGGGGGGGAGAGAAGGGAGGTTAGACTGAGAAAACTGCAATGATTCAGTAGAAAAATAGGTGAAAAAAATTATATAGTTTGGATGGCTGTTGCCTTGAATGCATACTCCCCATCTCCCATCATCAATGTGAATCAATTGCTTGGATATATCTAAACTACACCATTTTCTAAATTACTGAGCGCATGGGAGATATTTTACGAGGGACAATTACCAGGGAATTACGAGGGAACCTGAGGGTTATGACATTATTGATATTTTTGGATCAAATCACATTTTTTCCGCCTTTGAATGCTTGCAATTGCTTTTAAATTCCACTTACTTCACCGTAGATAATTCGTATCAGTTTATGATGGGACAAGTACAGCCAACTAGCCAATCAACTATGACAGTAATGCGCTTGTCTCGGTCTAATCTGGTGGTCCGAAACAGAAACCGCGCAGGCCAAATAATTTACCCTCAGCTAGATGCCTTGAAACAACCTCTGAGCTGATTCAGATCAGGCTCGCAGCTAGCTCATAGATCCCACTGGAATTTGCGAGGGGAGACAAACTGGAGAACTCGGAAAAAAACCCTCGAATCGAGGAAAAGACCGCAAACTCTATTCACATGTGAAGCCAAATCTATACTAGGAATCGAACCCGAAACCCCAGAGGTGAGAGGCAATCCCTCTACCGCTATGACATGTGCCCTTGATTATGACATAGTCGGAAACAGAAACCGCGCGAGCCTAATATTTTACCATCAGCCAAATAATGACACACTTCCAAACCCCAGGCTTGCTATGTTCTTACTATTTACTTATCTGCGCACCTTGATCGTTCAGTTATTACCTAGATATATTGGTGCTTAATCAAAAGTTCTTGCAGTTCATGATTTTCATTGACCGCTATGGTCTTTACGTCCTACGCAAAAGGTCGTCACGTTGTCACGCAACGTTCGTGGCCGACCCCAAGGACGCCTGCGCAGGATACTAGGTCTTTGTTTGTCCGTGCGCTAAAATATCACTCACTTAAATTGCGCGTCTTTACGGCGCCAATTCAAGCACTTCGTATTAAGTCAAAAGTCTCTCAACTCAACCACTAAGCTTAAAAAGCTTTCTATTCTAAAAACTGCATTTGATTTAATTTAGCGAGTTATTTGGATCTGAATAGTAATTGAAAAAACTCCAAAGCGAGCCCGCCTGGCAGCTATGCAAACAATCTTATTAAAAAGCACTAGGCTTTTTAATGATGGTTTCATTTCGGTTTTAAGGCATCTTTAACTCTAAGTGCTACTCCTCTGATATCCTCATATCGATTATTTCAATTGCCTCTTAGTATTTCATTTCCGTATCGATCCCTCCAACTACTTTCCTCATCTTAAATGCCTTACGTTTCTAGCTTAGTTTCCTTCCTCATGCTAAGGGGGGGGGGGGGGGGGCAGGGGGGCACGTGACAAATTTTCGGGAATTAGGTAATTGTTTGTCTGTTGTTTTGTTTTGATAATTTTTTACTTTTTTGTTCTGGGCGACTTTGCTCACTTTATTATATTTGCAATTATCGCGTCCCCCCTTTTTTTTCTTCGGCAATCTTGGCCCTTTTTCTTTTTTTTTTTTTTTGCTTTTTGCTTCGCGTGCCCCCTCCCCCCAGATCCCTGGTCCTCGCTACTCCCCTGCTTGCATATATACCTGTTTTATATTTATTTTCTTCGTTTGTTCGTACATGTTTCAGAGCACGTTTGATTCGTGTTTTTGCGTCCAGTCCTGCACAATTTTCAGACCTCTGTATGGGATGTCAATGGTTTCTGTAATCCATAAGATTTATGATAATGGATGGCAGCCAAAACACGACTCTCGTAGATCGTTATGTACCTTGAGTTGTCTGGTTTTTCACTGGCATCTATTTGTTATGTCGTCTGGAAGCACTAA
This sequence comes from Anthopleura xanthogrammica, assembly GCA_964019055.1. Classification (NCBI taxonomy): domain Eukaryota; kingdom Metazoa; phylum Cnidaria; class Anthozoa; order Actiniaria; family Actiniidae; genus Anthopleura; species Anthopleura xanthogrammica. The sequence goes on along the minus strand of OZ025218.1, from coordinate 8,364,495 downwards.
AAGATAATCATGATTTCACTTTCTAGAAACTTCTACCGGCTTAAACTTGTTGAAAATCAATCGACCTTTGCAATTAATTGTGTTTAATTTGTCATTTCCATTAACATATCGAGTATCATTGCAAATTTAATTGGATAGTTGGAAGGAAGGAAGTGAGAATAAAATGGAAATCCTCGGAAGGGCGGATAAGGATCAGAGTTAAATATTCTCGGAGGGGAGGGGTGGAAGTATCAAAATTGCGCCTGACTGGGGTGGTGTGTGGTGGTTGAAAAAACGTCTGTTTTCAGTCGCGAGGTTTTCTGAGGGAAAGATCGTTAAGGATTAAAGTTCAATATTCTCGGAGGGGAAGGGTGGAAGTGCGTTGGTAAATCTGTCGTTGATGTTGTCTTGATACCATTAAGGTTTCATGTGCAATTAAAAAAACACCTTGCTAAAGAACTCTGTAACATTAGCTCAATAACGGAAGCTGGCCCATGGCCATCGAAAAACCGCTTCTCTCATAGTGAGCGTTTAATAGATACCCTAAAGAAACTGACAGCTTCGAGAATATTGGCCGGCAAAAATAGAGGAAATTAAACATGCTTATATTATATTGAATTGTGCCAGAAAGTGTGAACTCTATCCAAGTATACGTATTTATCGTGGAGATTGTTCTAGAAAGTAGTTGAGAGGTTGCGGGGGATCTTATAGCGAAGAGCGGACGAGCAGCTGTGTTTTTAGATGTATTATGAAAGTAAAATATAGAACTGAAAAGACATGACTTTTCAAAATATTATTTGGAATAAGAATGGCTTTGCGGAAGTTCGTGTTGTGAACAAAAAAAGAGAGTTCTGATTATCATTGCACTTAGGCAACGTTATTTTGGTGACCTTGGCTGTAAAGATTCTTTTTTTCTGATTGTTTTCTTTCGTTTTCAATATTGTTATGACTTCTGTGTAAGCGGCATTGTTCGCTAAAATCTACCATTTTTGGCGGGAAACTTGCTGCAACAAAAACCGCGTGTTGTGCAAGCTGTTCCGTGAGTTTTAGGCGCATGAAAAACATAGGTAAATAATTCTAAAAATGCTCATATGTGTGGTTCACATTTACATATACTTGCCTAATTTGTCGGCATTTGGTTTTTCGAAAATGACTTTATATATGTTTGATTGCATTTCTTTCAGTAATTCACGTGTAAAAGTTAGAAAAATCGCAGCATGGAATCCGAATAAAGTATTATTATCCTCCTAGGATATTTCAGAAAAATTTAAAAAATTCAAAATTCAAAAATAAATATAACATCCTTAAGGATGCTGAATCGGCTTTGTCAGTTGCCTGGCAACGAAGCTCCTTGACAACATAATAAAAGGAAACGCTATCACTGAGTCAGGAAGTCCTGCCGGTTGGCTGTCATTTAAAATGCCTCTAGCGCTAACAAATCTAGACTTTCTGTAGCTGACTGCTAAGATAACATAATAATCTTTTCGAATTCTAATTAGAAATTTGGCTGTAAAATAAGAGACAATCGGGAAAAAAATGGATGAAAACTTTTTTTTGCAGGGAACTTTTCATGGTCGGTAAAACAGCTGGCCACGTATTACAACGTGAATTTTTAATTCTAAGTTATACAGTCACGAATCATATCGAGGAATATCCCCGTTTGAATGTTTGTTTTTGCATATTTTCTCTTGTTTTGCATTATTACTATTACAGCCGCTCTTGAAATCCTGAAGTGAATTCTTTTTCAATCATTCAGTTATTTCACGATTGTTTCTGAGTAATTTTTCAAAACATCTTGCCTTCTACAAACTCACACAGCTAATGGAAATTTTAATTAGAGACCTCACACTTAGGTCGGCAGCGACTTTAAGTTTCGATTCTATAAAATTTTCCATTTGATATTAAATTGAAAAACTTTAATCTAAAGCCACTATCTATTTTGCACCCCAAGATTGCGACCAAGGATTCCATATCAACGCGGAAGAAAGTATATCAAAAAGACAGAACATTGAGTAGTTTTTAGTCAATTTTCCCCCCCAGGGGAGCGTTTCAGATCTTGTAAGACCACCAAAACTAATATTGAAAAATCTGTGCGTAAAAATCCAAGATATATCCTAGCAAATGCCGACGTACAACATGTTATTTATTTTATCGAGCGATACATCCATACGGCGCTAGATACAATGGTGGTGAACTCAGAAGAGGTGAGATTTGGAAAAAGTTTTTTCCAGCCAAGATGTTTTAAACAATTTTTTGTCACTTTCAGAACTGTTTTTGTTTTCACCAGAAAATAGTATCTGCAAATAACATATTGTTGATAAATGTTCTCCTGGGGGTGTATGGGGTGCATGGACCTTTCCTACGCGGCACCCATCTTGGCTTGATAGATTTCTCCCAGCGCGCACAGCCTCGTATTCAAGCGCTTCAGGACGAGGTTAAACTACGCAGGTTTAAACAAAGGATTTTATTCTCAGGGCAAAGATGGTACCGTGTGATCAAGGATGATTTCATCCATGGATGACAGGGACTGATAAGACTGGGAAGTGCTCAGCTTCCAGCTTCCCCCTTCCCCCGCCACCCCACGAACACATACTACAGGCCTATACCCATGACGTTTTGTGGGGTGTGCAAACTATAATTCGTGAGACCAAAGTGGACCAAATCCAGGCAAAAATGTGACCGTTAATTTTGCATTGCCAATGGAAGGTCTGAATCAAAAAGAAAAAAGAAAAGATGAAATGAAGAAAAAAAAAAAGAAAAGAAAAGAAAAATGCAAAACAAAAAAAACGAAAAAGCAAAAAAATATATATATACGTACTAGCTAGGTTACTAAAAAGGTTTCAAATATCAACTCCTTCCCCTCCCTCACACATGTACATTTTCAAGACTTTAATCTCTGATGTTAGCATACTACGCACTCTAATGTACAATAATGCCTTTGTACTTATTGATTGAACCTAATGGAAATCCTTTCGAAGAGGATTATACATTTTACAGTCAAGATCAATCGACCTTAATTCCTGATGGGGTTATACATAAGCAATATGCTGTACTTTCGTGCATTAAACAGGGCCGGGGCGGCAGAAGGAACTGAAAAGTGGGGGGCTCAATGATTACGCCAAAGCAAAAAAAACAAAAAAAACACAGAAGGCTAAAATCGCTGAATCGCGCGCTGAAGCAATAAAAAAAACAGAAAGCTAAAATCGCTGAAGCAAATAAAACAGAGAGCAAAATCCTGGGGGGGCTTGGCCCCCCTAAATTTAAAATGGGAGGCCTCTAGCACCCTTGCACCCCCTCGTCCGCTGGCTATGTTCAAAACTTCATATTTGGTAGCAAGATATACATGTGGTCTAAGAGGTGGTAATGGCCTTTCTTGACAGGGTCAGTGGTGTGTCAGCTTCAGCATTATAATTATAGAGGTAATGGCTAGAAGCTTTATAGATGCAGTTGCACCATCATATAATGAACAAACAAACCAAAATAACTAAATTATAATACATAATAAATAAATAATAAATAAATAATAATGGATGGATGGATGGATGGATGGATGGATGGATGGATGGATGGATGGATGGATGGATGGGTGGATGGGTGGATGGATGGATGGGTGGGTGGATGGATGGATGGATGGATGGATGGATGGATGGATGGATGGATGGATGGATGGATGGATGGATGGATGGATGGATGGATGGATGGATGGATGGATGGATGGATGGATGGATGGATGGATGGATGGATGGATGGATGGATGGATGGATGGATGGATGGATGGATGGATGGATGGATGGATGGATGGATGGATGGATGGATGGATGGATGGATGGATGGATGGATGGATGGATGGATGGATGGATGGATGGATGGATGGATGGATGGATGGATGGATGGATGGATGGATGGATGGATGGATGGATGGATGGATGGATGGATGGATGGATGGATGGATGGATGGATGGATGGATGGATGGATGGATGGATGGATGGATGGATGGATGGATGGATGGATGGATGGATGGATGGATGGATGGATGGATGGATGGATGGATGGATGGATGGATGGATGAATGAATGGATGGTTGAATGAATGGATAAACGAATACATGCGTAAATGGAGGATAAATAAATGTTTTATTTTACAGGGAGTTGTGTTGCCAAGTCACCCAAGCCAGGGGATGATGATGATGATAATGATGATAATAATAATGATAATAATAATGATAATAATAGATTGGTGTAAACCCCTGCAAAGCACACTATCTTTTCACATGTTGATTTTTACAGAGAGCTGTTTGCAGTGAGCTGTTTGCAGTGTTCACTAGGTTTGATCCCACTCAGCTTAGACCATTTAGTTCGATCAATGAAGAGCAACGTAAAGTGGATCAGCTGGATAGGTGGTTTATGTAGATTAATCTAAAGTAATCAAAGAGTTTGACTAATAGCGTAAACAATACGTTATAACTAAATCAACCAGGATTGACGTAGCTCCAGGATCAAACATTAAAAGATTTGCTACAATATAGATCCATTTCTTGTTAATAACATGGACTGCAGAGCTCCCTAAAACGTGGTGGGGCTAAGATTGGAAAATATAAGAGACTAGTATGGGAAAATGGAGTAAGTGGTAGGGCTATAGCACTAGGTCCCTGATCAACTCTTTCATTTACTATAATAGAATGCATGTGAATGACTGAGTAAGTACGATTCACTTCAACTTATATTAAGATTATGTTTTCAATTTAATGTTATATTCTTAATGAGATAAGCTAAGGTTGTATAGCATACATTTGAAATACAAAAGCCTGAGGATATTGAAAGAATAACTGTGTTTCTTAGGAACTAGCTTCTAGCTTTTTTACATTACAGATCCAGTTTATTCATAAATCTGAGAAATTCCCTAGCATTGTTGGCTACTACTATATTGTTGGCTGTATATATTATACTACCATCAATGAATATCAACTCACAGTAGTATAAGTGTATACTATTTATAGGATCTTATAAACAGCGAAGCAATAAACAACAAATCTATACAACAAAACCTTAATCAAGTCTACCTTAATGAGATTATATGTGATTAGTGCAGTTTCTAAAACTTATAAGGAATTCAGTTTAGCTCTGAAAGGGAATCATAAGGTCAAGAAACAAAATATATTGCGATTAAAAACTTAGAACTTAAAAAGTCAAATCAACTTGAATACACATTCTAGTATTTACCAGCGAGATCCCCGCACTCGTTAAGTATATATGACTGCATGATTAACAAAAGTTTATTGTTCAAAGAACTAATTTTAACAAAAGAAAAATTTTTCCACCACTGCTATTTCCGGTAAGACAATAATAAACGTCTGTCAGGTCAGTGGAAAGGAATGTAGAACGACAAGCGTGTGACATCACTACAGTGACTTTACGTTTTACGTATACGATGTCGATTAAGCACGAGAGCGTTCGAGCATGCATAGAAAATATCTTATTTGCAATTCAAAATTTTCTATTTTTTCGTTAGAATAACAAACAAACAATTAAGACTTGGGGGTTCAACAAGAAAAAATGCAATGAATAAATTCTTTAATGAGTATCTGGTCTTCTCTTCAGTTCAACTCTTTTTAAAATAAATATTTTTGGAAACCATTCGAGTGTAAAGGTCAGAAACGAAAGCCAATTCATTGTTCAAGAATGTAATATTGAATCATTTAAGGTTGACGTAGAAAAAACTAGTATATACGCAAATAATTCGAACTTTAGAGGGGAAAAACAAAAACCCATTAGATACATAAGCGAACATTTTAATAAGCGCGAAGATTGAAGTACAAAAACGTACAAAATAGCCTCAAAGGATATATATTTCCCGAGGGAATTAAAGTGAAAGTATTTGTCTTTAAATTATTCTTAATACATCCGAGCAAAACACAGCTAAAATATAAGGCTTTTAGCATTGAAAGGCAAGGGGAAATGTTGTCGAGATGTAGTTCAAGAAGAATTTAAGAATGGGATGTCAAGCGTTTCATTTGCTTGCCATAAACTTTGTATAAAATGTTAAACAACAGTTTGAAAAATAAGTGTAGAAATTGTCTTTATTCTTAAATCTTTGCATCTACAACTGTGCTTTCTAAAGGAGCATTTCAAACGGAATATAAAAGTCGTGTTCAGCAGAAAAAGCTAGATCATTTGAGTTCCATCATAGTGACTTCACTTCAGGAAACGAAGCGAGACGAAATTTTTAGTCTTGATCATATGGTTTGTTCACATTTTACATTGCAAAAGACACTCCTTATGAAGTGATTTTAACCACAGAACGTTCCAAATTAAACTTTGTGCTCGAGTAAATAGCACAATTTAATGTATAAATTTATGCAGGCGAGTATTGAAGCTGGAAGATACAGCCATAATAGCAATTATAAGCGCTGAATAAAGCACTGACCAAAACACACATTCTTAATACGCTTTAGCAACAAATGAATGCTATCTTACATCTCTCAAAGATTCTTATAATCTTCTACTAAATTTTTATTCCAAAAATAGTGTGATATATTTTCAGTGATTGTTTTTGCGAGATTTATACCTAGCCGTTCCGTTTTAACAGTAAAGAATATCTATATTATTGTGAAAACGAAACTGGTACAAATTGTTCCCAAGATATTCCAAGAATGGCGAAGTATACAAAACGTTGTTCAGTCGATGGTGAGTCTACGAATACATTGAGCTAATATTCTACATCGTCAAAGAACAATAGTAATTTTACAATGAATTTAGAACACTGACTTTGTTACTCCAGTCTTGTCCAGATTGCTTGGCAGATTTTCTCAGATTCTTACTCGGCCTTGCTGATTTCATATCAAGGACAAAATCACTGTCCGAAGACTTGGCCGGTTCAGCCCTAGCCGGTTCAGCCCTAGCCGGTTCTTCGGTCTCTTCAACTCTTGGAGCGACTGGAACACTAGGTTCTTCAGGTTTTGGAGGTGCTGATTCCACCACTGGGATTTCCGCTGGTTTTTCTTCTTGTTCATCGACCACACGTTTGAGTTCTTTAACCGCTTCTGCTTCATCAGGAGTAGGACCAGAGGGTTCTTCTGGAGCACTAGGTTCTGGCTCGTGAATTACTGGGGGCGGTGCACTCTCTTCTACAGCAACAGGAGCACTTTCTTCGATTTTTTCTGACACAACATCGGGTGTAGCATCACCGTTAGCTAATACATGCTCGGGTTCTGCTTCTGTTTTCACAGCGACTGATGATAAATTAGCCATATCAGCCGTACATGATCGATTATTTTCCTCCAAATACGCCAGTGTTATTTTGTCACATACGAGTAAGGTGGTTTCGTTCGGATTTTCCTTGATCTTTTTGACGACTTCGCCATGTGACATTTTTTCTACATTTGAGCCATTCACTTGTACCAACTTGTCTCCTTCTCTTAAACCACCTAATTCAGCAGGGCTGTCTTTATCCACGGCGCTAATGGTTTGTCCTGGTTGATTCTTGTCTCCATGCAAGTTAAAACCATAGCCTTGACTCCCCTTCACGAGTCGAGCAAGACGAGGAACACTAACTTGGCTTGTATCAGTCATGTTTTGTACGTACAGCTCTGTTACCAGTAGTTAATACAAGTCTCTACGCTTTCCAGCAGTCAAATGAAACACACTTAGTTCAGAATGTTCCCTTAAAACTTCAAGGTGACGAATAACTCAGAAACGCAAACAGCTCGACTCTCTTCCCCGTGAAATTCGATGCATCTTTCCTCGCAATATTGCCTTATAAGGTACAAATCCCGCCCACACGTCGATATGTATTCAATCAGTAATTTATTCAAGCCAATTACAACTTGGAGCTTTTTTTATTCCCATGGTTTAACAACAACATTGTTCAACAAAGTTAAAAATATCACGAAGTAATTCTAAGTAGACCTTCAAATTTCCGTGTAATTTGAATTTGTTTTTCGCTTATCATTAATTGTTTTTTTCTGACCGTGGTTTCTGGTCTTTCTGAATTGACTTCATTTTTTTGACGTATTGCACGATCATGTAGTCTTGAATAACGGATATTTCTCTGAAAGTCTTAAAAAAAATTCAATCACAACTAGACAGTACAATAAAATTGTCCAAATTAGAAAAAAATATTTGCAAGATTTTTATTCATTTCAGCGGCCGGCGCAAGTTTATATCTACCAGTTTATTTATCACTTCTTCTCATTAACATTTATGCGAACATTGATAAATCAGACAAAACAAAATAATTGACTCGCGAAACCATGCGAACCACAGAATTTACCAAAAGCTGAAAGGAAGGAAAAAATTCCACCAGATCAGAAGTGGGAATTAGACTATGAAAGCTGATGGCAAAACGCGCGCGTCGACGTTTTCGAGATAAAGCTTGTTTATGTTTGATTAAAGGTCAATATATCTGGCAAATTTTATATTAGACTTGAGCAAAATAAGACCTAACGATCTAAAAGTCACTGAGTCACTTCATTAATCCTAGATCAGATAAATATAAATGATCTATATTATAAAAAAATATGCAGACATCCATTCAAAAAAATATGATATATCCTAAGTCACGCATTCTCTAGAATAGTACATGGACGTGCTCTTGAATAGCGATTGAAACCATTTCTTCTCTGCTTACGTAGACACCAAGTGGGCGGTTGAGATTGAGTATTAGCTATTGGAGCATGTCCCACTGATTACAGTCCCGACAGATCCAGGACTTGTTAAGGGGGTTTGGGAAAAAAAAACATTGGATATTTTCCATAGAGCATAATATATATTCTCTCTTGCTATTTTCTATTTGGGATCCATAGTCCATATTTACCCCCCCCCCCCCCTCCCCCTAGATCCGCCCCTCTGATATTGGGCCAATTTGGAAACTGTAGGGTGGTCTCGCTTTGCAGATACCCTAGGGCGCTTTCACTTTGGAGTAAATAAACTGCACCGGGAAAATTACTAGAAATATAAGAATCGAATAAATACACGAAAGGTTAGCGGGCAAAGATGTCAAAGACTGAGTCAATGAACTGGCTAACTTTAATTATAGCAAGAAATTTGAAAGACAGAATTCGTGTGTGGCCATGGAGAGGCGGGAGCTTTATTAACTCTTTAAACAAGATAAGAAAGGAGCTATTTTCAGTATTTTGGTCTTTAATTACTGGGTTGCTATGGTAGCAAACCAGTCTTAAAATGAGATCCGTTTTTCGGGCGTCAGGTAGACCATAATTTCCAGTTATAAATGACCAGTTAAACACATTTTGGCTAAGAGTATTTACATTGATAAAACGTTTGTTTTGCAGCGAACAGTTTCGATACTGAAATAGATATGTTCATTTCATCAGCTAGTCTTGAAAGGTACTCTAGTAGGTCAAGTAGAAATATAATATGCGTTGACAAGTCAGTAACGCAACACTAATGTCTTACTAGAATTTAAAATGTTTTTAATAAAGGGGGACTTTGAACCCAAAAGGAACATCTTGGTAAGAAATAATAGAGTATATAGGATTGGTGAGTGGGCGAGCTCTCGCACAGGCAACCCAGTGAACGCTCCAAGAGCGTCTAGTTTCAACTGAAAAGTGCAACAAATAAGCCGGTTGCTAAGGGTTACGACTAGTAGTCTGGCGGGGTCGTCAAGAAACGATATTTCCCCATCCGGTTTCCCCTCCCCCCACATTTTTAAAACCTACTTGTAAATCCTTCCAAATTTGTAAAGATTTTCAAAATATAGTCGACCATCTTCTACTAAACACAAGGCTGATCTAAATAACTGTTGATCTAAATATTAAAATACATATCTATGTGCGTGACTCGGACACACCCAATCGTTTATTAGATCCAGATTTCATTAAGTCACGAAATAACAGAATAGCGCCAGACACCATGTTTTGAATCAAAACCATAAAGTCTTTAATACAACTCACAATATTTTCTCAGTCTATTATCTTTTGAAAATAAAGGAATTCAATAAGATATTTTAAATATTTGATGTGCGGGCTGGTTACCCGAGCGCGAATATTAATGTGTGGAGACCCTGTGGTTTTTTATGCGCATGTCATATGAGGGAAGATAGGACTGTGATGTTTGTAGACAAGATGGCGGACGTTCTTCATGATCTGACTTGAATTTGAAAGACAGAAGAACTAAGCCATCGACATGAGCTTTAAGGCTTTTGATCTCGTGCCTGTGCTAGAGAAGATAGTAACGTCTTCTTCTGACAAGCCTAAAACGGTAAAAAAATAAAAATAGTGATAATAAAAATATGCTGAATTGTTTGACATAAATTTGATTGATAAGCTTAGCTTGAGTTTAGGTGTTTAGTAAGCTTATTTGAAGGTTAGCTTAGCTTTGATTTAGCTCTAATACACAGAGTATTCAATTTATTTTATTGTATACATTATTATGAATATATTTATAAATATAATTTACTGTACGTAGCTAATTACTGTTATTGGGATCTTGTCATTTAAGCTTATTGTAATCTTACAGTAAGTTTATGCAGGCATTATTTGGTGTGATCCATGTTAATCGATGCCAATCGACCACACTCAATGACAGTATCACAAGCAATTGATACCAATGGATAAGGTCACCAATTTCTCTTCCATTGATTGGTAGTTGATTTCCTATATATATCAAATGACATCGATTGTCATTGATTGATTATCAATCAATACCAGGGACCGTGTGAGGGGAGGGGCTGGAAGTGCTATAGCCCTACCACTTTTCCCTTTTCCCATACTAGTCTCTTATATTTTCCAATCTTAGCCCCACCACTTTTCTGCTTTACTAGTTTCTTTTATAGCCCCACCACTTTTAAAGGTGCTCGTATCCCATGAATACACTTGGCTATGCTTAACTTATATGTAACTTTTGGATATTAGTTACCCTGGGTTCAAGCGGCACTCCAGTGCTTCTTGGTTGTGGGATTCATTGCCTTTCACAATTGGCCTCTGGCCTTATGCTCCTTGGTGCCTACGGTACCTCTACCCACAGAGTGAGAGGACCTCTGGCACCCAGGATACAGCATAGAAGTTAGTCTTTTCTTGGAGGAAGAGATGCAAATTAATTTAAATCTTAAAATTTATCTTTTTGATTTAGATTGAATGCCTTGATTGTGCTGCACAGAATTTATTCATTGGGACGGCAGACTGGTATGTTAATTTGTTTAGCAGGAGTTGCTTGATGATTCTATCCTGTGCTTCAAAGTTTTTCTCTGGATATACTCGTGTTCGATTCCTCCTTCAGCAGGAATTGACTTTTATTTGTTATGTTTCTTTCACTATAGTTATGTGTTTCATTATGTGTTTGATGACACTGTGTCGCCACTTGGAAGAACTACTTTCCAATGCAGCCTTCAAACCCACAAGCATATAGGCATGGTAAGATATTAGTAAACTATAGTATGAGTAATATGTAGTAAAGAATGTAGTTTTGAAGAAACCCATTATTCATAATTGCATGTTAGTACGGTATCACAATCAACTTGGTATGAGTGACATAGTTAGCCTAGCCCTCTCGGACTACATCTTTGTCTCCTGACTCTCTTGGAAATTTCATAATTGTGAAAAATAAATTCTGTAATACCCCTCTCCCCCCTTCCCCTTGCAAATCAACTGATCAGGATTCACAAAGACAACGTTAACTTAGTCATGCAATGTATATTAAGGGTTTTTAATTGCCAACAGAAAAAGCCTATACAACAGGTAGTAACAGCACCAACCATTAACCGACTTCTGGTTCTTTGCGATGGTATGTAAAAAATATTAGATAATAGTTGTGTTGATAGATAGTCAGCAGTACAATATTATTCTAGGGAAAAGTGATAAAAATATTAGATTAATGTGCCAGTATTGTTATACAGGTGTATTTATATTTTTGATTTTCTTTTATAGGAATCATTCTTATGTTCAGCATGTTTGAACTAGAGGTAACAAATACTTTTTGCGAAAACATTTGACAAAATTATTTGACCAATATCTTCACTGACTTTTTTTTTTAATGTTGTTTCATGATAGATTATTGTATCAGGCTTCAAAGACAAATTAAAAGGGGTAAGTTAATACTGGTGAGTTCTAGCTGAAGTCTGAACCATAGAAAAGTATACTAACTTGAGTCTGTGTTTTTCATCTTTAGGTGAATTTTATTGCCAAAAATGAAAATCCTAATAATTTTGATCCATTTGCTGTTGAGGTAAGTTAGTTCAGTTCAGTTATGTTTTTCTTTGAACGGCAATGCCGCTACTGAGTCTAGTTGATTATAGCTATCAAATCGGTGAAGTTGCCTCCCTCCTGCTTCGATCGATTTGCCTGTTCGACATTGATTTGTAACATATTTGCGATATTTATGTGATTCTCTGAGTCCTTATTTCCTTGCTTGCTAACATCTCTTTGCTTTTCTACTGTTTTAATAGCTGGTTTGAATCCATTACATCTCATTCTCATTCATTCCATTATATCCCGTCCATCTATACATCAATCCATCCCATTGATTGTCCAATCCATTTGCCAATTCATACCATATTCCCATTCATTATCTCATCTATCCTATTATATCCCATCCATCCATTTATCAATCCAATGGTTCATATCTTCCATTATTTCATTCATCCCATTACAGTGTATACCCCATCCTTCCACCAATCTTCCAGTTTATTTAACCTTTTTTAGTTTGGACATAAAGTTCATAACATTCAGACCATGTGTCATTCCCTAGAATATCATTTCTTTGTTTAACTGTTGTGCAAGAGAAGACACATAAATATAGATACAACTCAAACAAAGAATCATATTCACAAGAGAATGACACATGGTCTGAAATGAAAAAAAATCTTATTCCCAGCTAATATTACATCCTAGCAATAATATAAATCTAAGATTCTCTGTATTCCCTTGTTAAATGTTTTTCTAGGTCTGTATTTCTATAGCCAGAAAGAAATCTGTTCAAATTGTCTCTGTAACAGAAAATAAAATGATACCGCTAAAGGAAATCACGCTAGCTGAACCACCACTACTCATGGTGAGAAACACCACTACACTCTTCTTTTACATGACATTGAATGATGACATTAATATTAATTATTATCCATTGCATTAACTACTGGGGAATCAAAGGTGGTGTAGCAGTAGTACACTTGCCTCTCACCTCTGGGATCTTGGGTTTGATTCCAGGACTCAGCATCACATGGTTAGAGTTTGGTGGGTCCCTTTGTTTCAAGGGTCTTTCTCTGGGTTCTCCAGTTTTCCTCTCTCTGCAAAACCAAGGTTGTTTCAGGGTTCAATCTTGGAGGTACATAGCCTGATTATTGAAATTAATTCCAGAGTGATAAAATTGCTTTTCAGGCTGCTGATGCGGGTGCGATATGTGTTGCTCTGTCCAATCAGTATAGATATTGCATGGTGAATGCATTGAATGCTAAGGTATAGTATGAGCTTCCAGTATTGTGGCATGCATTGTTTTAGAGAGTTGGCTTTCTTGGGTTTTAAACTTGTCAAAACTTCAGTCCATATATTCTAGACCTCTGGCACATTTTCCCCCAAGTCCGGACCTCCTGGCTGGTAAATTATAACCTCCACATGTATTTGTTATGTTTTATAAGGTACAAGAGCTATTCCATTATGAAGCAGAGAGTACCAAGGGGCTGATAATGAGAATAGGAACAGTAAGTACAACACTGTCGTAAATCAATGCACAAGTTTCGCATTCGATTTAAACCGCTGTTTTTGAAGACCACAGACTCATTTGCACAGGCTTAGCCTCATTTATAAGTTAGCTACATGTATTCAACTACATAATTAAAAGTCTATAGGATTGGTATTATTCAACTTGCACATTCTTTACATTACAGTTGCCTGTTGCTAATGATTTGCTTAAATGTAATGTAAAGAATGTGCAAGTTGAAAATTACCAATGTTTTGAAATCTTCAAAAACAGCGGTTTGCATTGAATGCAAAACTGGTGTATTTTAATGTTATTAGTTTTGCAGGATATTATTTACACCACTCCCCTTATGTAAGAGGAGCATAAATATACAACCATGTATTCTGCCATCCAGTATTCCAGGAACCCTGTATAATGGTACAATATATACTCATGTATTTGCAGGAAGAGTTTCTTCTAAATGGACCAACAGATCTGATGGGAATGTTTGTTACATCAGAAGGGACATCGCAAAGAGCTCCTCTGACATGGTCATTCAATGTTGAAGCGTTGGGCTATTCATTCCCATATGTTGTAGCCCTGGGAACCAATGTCATGGCTATCTTCAGGTACATTTCTATCTTTTAAGCTTTGGCTGTTGTATCACAGTGTGGTACACTCACATTAGAGCTAAGCTTCAATTGCTGTGAAGCCTAGGATCGAATTGGAATTTGGAAGTTGATTTTTAAGGAGGGAGGAAAACTAGAGAACCTGGAGAAAAACTCTCAAAGTACATTAGTGAACCAACAAACAACTGTAGGTGTGTTGAAAAGGGTGAAAAGGTGCTGGTGAGAAAGGCATCCTAGGCCCCTACTCCATATTTACTGACAACCTGCCAAAAACCTATCGGTACTCTAATTTATGATACAAATTGATAATGAAATTTTTTAATGATTTCTAACAGTATTGTCAGTCAAGATAATAAAGCTCAGAGACAAACTGTCACATTTAAGGTAATGATCAATGGGTATTATTATAACCATACCTTTGATAGCCAACATGGTGCATTGTGGTCTAGATTGGGTATAATATCTTTCATTCATCATACCCTGTTGTTTATACTACAGACCAGACTGCATCCTTTTTATTGAAGTGTGTTGGGTTCTGATATTGGTAGTATTGACTTTTTTAGAGATAGCAGACAATGCATTGTGGTCTAGTTTGGGTACAAACTTCTTTTGTTTATCATGTCTTATATGGTGTTGTTTGTATCCAAGCTAGAAAACAATGCATTGTCTGCTATCTCCAAAAAATTTTTAAGAAGGCATCCTGAAAATATAAATTCAGAACAGGTCTAATGGTTTCTTCTAATACTTTACTTTTTAGACAACTACTGATATTTTCATTTAAACTTGTTGTGCTCTTAGGGTGGCAAATTACTTCTTAATTATGAAAACAAAGTTTTTGTTTGTTCCAACAAAGAACTGTACTGCTTAGTGCAATTACCTTACAAGAAACAGGTAAAGTTTTGGGTATACATAAATTACATGAAATGCATTCCCATTCAATAGCTGAGGCAATGAAAATGGAAACAATTGATAAAAACGATATTTAAAGTAGTTGAGCTGTGGGAATTTAATTATATTTGAATTTCTGTTTTAGATTGACATGCTTCTAGCAGAAAAGAAAGTCAATGAGGCACTCCATCTTGCTCATATTGCCATGGAAACTTCGACAAGCCTTGAAAGAGACAGTAATGTATGCATTTGTCAACGAAAAAGAATTTAAGGAATTCAGTGGAGGCCATTATCTCAAGCCCCAGATATCTCAACGCTGTGGTTACCTCAAACTTGAGGCACTACAGTACATTACTATACAAAATTTTTCACCCTGGATTTCTTGAATGTCTGTTATTTTGAGCCTTCTTTTCTGGTTCCAATGAGATTTGAGATAATGGAACTTTATTGAATTTTCAAAAAAAAAATGTTTTCAATTTTACGCCAAGTTTCAACCACAAAAAATGTTAACATGATTTACACCACTTTTTTGCAGCTTCTTAGCCAGGTGCAAAAGAAAGCAGGGTTTATCTATTTTTCAGAGGGATGTTTCCGAGATGCTGCAGAACTAATGATTGATGGAGGACTTGACCCTAGAGAGGTAGGTTTTAGGTAACTTGCACCAACCGGTAATCAGCTAAATCAGGTGCGCTGTTAGCTATTGTAGTTGCAGTCAAACAACCAGAATTTTTGAGTTGAATGATTATCCGCCTTTCATCTTTTTCCAGTTGATAGCACTTTTTCCTTCGCTGCTTACATCATCCTGGACATTCCTCCCTTCCAGAGAACTACATAACATTAAAGATGTCAATTGCTTGAGTAAGTTTTTCATGGATAGAATTCTATGTTCACATCAAGGAAGAGACCAACAAACTCTCAGACTTCTCACCTCTGGAGTCTCAGGTCTATAGACCTTTTTAACTTGGGTGGTTTGTTGTGTGTGGTTTCTTTGTTTGAGGTGTATCCATATTCATGTGTCTTCTCATGTACAGCCATTTAACAAAGAAATGATATGCTAGGGAATGACACATGGTCTGAAATGGGACAACAAAACACCCAAGCTAATAAGGTCTATGGACCCATCACATGTGAGCAGGATTTGTATCTAGAAAGAGACCCAACAAACTCTACTCACATGTGATTCTGGATCCAGGAATCGAACCTGAGACCCCAGAGGTGAGAGGTGAGAGGCAGGGTTAGAATTTCCACTTTTTAGTAACAAGATTAATTTATCTCATACATTGAGCAGCTACAAGACAAATGGATAGAATGCAAATGCAAAGACTTTGTTTTTCTTTGCATTTCATGATTATTTTCTAAAAAGAGAACTAGCTAGAAAATGAGAGTTCAATTTCTTTTCACTCAATATTTGTAATTTTCAACTTGCATTTAGCTAATTATCTTGTGGGAATTTCGAACCCTGAGAGGTTGAGTCTCTTGATGTCTGGAATTATGTTGAAGTTTAGTAGTTGTAGAAATCAGTTTTTAATTTTCTTTCAGTGAAAGGAAGCAAGACATTCATGGCGGAGGCAAAGAATTTTCTTCTGTCATTTTTAGTAAGTCTTTTTATGTCAGGCGTCTTCTTACTTTTATATATAAGTAAAAAAATATATTTAGCTGTCAGTAGTAGTTTATGTAATAATAATGACTAATAATCGTTTATTTATAGGAGGAGTCACGGGAGAGGCCAGACTATGTTGAATGTAAAGTGGTGAGTTTCAAACCTAACTTGGAGAAAATTGAAAACAAAGAAATTGGTTAATCTAGTTTGTTTTGTTTTTTTGTATGTAGGAAGTAGATACTGCCTTGTTAAAACTGTATGCAGAAATAAACTCCCCAAAGCTACTTGAGCTGGTGATGACAGAGAACCATTGTGCAGTAGAAGATACTGAACTATGCTTGATGAAATACAAGGTATGGTAGATATGCTGTAAGATGCCAGTGGTGATGGTGGTGTTGATGATAGTGATGATGGTAATGACAATGATCCAATGCTGATGGGGATGGTGGCATGCATATATAACCATGAATGCTTTTAATCCAGGCTATGGAGATGGTGATTACAGTGCTTGATGAAAGTCGATGTACAACAGATATGGTGTATAATGTTAACGTTGTCTCTATTAGGGCATGATTGTGGTAATGATAGTGATGGTTATAGTGATACTAATACATAAATACATGTAATAGTTGGTTCAACTTGAGTTTCTTTTCCTGTCTGTAGCGATATCATGCCCGAGCACTATTCCATGTCTACCACAAGGAACCTCAAAAAGCTCTTGACTTCTGGAAAAGGTAAGGAAGACTTTTGGCCATTTGAAATTGGTCATTTAAATTTTATTTTTCAGGAGATAATCTAGCTTCTAATGAGTGTACCTGTTTTCCTCTTGCAAGTAAAAAGCATGCGAATTAACTAACAATAAATGTATTTCAATCAGGCTGTGTTTTGGAGAACTGGTCGATGAGATTTTCCCAGGTCTGCCTCATATTGCCAGTTTCTTAAGCAGGTAAGATGGTCGATATTTGGAAAGTAGTGATTTTGAGTTTAAGCCATACGCTTTATTAATTAATACACATGTTCGAATTTCATTTTCAGTTTTCAGGATTATGATCTGTTGTGGAATCATGTGCCTTGGATGTTGGAAAAAAATCAGGAAATTGCAATCAAAGTAAGGCATTGGATTTTGTTGGAAATTTTTTATCCATCCGTCTCTGCCTCCCTTCCTCCCTTCGTCCAAGCCATCCATGCATTCCATTGACATCCCATCATCTGTATATTCACCCTATTTTATCTATCATATTTATCCTACACCATAGAAAATATAGCCAATCAGAATAGAGGGAAACTGTTGTATATTTGTCAGTATTTCACTCTACCTTCTCCTCATGCACTGTGCGGTGTTGAATCTATGCATTTGTACTTTCTATGGTGTGGGATAAAATGGTTATACAATGGTTTCTCATAGCGTACCATGGATATTCCACTCATCACTTGTATTTTCTTTGTACACACACTCGACTAAAGGCTTGTGTGTATACTAGAAACTACAAGTGACTCGTGTGATATTCCACGGTATGCCACTCGAAACCATTGTATAACTAGACGTATTTATCTCATTCTATCCATCCTATCCTACTATTCGACCATCCCATTCCATTCCCACCCATCCTTTTCACTCACTCCTTCGTTTTTCTCTTTATCTATCCATTCTTTTAATAATCAATATGTAATTCCAGTCTTTCATGTGTTTTTTCTACAGGTTTTCACCGACAGACCATCAGGCGAACCACACCATGACAGCATGACACACACTCGTATCGTAGAATATCTACAACAAAAATTCCCAGTTGCTCAGATCATATACTTAGAATTTTTAATCTTCACAAAGAAAATTGACGTAAGTCCTAATTTAACACAACAGATGTCAAACGATTGTGAAATCATATCCATAGGGTAGTACACATTACACATGCTGCTCCGTGACCATGACAGCTCGCTGTTGGATTACTTTGATTGAGCGAGCAGTTTGTTCCTGAGTTGTGATTGACTTGAAAAATGTCATCAATTGCCGGGTTTCAATCAGCTGATAAAAGGCTTTTTTTCCTTTCACAGAAAGAAAAGTTTCACACCCATTTGGCTCTTTTGTATCTCGAGCAAGTGTTCAGTGCAAGAAGAGATCCTTCCTCGTCAGTGGAAACGATACAGAAGGCAAGGTAAGACTGCATGCTATGGAACACTAGGGAACTAGCTGAACTAGCTATCAGCTAGGTGATTGTGAATCAAATCATGGTGCATGGGATTGTGAGGATGAAATTTGAGGTTACAAGAGGCGGAGATTTTTGATTTCATCCCAAATTCAGTCCCATGATTCCATATGCCACAAAGATGGCTGGCATGGTTGGATTGTAAAGATCGTAAAGATCCTTTGATTATGAAGATATAGAAAGGGCGCTATATAAATCATTATCATTAATCATTGGTATTCTCATTTGATACTAGAGAAAAACTTAGGAACTTGCTGGAGACGTCTAAACTGTACAGAGTATCTCATATTTTATCTAAAATAACCGAAGACTCGGACCTTGATGCTGAGGCTGCCATTCTGTATGGAAAGGTAATTTCATTTGTTTGCTTTTTGACATATTCATATTTTCAAAGGTAGGTTTGCGCTTTACTAGCCTAAAGATGCGGTAATACGAGCAACAAAATCGTGCAACAAAGTCGCGCAACAAAATTTCTTGTTGCACGGGGTGGTAATATGAGCCACATTCACTCTGCAACTTGCAACGCAACAACGTAAGGAAAAAAATCACTCAGTAAGCAAGGCAGTGCTTGTATGAATGTGTCAAGGGACTGTTAGGAAGGCTAACGCGTCTGTCGATATTGTATTGTAGATGGAGCAGCATAACAAAGCATTGAAAATCCTTGTGTACAAGTTGAAGGATTTCAAGGGTGCCATCAGATACTGCAACATCAACTCAAAGGTAATCTTACATATCTTTATGGGAATCAGGGTTGGTGTAGCGGAAGTTCGCCTATTCTTTAGGTCTGTTCTTCTCCGATGTCTTTTCTCCAGGTTACCCGGCCCTGATGTAAATGCGCAGTACATATGCGCACTGACAATATGCGCACCATCCTTAACTTGTTATTTATTTTTATATTTTTATTAGGAACGTGACCAAAACTACCGTGCCAAGCTATTTCATACGTTACTTCTTGTTTATCTCAAGCCTGACCAGTAAGTTGCTTCATCTATTCTACAGTACTGGTCTTGGATTTTATCACAGTAAGCCCGAGTGAACGCAGTCAAGTCTCATGAGTTCCATTCATGTCCCCGGCCAGTGCGGTGTCATGTACTGCCCATTGACTGCACGTGCGCTATGATAAAACTTTTTGCTAGTCTCTTATGAGACGATTGACTTCATTCAACTGTTGTTGTTTTTATCGCCAGAGATATAGAACCATTTGTCCAACCTGCTATATCATTATTAAACTCACATATGCAAGACTTCGATACTGTAGAAGTAAGTATATGAAAAACATGTTGTGTGCTTTTCCTTTGACAACAAAGAAGAGTGTTACACTCGCCTGTCACCTCTGGGGTCTCGGGTTCGATTCCTGGACTCACATGTGATGCTCCATCCACAAAATCTAACGAGCGAAGTTCAAGTTCAATCTGTGAGTTAGCCGTGCCCTGACTTATGATCAGCCCAGAGAATGTTTCAGGGCTCAATCTGTTTATATATTTATGTATAATGCATCTTACTACGCATTGCTTTACTCATTATTTTAGGTACTTCGTCTCATCCCACAAGAATGGTCCATAGGCGTCCTTTCTCGTTTTCTAACCGGTTCTGTTCGGTCAAGTCTGCACAAAAGTAGAAACATAAGAATTCACTCCGAACTCGAAAGAGAAAACCATGTAAAGGTAAATTAGTGGTGCTTGTGCCTCTGATCTATCACTTGAAAAGTTTTATTTTCGCAATACTAGATCAACTTTGTTTAAAGAGGGTGACATGTCAGTGACAGTCTCGACCAATAAACTTGTAGCCCGCGTGAGACGCGACCGGCGCCATTTTACATGATCATCCGAGCCACGGCGATGGTCTAACCAGGTAGATACTTGTTTCCATAGTCCAAAAAGCCCTTGTCGAGAAAGGACTAGAATATTGGCCTCTAGCGACCATCTTCAGGGTTGTGAAAGGGCACCCATCATTTCAATATCAATTCTCTTTCTTCTTTAGGTTAAAGTCGCAAGCGTTTTAAGTCAGAAAGGAACTTTTTCTATTAACGAAGACAGGTTTGTTTCAAGCAATTACTACATTCTCATGCAACCTCTGTATATAATAAAAAATGCGCGATCTAGATGCAAAAAAGAAAACACAAAGAAAAATGAGAGGTGCAGATAGATATACATTGTAGGAACCACGCAAATACATGCTCTTGCGGTAGGTGATATGCGCAAATGCAGCGAACAAAGAAAAATGAGCGGTGCAGATAGTAACACGACAGGTAATGGATATGCATAATGATAACAAAATGAAGTGCGCAACAGGACACAAACGCAAACAACGCCGTACTATACAAACAACGCCACAGTATACGTAATCATTGATACAAAGAACGACATCAAACATCATAAGGAGGTTATATAGGAAAACAATTTTTCATGCAAAGTTGCATGCGACGTCGCAAAACGTAAAAACGAGTTCTACATTTGCGGTTTTGCGGTTTTGTTGTGGCACGTTTTGACATCTTTCTTTTTTTTTTTTTGTCAGATTATGTCAAGCATGTCGTCGTCCCTTCAACGACCCTGCCGTAGCTCGATACCCAAATGGAGTCTTAACACACGTACACTGCGCGCGCAACAAGAATGTCTGTCCCCTTACTGGACGCGTCTTTTCGGCAACAGAACATTAGTGTTGTACAAATACCTTGAAATATTCATGGGAACTGCGAAGGGGACTACAAAATCTTTTCCTATAAAAAAAACAAAAAAAATCTGTTCTGTTTTCAATAGTACTATAAGAATGTTTGCAACAATTTGTAACAACAACAATTTGTAATCAAATATTCCGCGCGATCAGAGTTTTAAATTCTGAGATATTTTAGCCAAATTTTTGAACTTCTGGGACATAGCAACGGTAGAGTCGGAACCATAAATTGGAACAAGATAATTTTGAATCTCATTTCTTTGTAAATAGAGTAATTTTTTTCTAACAGTTCGCGACAGTTTGTTACCCTGACCAAATCGAAATATGTTGGAATAACAGTCTTATAGTTATACCTTGATTTCTGTGTTTGGAATGGTTATATACGCAGTCTATCAGTCCTTTTAAGAAAAGCTGAAACTTTTTTAAGCTAAAAAAATCCCTTGCTCTCTTTTGAATGAATTACTAATGCACATTACAGGAATGATTACAATAATAGTAATAAAATACAAGTCGCGCGCTGTGCGTTGCTGTTTGGGTATCAAAAGACTTGTTCAACAATTCCATGTGGGCTGATGTTTTAACAATTAAGAATTGTAATTTAGAATTTTAATAAGAGAATCAAATAAATAAAAATATATACCTAATATATCTTAGCAGTGATTATACAGTACTACTACAGTAATTTCAATAATCCGTTTAGTCACTACCCTGCTTGCAGAGGTCTTTTTCTGCCCTCCTATTGGTTTTAGAGCAAAAACGACGAGCCTGGCGCTCAGCCCTGCGGAAGGGAAGAAAAAATATTCTCTGCCCGCAGGATAGTTAGTCAGCTAAAAAGCTACAAATATGTAAAATATTATGGGGGACCAAACGATTTTTTTCTGCAGCAGGAAAGTAAGGGGCGGGCCTTTTGAAAATATGCAGATCACAGTAAAAGTAAAATGCATAAGCCCTGCCCCCGCGGATTACTAACAGATGGCTGATCTAAATCAGGGCACGGCTAACTCACAGACCAAACCCTATAAAACAACCTCCGGGCTGATGTCAGGGCAGGGCTAACTCACAGATAGAACCCTGAAACAACCTCTAGACTGATCTAAGTCAGGGTACAAACTGAACTGAATATATCGCCGCACTGGATTCGCGAAGCATTCTGGTAGTGGTAGTAAAAGTCACAAGCAGATCACGTTTTAGCCTCCTACGCAGACGTTCTTAGCCACGTCTGCCAAGCCAAGGCCAAGGAGGCTATTCGCCTTTGGAACCCAGGACTTTTCCATCTCATTGGTTTGGGATCCCTGTGTACTGTACTGCAAAACAAAATGGCGGCTTCTGGTTTGTTTGTGAAAGGTGAGAATTCTGACAGCATTATATCACATCTACAGCTAACAAACAGCCAAACAATATATATCACTGTTCTTAGAATTATTGAATATTATTTTAATTAAATTTTTTTTTCATTTTCTTTGCATTTTCTGTGTTTTGCTTGTCACACATCCCAGCACGTGATCAGCCAACACTAGTAAGCTTAAATTTTTGGTTCGAAAACGTTATTATTTAAAGCAAAAGAACTTCACTTACTATATTAGAGCTATTATAACTTTAATCGCACATATTTTAATAAGTTTTTCTAAAGATTTTTATGGCAACCAGATACGGCCAGTCAAAGATGCTGGTCACAAACTTATAAGCTTATATTACACTCTGGAAAAAGCAACAGCATTTGAGAGCCAAGTTATAGAAAAAGTTTCAGACAGTCTTTTTTTATGTCATTAGATGTGCATGGGTGGCAGAAGTAGGAAACTGGGAGGGCGCAGGCCCCTCCAATAATTTTGATAAATAAAATTCTTTGGTTATTTACATGCATGAGATTGCAAGGGGGCTAGAACATCCCCGCCCCCAATTTTTAGGCAAATTTATATTCCCCCAAATTTACTGGTTTTGTTTTTGTTTTTGTTTTTATTTTGCTTCCCCACTCACTTTTTAGTCCCTTCCGCCACCCCTGATGTGGCTTCTGTGAATGTTGACATTTGATCTTAGTCTAATAAACAATTTTTTTTGCAGTTATGATAGAATGAAACGAGTCAAAGTTGTTCGACACAATCTAAGTGAAGTTATTTCTAAAGACGTAAGTAAAGATGAAATCTTATGCTGTAATGCTATGAGGTAGCCTGAGAAAACAGACGTTCTTTTGCTCCTCATACCCCCAAGAAATTAGTTTTGTAGGGGAACAAGGAGTAAAAGGACGTCTGTTTTCTCAGGCTAGGTGTAAAGCAGTCGATGTCATGCAAATTTTGTCCAAAACTAGTCAATGAGATTTTGTTGGTTGTCAGTGATCATACATGACACTGACATTGATGAGGCTTTGAATGCACCTCTAATAAAGTAATCCTCATTAGTAATTTTATATAAAGAATATTATAATGAAAAAAACTTTATTGGGTATAAATTAAGGTCTACACACATGACCTTATGAATTATTCATGAATTATTCTATGTTACACCTTAAATATTTACTTTCGTTGTTTTAATTAAAATCTTGATAGTAATAAGTGTTGCCATAGCAATGCTTTCACTTATAGTAAAATGTAGCAAAAATTAATTATTTTATGCACATATATATTAAGAATATATAAAATAATAATATATTATAATTATATACTTATTTATACTTTTAACTCATTAATAATATATTAATATTGTCTATTAAATGCTTATTTTGGTTATTTTCAAATTAGTTTTATTTTAATGTTTAAAAATTTAGAAATTAATTATTTGAATTTTGTAGTAAAATTATAGAATGTAGAAGTAAAATTGAAGCAAAATCACTCAAATATGACAAGATTAAATACACAGTTATTTTATGAATTTTTTTTTTAGGGTGGTAGTTTTACAGTTGTTTTTTTAACTTCAAAAACAGAAGTTCAACAGTAACAAAAAAAATGAAAAAATATGGTATTCAAGAAAAATCAAAATAATTGTAAATTTGTTGAATTCCTGCCCTTGTACTTTGGACTCCAAATTTCTATGTTCTGTTGTTTCAGCTAAATAACTTTTTTAAATGTGCAGAAAATATTCTAATTTTTATTCTAGACTTCACACCATAGAATATAAACAAATTATAACTAAATAACTGATGAAACCATTCCAGAATTATATTACGTTTACTGCTAGCTGATTTATTTATCATATTTTTATTCAAATTGTTTAAATGTATGAACCAGCCCTGCATTTCTAAAGTGTGTTTTAAGACGTACAAAAGAACTATTTTTGAATATTAGATGTAAGATTTGATGGAAATCCAAAAAGCACAGATTTAAAAATGTGTACTCGTATGTATAGTTTAGATTTTTTGTATGCTTTCACATATACATTGGCAAATATACTAAGCTTAAAGGGTCAAACATATAAATTTACACCCTTGGGCTAGCTATGATATGTACAAAAAAAATCCGTGAAAACTATATTTATGTATTAATTAATACTTCACCAATATTCTCTTGAACGAATTCCATGAGTTTTGGAAAAGTTTGAAGTTAGGATTTTCATGAGCTGTTGAACTGAATGTCAATCTTGATAACTCCATTAATTTTATAATGTATTCAGGCTGCTCATGTTTAATTTATTCTAGATGTCATATTTGATCCAGTCAGGTCATTACCATATCAGACAGCCATGTCACGAATACATTACTTATTACTACAGTCATTAAAGCAAGGAAATACTAGCCACTTCATCTGTTCGTTGCACATTGTGTCTTCAAGTAAACTGTTAAACAACAAAGTGATGATCAGATTGAATGGAAAGATCAGTTCTTAAGCTATAATTTGTACTGTTTTTTATTCCAACAGAAGCCTTTTTTCTTGGATCAAAGTCAAAGGCATGTAGAAAATGATTTGTAAAATGATCTTGCAAAATGTATTCTTTTACCAACTACTCCAAGATTGTAGTTATAAAACCTTAAAGTTAATACTAAATAATCCTTTGATAATATCCTCATCTAATGAATGCATTTTCAAAGTATAATCTCAATTCTAGGTTGATCAAAATGGTTGTTTGCTTCAGAGATTTGATATATTTATGTTTTGTAAAAATATGTACATGTGGAACTGTGACCTTTTAAAAACTAATATAGAAAAATAAAGTTATATATTAATTTGAATAATTTGATTAATTGGTCAATACTGTAGCTTAAAGAAGATGCAGTTTCTTCTTAAAAATTTATAGTTACAGAACGAATGGTGTTATTTTACTTTGTAACAAGATACTTCATCAGAAGCCTGCAACTGGTGAACTTTTGCATCTACTTCCCCTATCTGAGTCATCTAATTTTTCTATTCCACATCCCAATTGTGCTCATTAATGAAGGGTTTTATCTTCATACACCCTCCTAATTAAGTAAACCATTCGCCTACTTAAAATTGAATAAAATCCCTGTGTAACATGTAAATTTAATAATAATAATATTTAATAGATAAATACTGCATGTAACCTTTTGCAATATAGGGCATTTGATACTTGAATGCACAAAAGGTTTCTTTACATATCTGTTACATTTTTTTTTTTTTTTTAGTGAAGGATTATGATTCTGAAATTATTTTATACAAATAAATAGAAATTTCATAGAATATTTTCATCACCAATTATTTTTGGCAATGCAGAATTTCCTTTTTTTTTAGGTACCAGGAAACAAAATATTGTGTTGCTATGTCATACCAATTTATAAACATAATGCAGCACATCCCTTTAGCTAGGCAAAACGAGTGACAAACTGTATCAATTTATATACTGTATAGTGATCAGTGCATAGCAATTGGTGATATTAAGTTCTTGCAACTAATATTTTCACTTTTTGTTCCTGGTCCAGATGGCAGTTGATTCTGTAGTCCCTCACTTGTCAAAGTTTCTCAATGATGATCCATGGGTTCAGCCATTTGTAGGAGAAATTGAAAGAAGGTAATTAAGGCTATCAGTAATGTTGAGTAATAGACCCCTTGCCGCTTGTTGTAATGCATCTCAATTTGGAGGACAGAACAATCGATTTCCAATTCTCATGAGATTGAAATTCTTTTGTTTTGTCCTCCAAAATGCTTTGATGTCACGTGAAAGGGGTATATATTCTATATCATACTTTTTTAAACAGTCAAATCCTGTTGCATTATTATTTATTATTAATTTATTTTTAAAATTCTAAATTTTAGATACAAATGTTTTCAATCATTAAAGAAAGATATTGAAAAAAATGAAGGAAGTCTAGATGCTTTTTCTAGAGGATATGAGAAGTTTGGTATAACTAGGACAGCAGATGGTCAGATGTACAGGGAATGGGCCCCTGGTGCACATGGGGTGTTCCTTATTGGGGACTTCAGTAAGTACCTTGGCAGTGTACTAGCTTGGGCATGATGTTTTCCCATTTCAGACCACATGTCATTCCCTAGAGTATCATTTCTTTGTTTAACTGTTGTCCACGAGAAGATGGAATATGAATACAACTCAAACAAAGAATCTTATTCGCAAGAGAATGACATGTGGTCTGAAATGGGAAGTAAGTACCTTGGCAGTGTACTAGTGGATATATCTCTTTACCTTGGGCATAATGTTTTCCCTTTTCAGACCACATGTCATTCCCTTGAGATCATTTCTTTGTTTAACGGTTACCCATGAGAAGACAGTACATGAATATAAATACAACTCAAGCAAAGAATCTTATTCCCAAGAGAATGACATGTGGTCTGAAATGGGAAAACATTATGCCCAAGTACGCAGTATGCTAGTGTACTGAGGGGTACCCCCAAAAATTCGATGGACAGAGCCTTATTCAAGAATGTTAAATTTACCAGGTTATGTCTCTCCCCATTTCCCAGATTTTGTGCCAGTAGTACTCAACAGAAAGAGTCCCTATAGTTCTTCAATTGAACTATGTCTCACCAGCAAAAGATTTTTAATAATTCCCAAGCTTTCAGACACTCGTCCATCATCAGGAGTATATAATGGATTAGCAAACTTAAAATCTTTTTAAACCTAAAAATTAGCTGAGTTCAATTGAAGAATGAAGCTACCCAGCAGCATAGCAATATTGGAGTCCCTATAAGGATATCAAAAAACTTAATTGTACTGTTTTAAAACTGTTTCTAGATGGCTGGAATAGGATATCTCATCCATGTACAAGGAATGAGTTTGGAATCTGGGAGTTGCATCTGCCCAACAAGCCTGACGGCACACCAGTCATTGCACATGGAAGTAAAGTCAAGGTATGGAAAAATATAATAGATATATATTACAAGTTAATTAACTTAGATGTCATTTGATTCAGTTTATTGACTGGGTATGTTGGTAAAATTAAAAACTAAAAAATTCAAACATCTTTAAATTTTATCAAACCCTATAACAACCTCTGGGTTGATCTAAGTCCGGGTAACATCTGGGCTGATCTAAGTCAGGGCCGGCTAACTCACAGATCAAACCCTGAAACAACCTCTGGGCTGATCAAAGTCAGGGCATGGCTAACTCATAGATTGACCCCTGAAACAACCTCTGGGCTGATCTAAGTCAGGGCATGGCTAACTCACAGATCAAACCCTGAAACAATCTCTCAGCTGATCTAAGTCAGGGCATGGCTAACTCAAAGACCAAGCCCTGAAACAACCTCTGGGCTGATCAAAATCAGGGCACTGCTAACTCACAGATCAAGCCCTGAAACAATCTCTCAGCTGATCTAAGTCACAGCACAGCTAACTCATATTTCAAACCCTGAAACAACCATCACGTGATGCTGAGACCAAGAGTTAAATTACCTGGGACACCAGAGGTTAGAGGCAAGTGCACTACTGCCGTGCCATCCAGTGCCCCATGCCCACTATCGTATAGATCTCAGATATTCATTTTTTTAATGTTTTTTCATCAGGTTGGAATCCAGCTTCAGTCTGGTGAAATTGTAGACCGTATATCCCCCTGGATCAAATATGCTGTTCCACCAGAAGACAACATTCTGTATGAAGGCATCCACTGGGATCCACCTCAACCATACAGCTTCAAGCATCCACGCCCAAAACCCCTTAAGAGCTTGAGGATATATGAAGCACATGTTGGTATCTCATCCAGCAAGCCCCAGGTTGCTAGTTACAAGCACTTCACGAAACATGTTATTCCCCGGATTAAATATCTTGGGTATAACTGTATTCAGTTGATGGCCGTCATGGAACATGCGTACTATGCTTGCTTTGGTTACCAAGTTACAAATTTCTTTGCAGCATCAAGGTATAGAAAATTGAGATTGCAGGGGAGGGATTATCTTGGGGAGGGCTACAGGGAGTACAGGGCGCCCCCACCCCTCTGGTGGAAAACTGGTAGCAAGTAGGATGTGAGCTGAAACTTCATGCATGGGGCTGTTTTGTGGCAGAAAGCTTAGCAAACTTTCTTGAAGAAAAGAAAAGAGACTAAAAAAATGTGACTTAGTTCACTAAAACCTGAAAAGCAACAGCCCCATGATTCACCAGTTTTCTGCACAATGTTGAAAAGGCCAATTTATGCTTGAGTTGGCACAGCTAACTCACAGATCGAACCATGTAACAACCTCTAGGCTCCAGGAATCAATTAATCTCTTTATTTAAGTGTCTAGTCCTTCTAGCGCTTTCGCACTAATTGGGGACACTTTTCACTCATACACACTACCACTACATTCAGTATTTTATGCGCACAACGCTTACTCACTTGTTGAAAAAACCCTCGTAGCACAGGAAAGAACAACACATTGAACAAACTCAATTCACATATGGCGACCGTAGTGAGCCGAGCCTTTGGAATCACAGTGGTGTAAGGCGACGCATTATCAGAGCACGCCACCCATGCTACCCATGCTACTATAGTATAGGTACCTCTGATTCCCTGTATTGACATATTTTCTTTGCTTTCCAGTCGGTATGGAACTCCAGAAGATTTAAAAGAATTAATCGACACAGCACATAATGAAGGGATTATTGTTCTACTGGACATGATACACAGCCATAGTGCTAAGAATGTCATGGATGGTCTCAATGAGTTTGATGGGACCCAGAGCTGTTATTTCCATGGTGGTCATCGTGGCGTTCACACTCTCTGGGATAGCAGGTTATTCGACTACACTAAGTAAGTTGTCTTGAACTTTTTGCAGTTTGCTTGAAATATTTGTCATACAGTCAAACCTTTGCACAATGGTCGCCATCAGGACGACATTTTGTGGAGTGGTGGCCGTTATGGAGAGGTGGCCGTTGTGGAAAGGGTTCAGTTACAGTATATGTATGAACTCATTGGTAGCTGTGACAAAATTTCCTGGCCGTTGGTTAGAGGTGGCCGTAGAGGAGAGGTTACAGTTACAGTATATGTATGAATTCATTGGTAACCGAGACAAAATTTCCTGGCCATTGGGTAGAGGTGGCCGTTGTGGAGAGGTGGAGGTGTCGGATAGACGAAAAAGACGCCATCTTGGAAATACGTCTCTAAAACATTCCCATAATGCACTGTAATGCCAGTTTTTTCCTCAGCCTCGTTACGATAAAGAACCGAGTATTGTGTTACTATGGTAACAACTGACAAACCGCAACAACGTTCCTTCCTTCAACAGATGGGAAGTACTTCGCTTTCTTCTCTCCAATCTTCGTTGGTTCATCGAAGTATACAAGTTTGATGGTTTTCGATTTGATGGTGTTACATCAATGATATACCATGACCATGGCTTAGGACATGGGTTTGCTGGTGGGTATCCTGATTTCTTTGGCTTGGGAGTGGACACAGACTCACTTATTTACCTCATGTTAGCCAATGATATGCTTCATACTGTCTTCCCTGAGGTCATCACCATTGCAGAGGTAAGACTGTCTGTAAATTCAATCAATCAATCAATCAATCAATCTTCATTAGGGTTGTTTTACAGATAAAGACTTTGCCTTTTTTTCCAATCTGGCCCATGTGAATGATAGAGCAGATTTTGTATGAGTGTGAGAAGTCACGGCACGGTTACGGCGCGGCGCGGACACAACACCAAATGTTGGATGTTTTCATACACGGCACGGCACGTCACTGACACGGTCACGGCAAGGCGCGCAGTCCGTGTCATAAGTTATTAATAGTCATACGAAGGAAAATCAAACACGCTTTTTATTTTCAACACGCCAATTATTTATTGTATTTGTTTAATGCTAGGAAGTGTCTGGTATGCCAGGGTTGTGTCGACCAATCAATGAAGGTGGTGGAGGATTTGACTACAGGCTGGGAATGGCTATTCCTGACTTGTGGATCAAGGTAAACAGAACTGAGAATTCTTATATATAATAGATCTCTTTAACTTGGGCATAATGTTTTCCCATTTCAGACCACGTGTCATTCCCTAGAGTATCATTTCTTTGTTTAACGGTTGTACATGAGAAGACACATGAATATGGATACAACTCGAACAAAGAATCTTATTCTCAAGAGAATGACACGTAGTCTGAATTGGGAAAACGTTATGCCCAAGCTAAAAGGGGCCATTATCATCACTAATACATGACTTTGCAGGTTCTCAAGAGCACTAAAGACGAAGACTGGAAAATGCAAGATATAGTCTGGCAGCTGATCAACAGGAGGCACAAGGAGAAGACTATTGCGTATGCAGAAAGTCATGATCAAGCCCTGGTAGGAGACAAGACTATCTCATTCTGGCTGATGGATAAAGAGATGTATACGCACATGTCAACGGCGTCTCCCTTGACACACATCATTGATAGGGGCATAGCTCTGCACAAAATGATAAGGTTCGTATTTGCAGAGTGGGATACATACAGTACTGACTTACAGCACGTGCACGGTACGACATGCCGTAACTTTGAAATGGCTTCCCATAAGAATGGTTTTCGTATGAGTGGGAAACATACGGTACTGACTCACAGCACGTACACGGTACGACATGCCGTAACTTTGAAATGGCTTCCCATAAAAATGGTTTTCGTATGAGTGGGAAACATACGGTACTGACTTACAGCACGTACACGGTACGACATACCGCAACATTGAAATGGCTTCCCATTGTTTTCCAGTAACTCATCCAATCACAACGCGTAGTTACGGCTACAGTACAGCTACGAATCTACCGCATCGTTTCCCACTCGTACGAAAACCGCTCTATTGATAACCGTGTTTCATATTGGTTTTCAAACAGGTTGATAACCATGGGCCTAGGCGGAGAAGGTTACCTCAATTTCATTGGCAACGAGTTTGGTCACCCCGAGTGGCTCGACTTTCCCCGAGCAGGCAACCAGAATAGCTATCATTATGCTCGTCGACAGTTCCACCTAGTGGATGATGATCTTCTGAGGTACAAGTTTCTCAATAAATTTGATGCGGCAATGATGCATCTTGAAGAGAAGTATTGCTGGTTGAGTAGTCCACAGGTAAGACCATTGAAATAGTCCCTTTCACAGTTCCCTGCGCCATCTTGAAAGGTAGCCGTGCCTTTGCATCGAAGCGAGACATGAGGTGACCTCGCAATGATAAAGACCTTTTTTAACACCTTGGACAATTATTCACATGTCTCTATCATTGCAAGGTCACCTCGTGTCTCTCTTCGATGCAAAGGCACGGCCACCGCGAGCACCATCATCGTCGTCGTCATTTTCACCACGAACAGCAACCTATAAACTTTATCATCATCATCACAACCACCATCATCATCATTCTAAGTAATAAAAACCTTTCCATTTTTCGATTCATTTTCCCATTTTTCCTTTCATCTCTTATTCTTCCTTCCTGTTTCCTCTCACCCTTGTTTTCAATAGGCGTATGTCAGCTGCAAGCACGAAGATGACAAAGTCGTCGTATTTGAACGTGGTCGCCTCTTGTGGATCTTCAACTTCCATCCAAATAAAAGCTTTACGGATTACAGAGTAGGAACAGCTATTGCTGGCAAGTATCCTTTATACGCTCAACAATATCTACGTCTCGTTAATTCTTAGTTTTGAAAGAAAAATCGGTAGAGGACTGAGGGCTGCTCGCAGTCCAGGCTGTGGGAGGGGAGGTATGAAAAAAGACATCCCAGTATTCCATCTCCTTGTTAATAATACTTTAACTAGTTCCTAGATATTCTATTGTTCTCGATTCCGATGCTGAAGAGTTTGGAGGCCATAAACGAGTAGATCCCAAGTGTCAGTACATTGTGGAGAGCCGTCCTTGGCATGAGCGACCCTTCTCTCTTTTGGTAAGATGTATTTTCTAGCATCTAATTCTCTGTTCTACGGGATTTTACCTTCTCATAAACGTCACAGCTAGGTTTTCCTCCATCCTAACACGCTAAATTCTAATTCGATCTGTGGGTTAGCCGCTAAATGCCCTGACTTAGATCAGCCCAGAAGTTGTTTCAGGGTTTGATCTGTGAGTTAGCTATGCCCTGACTTTCATCAGCCCAGAATAATTGAGTGAATAATTGGCTCTTGTTATAAGCAAATCAACATTTCACTATCACATCAATTCTTCAAAAATGCAAAAAGTCCCCAAGTGGGGGTGTGCGTCCGCATCCCCGCCAGCACCCCCCCCCCCCCCCCCCCCCCCCCCAGCCTACGGGCCTGGAAACACATCTCGGAAGTGGCCTCAATTAACAGACGTTCTCATATCTCTGCCTTTTCTTTCAGGCGTATATACCCTGTAGAACTGCCCTAGTGTTGGCTCCAGAAGATCCATGATTAGTATTTTTCCAATTCTAGTCAGTATAAATATATACCAGTATGCCAGTATATAAGGTTTTATTCAAATGGTAGTTTAAAAATAATTAATATTTTAAATAACCTTTGATCCCATGAAAGGGAATAAATACTCATGTTATGTAGAAGATGTTATAAAGGCTTTCATGTTAAGGTTGTTGGCCAGGAGGTCAAAATAATGATCCCAGAATGGGACCCAATTTGGTTGGTTTAGTTAGTGGGCATTGAGAAGTCCCCTCCGGCCGTGGACTCCACCCTTGGTGTCTGTAGTAACCACTTCTATACAGAAATACGTTGTATAGCATATCTTGAAACGGACAGTACATTGGTCACTGCAAAATGAACTCAGGATTTGCGTAAACGGAAAGCCATTAAAAAAACCCTGACTTTGATCAGGAGGCTGTTTCAGGGTATCGATAAAATTTGAAAGTTGAAGGAAGGTGTAAACGTGAGGTAGTTCAGAGGGTTATATAATGGGAATAACAATTATGACTTTATAGTCAACGATATTTACCAATTAAAATACAAACTTTTGGAAAAAATGTTGATTTGTGATCCTTTTTTTTTAGCAGCTCTTTTGTTTACCGGTTCGGGCAAATGCTAAGCAGGGGGGATTCGTAACCGACTGAAAAAAATATCCTTGGCCTTTCTACCATTTACTCGAAAACCCTTTTATTGGTAATCTCAAAAATGCGAGTGGCACTAAAGCGTTTGGGCATTATCTTACTTCAATGAACGCTGAAAAATTAGTATAGTTTGTCGAGGAGAAGCCGAGGAGAAACCGAGGAGAGTAGCAGTAGTGGTCATGCCTCGGTCATCCGATTACGTGGACAAAACAGCTACAAATCAGGTGTAAAACACTTGATAAAAAATATAATAGAACACGTGCTATCTTTTCAATAAGTTATTAAAAAAAAGATCATGAAATCCTTATTATAATCTTGTGATTGTCGTTGCCTTTAACCCGTGACTGATACGACCATGTGATCATTGAGAAATCCATTCAAAAACAATGACCATTTGATTGTCATGCCATCCTGATGAGTCACGTGTTTATCGTAAGTTTAGGTTCAAAATGGTCCTCAACGGGGGAGGGTAAATATACTAAAATAACTCAATCGTAAATATGATAAAAAAATACAAAAGTAATAAATATTTGTATCAAGAATAAATACTAAAAAGCGCGAAAAAGATAAAAACTGTAGTGTTCTAAGTATTTTCGAGGGAAAAATATACTTAAAACGGAATTGAATAAAGTTTGACTTACCCCTCTCCCTGTGTTTGCGAACTTTGCTCAACTTCGTCACGATTTGGCGCCAAATTTCGTAATGCAGAAAAAGACGGCCATCTTTGCATCACTTGACAAGAACACTCCGGCTTTTTCATGGAATTATTCACCAAAATATCCCACCAAAGCCTCTAAAACTATGTCTCAAACCTTCAAGAGTCCTCGGCCATTACCAGTTTTGGTAAACGAGTCAACTTTTAGTCACAAGAAGACGAAAAGAGGTTTTGATGTCGAGTGTTTACCACCGAGGCCGCCAGTCAAGTCTGCTCCTCCTGTCAGCAGAATCTTCAAGCATTCAAGAAAACATAGTGAAGGTGCTCATGCTGTAAGCTTTAAAGAAAATGGATGCAGTATCCTTTTATGATGCTTTTTTTGCTTGTCTTTTAAGTTAACGTTTGGGCGATTGCACTTGGTGTAATTTTTTAACTTGATCGTAGACTCGCATCTTCACAAGATTAAGCTTATTTTCATGATTTCTTACACTCTTCAATTTGTTTTGTTCACATTTACTGTATTTTAACTCTATTCCATCACTTTTGCATTGGTTTTTGTGCCCATTTTTACAATAGATCATTTTTTAACATTTCCAAAACAAGTTTACGATAGATTACTACGAAATGCAAATGAATGGATTCTTTGTTATTCTAATAGTAACCTAAACAATCTCTAATCTCTCTCTGATCTAGAGATTTTCTATTTACTAGACATGAAAAGAAGCGAAGAATCAAGTTATATTTTATGTAGAATTTCTCCACATTGATGATGATGATGATTTTTTATTAATATTTTCTGTGAAATCCAGGTTCAAGAAACTGTGAACAAAAAACAATTTGCAATCATTTCAAAGAGAATCAAATAATTAAAAGTAGCCTATCAGAAATTGTTTTTAAAGAAATCACACTTTTCTCAATAGAATTAGTGCCATTTATTTCTGTTAGTCTATCTATGATATTTTTGAAAGGAGTCTATAATAGTATAGTATGCCCAAGTATACTATAGTTATTGTGACGTAAGCCTTGGATAGATTGGCTGGTAAAACAAGGCCATTTGTGAAGAGCTTTTGTAAAAATCATGAAATATCATGAAGGGATTTTTTTTCACTAGGAAAGTTGTTACAGACAGTATGATTTTACCTTGACTGACTTTTCAAGAATTAGAATCACCAGAACTTGTAAGTCCTCACTACAATGCAAAATCCAAAGAGTTATATTTCAAACAGGTTTGTACTGTATGTTGAATGGAATTTGCTTTTTCGTTCTCAAGAGTGTGTTTATGAGATATGAATTCTGGTTTTTAAGAATGGGGGATTTGAACCCATGATGTCCTGCACAACTGACCGGTGCCCGACCAACTGGTTGCTCAGTTGGACAGAAATCGTATGTTGTCACACTGATTTTATGAGCACTCTCAGGATTCATTTTGTCCCGCCTTTGCTTTAAACTTTCAACATTTTTCTCTTGTAGTGCTTTGAGGTCATAAGTAGACTTGGTGAAGGTTCATTTGGTGAGGTAAGAACAAAATTTATTCTTCATTATAAAATAACTTATGATAAATCTCTCTTTCTGTTTGTTTGTAACAAGTGATTTATGAATGCACACAGTTGGCACACTTTGGATGCATAATAACGGCTATTCTAATTTGCATTTCATTAAAAAAATAATAACTTGCTTGTCATACTTCTCCTAACACATCTTTTATGATCTGCCAAGTCAGCTATATATCTGTAATGTATACACACACATATTATAAACTGTTAGTTACAGCACTTGTCCCTTTATCATTGTCACTTTATCATGGGCCCTTTATGACTTCAGATATTTTTTGCTTAAAGGTATATAATGATTAACATGTGATTAAGGTACATAAAGTAAGAAGCAAGGAAGATGGGTGTTTGTATGCAGTCAAGAAGTCACGGGAAAGATTTCGTGGAGATGCTGACAGGTGAGCTACTCAACTGCTTAATATCATAGTCAGTGTTTTCATATATTAAAACATTTTTTTTTCCATTTCTGGTTCATTTCTGTGGCTTTTTAGGAGGTATAAACTGGAGGAAGTGAATAAGCATGAGCTGTTGAGACGACATCCAAACTGCGTAAGATTTGTTAAGGCATGGGAAGAAAGGTAGGGTTTGTCTGCCAGACGGAGGTTGATTTACCAGTATGTCTGGGATGGTCATAATTTTTCAACTGTATTACAACTGAACTGAACTAGCTCCAACATACTGATACAATTGTTACTGTGTTGTTTCCCAGACAAAATCTATATATTCTCACAGAGCTCTGTGTTATGAGGTAAGTACTGTGTTTGATATTTTGTTTTTCCACTCTTCCTTCCCATGTGCTGTGCGTTGAATCTACAAATTTGTATTTTCTATGGTGTTGGATAAAATAGTAAAGCTCATGAGCATACTAGAAATACATTTGTAGAATCACATGATAATGGGCTTCTATTTTGAGGTTTACGGTATATGATAAGCAATACATTTACTTTCTTAATATGAGAAGGTTTGTCATTTTTAATCATTCAAATTAATTAGAAATTACAAACCTCATATTTCTATTTCTTATTTCTTCAATCCATTGTTGACAAATAAGGCAAATAATAAAAATATTTTATTGAATGTTTAAGTCTGAAGAATTCCCTTGAGATGATGGAATCATTTCCTGAAGATGAAGTATGGAACTTGTTGGTTGATCTGACTTTGGTAAGTGTTTTGTACTAATAATGTTATTTACCATGTTTTCATTGCTACACGCTGATAGAGACAACAGTCACAACAAGGAAATCTGCCAATACACTGCCACTCACAACAGAGCTATATAAGCTCCAATTATTTTGAAGCCCAGGATCAAATTAAATTTTAGAAGTTGATTTTGGCAAAGGGAAGAAAACTGAAGAACCTGGAGAAAACCTCTCAAAGCACAGGAGAGAACCAACAAACAACTCTATTCACATACAACACCGAGCCCAACGAGACTCAAACCAGGGTCACCTTGATGAGAGGCTTGTGCTCTCACTGCTATACCACCCATGCTTCCCATTTTGCGACCTCTCCATTTCAATTTTTATGTCTAAGGATACATGTATGACATTATGTGCAACTTCTTTTAGGGTCTCAAACATTTGCATGATCACAATATGGTTCACATGGACATCAAACCTGCTAATGTGTTCATTGGCAGAGATAAACTCTACAAAATAGGAGACTTTGGGTTAGTTCTAGAGCTGTCTAAGGTGAGTGGTGTCCTAAGAATATTAGCTGTTGATAGTCCTAAATATGTGTGCTTCCTATCTTATACTTCCGGCCATCTTATACTGGCCGACTTTTGGCCATCCATCAAAGTTAAAACAAAAGTGAGACCTATGGTGTTGGCGAAGACTGTAATGGAAGTGTGAGGGAGGTGTTGGTGAAGTGTCAACCAATGGTCAGTCTTTACAGTTGGACAAGTGTCAATCCGCATGTGTCGGCTGGTCATGAAGTGCACGATTACCTTTCTCTCTTTCATGATGTTCTGCTTTCTAGTTTGTAGAGGAATTTTTCTTGTAAATGTTGTTTAATTTTCATATTTACTGTGTGTGGTTTTAGTGTGAAGAGGTAACTGATGCACAGGAAGGAGATCCAAAATACCTGGCTCCAGAACTTATGCAGGGAAGTTTTACAAAAGCAGCTGATATTTTTAGGTATGTGCGCATAGATGTTATTAATACAACACCCTACCATCAATCTACCATCACCCTGCTGATACCCTACTGACACCCCACTGACACCCTACTGACACCCTACCATCAATCTACCATCACCTTTCTGACACCCTACTGACACCCTACTGACAACCTACCAACACCCCACTGACACCCTACTGACAACCTACTGACAACCTACCAACACCCTACTGACAACCTACTAACACCCTACTGACTCATATTCATTAATTACTATTAAATTATAATAAATTGACCATCTGGAATATCTTTTACATTGCTGTATTTGCTTTACTTCTGTAGTCTAGGAATCAGTATTTTAGAGGCTGCATGTGACATAGAGTTACCAAAGGGAGGAGATGCATGGCATCAGTTAAGAAATGGCCAGCTGCCGAAGACATTTACACAAGGTACACATATATACACCTATTTCTAAAAATATTGTCTGTCTGAGATCTGAAATCTGAGACCAGGATCATCTCTCAAAGGTGGAGGCATATTTACTTAGATATTAACTTAGATTTACAGCAGTATTTGGCAGTATTTTACACTACCGTACCTATTTATTCCTGACCATTCCTGATGGCCTTTGCTCAATGAATAACCGAGGCATCAGTGAGGTACTCCAGCAGTAACTCTTGGTATCTTACATATGAGTGAAGTATAATTGTGTCAATGTTTTCCAGGTTTGTCTCCAGAGCTGAGTCATTTAATATCTTGGATGATGGACCCTGATCCCACAAATAGACCTACTGTAGATGACATTCTTGCTCAGCCATATGTCAAGAAGGTGGGTTCATAATCTACCAGTATTTCATTTTGAACACTCACTCTTCTCAGACTCTGTACTGTAACTGTTAAGTGCAACTTTTTTCATACGACAGTGGAATTGCGCTGCGCCATCTCTGCAGCTGTTGTGCACAATGATCCATGTGTGTAATCAAATTCTACTTTCAATTGCAGTGTTGTGTGCATCCCTGGCAATCTTGTCAATATGTTCTCAGGCAAAAAATTATTTTCAATTGGCATACCACTAGCTAGAATTGGGTATCATAGTTTTGATACATCCTTCAAAATTGTGTTGCGTTACATCCTGATACAGTATATAGTCTAGTAGAGGGTGATACTTTTGATTGTGAATGGCATTTGTTTCTCATGGTTTGTTTTTACGTGACTTTATTTCAGACATGGAGAAAAAGAAAATGGCTTTACTATTTCAGTAAAATGGTAAGTAACTTTAAATAAATTCATTAGGGATTATTTATTCATAAATAAATCATAAATAAATGGAAATTAACAGTGGATTCCACAGAGAATCTCTTTTTCCAGTGAATTCCAATTGAAATTTGATTAGAAGTCAGTTTTTGCAGAGGGAGGAAAAACCAGAACTGGGAAAAACTCCTCAGCACAGGAGAGAACCTACCAATATGATTTTTTTCAATATTGACAGCGTTTTTTTTCTTTTTATGAATAAAATGTATGATGTCATCTTACTCTTTCAGTATTCATCTCTGTCAAAGTTCTATGTCTGGCTATCAATATTTGTAAAGTGGATAATTTTGTTAGTGGTATGGCCCTTCAAGCCATTACGACGTAAGTAATAATTCTGTAGGTCATTGATATTCACCACTTTCACTGATCAGACACAAAGCATTCAATCAAGGTTGCAAGGTAGTTTCAAAGGATTATTCAAATAGCTTACAAGTTTTCAATATCCTGGTTGAGTGATCATGCACAAAGCGATTCAAGGCAAGGCTCTGGGAAAATAAATATATATCAGCATTACTTCATTCTTCCCTTGGAGCCTTGTCTTGTATCCCTTTGTGTGTGTGATCACTCTTACAACCAGAATATTGAATGAGAGCTATTTGAAACTTGCAGCTACAACTGAATGCTTTGCATTTTACCAGATAACTGATTTATGGAAAGTCGCAAATTGATGCAGCATTATGCACCCTTCTAACAGCATCACTCAAAACTTTATCATTTTAATTGTCATTTCTAGGTTTTTGGTCACCCAACATCTCAACCCCCAATCTGGAGGTATCATTTCATTCTGAAACTAGTTATTCTACTTTGGAAGGTAAGTAATTGTTCAAGCTGCTCGTAACACCTGTAGACAACAGGAAGACTCATGAAATCAATATGGATACAACTCAAATAAAGAATCTCATTCTCAAGAAAATGAAAAATGGTCTGATATGGGAAAACATTACACCCAAGGCAAAAGACGTCTATTAGTAACCTGGGTTGACCCTTTTGGAATGTTTTTTTGTTTTGTTTTGTTTAACATAAAGGTTTTGATTTATTGTCTTTTTATTAACTAGATTCACATAACTTGTCACAAGAGAGTATCCATACTCCAGACAGAAGTGTATCATTTGAGGATCTACTAGCCCATCCAGTTGCCAGACCCCCTTGGCATAAGTAAGTTTAGCTGTAGACCTCTTTTATTCCCTTTTTAAATTGTCCATTATTCTAATAGGCCATTTCTTGGGCAAACCTGGCAAAATATATAGAAATCTGGATCACCTTGACTTCCCATAACTCCGCTCAATTTTGTCGGGTTTTCAAAATTTGAGAGACTGACAAAATTGAGCAGAGTTACGGTTACAGGAAGTCAAAGTGATCCATATTCCTATATATTTTGCCGGGTTTGCCCCAATTCAAAATGGCCGCCAAAAACTGTGAAATGTTCTATTCGTTATGTATAAATGATATGGAAGGTACTGTCATTCTTTACTATTTCCTTAAAATCATTTAATGACTTTTTAGGGAAGGTTATTGCAGCTCACCAACTCATCTACAAGTACCCACTCCAACATGTCACACCAAATCCTCTCCAGCAACATATGCAATGAACCACTTAAATGGACGGTAAGAAAGATCAATATTCCTTAAAGAGGGTAATTTTTAGTCTGGTTGATGACTCCAGTTTGAAATCAAAGATGGCGTGGTGGTATCACTTTCAACTCTCACCTCTGGGGTCTCAGGTTCAAAAGAAAGATCAATTTCTTAAAGAGGGTAATTTTTAGTCTGGTTGATGACTCCAGCTTGAAAGCAAAGGTGGCGTAGCAGTATTGCTTACAACTCTCACCTGTGGAGTCTCAGGTTCAATTCCCAGACTCTGCATCGCATGTCAGTAGAGTTGTTAGGTCTCTCTTTTGATTCAAGGGTTTCTCTCTGGGTTCTCCACTTTTTCTCACTCCACAAAACCTAACAAATTCAGGTCTTATCTGGAAGTTAGCCATGCCCTGACTTAGATCAGCCAGACATTGTTTTGAACAGGGTTCATTCAGTGAGTTAGCTGAGCCCTGACTTTGATCAGCCCAGACATTGTTTTGAACAGGGTTCATTCAGTGAGTTAGCTGAGCCCTGACTTAGATCAGCCAGACATTGTTTTGAACAGGGTTCATTCAGTGAGTTAGCTGAGCCCCGACTTAGATCAGCCAGAGATTGTTTTGAACAGGGTTCATTCAGTGAGTTAGCTGAGCCCTGACTTTGATCAGCCCAGACATTGTTTTGAACAGGGTTCATTCAGTGAGTTAGCTGAGCCCTGACTTAGATCAGCCAGACATTGTTTTGAACAGGGTTCATTCAGTGAGTTAGCTGAGCCCTGACTTTGATCAGCCCAGACATTTTTTTGAACAGGGTTCATTCAGTGAGTTAGCTGAGCCCTGACTTAGATCAGCCAGAGATTGTTTTGAACAGGGTTCACTCAGTGAGTTAGCTGAGCCCTGACTTTGATCAGTCCAGAGATTGTTTTGAACAGGGTTCATTCAGTGAGTTAGCTGAGCCCCGACATTGATCAGTCCAGAGATTGTTTCAGGGTATCAATCAAAAAAAAATTTCAAATTTTCCACTCCATCATCTCACATGATTTGTTCAAGTTTGATTTTATAATCCTCTTTTTTTGCAGATTGACACCTCCTTTGGATACAAGTAGTCCAAGCCGAGGGCAATACACGCCTCCCTCTGAAGGAAGAAGGGGGAGGCTATTTGAGGATGATGGTGTTACAGCGAAACTGGGAGTTGGACCCAAGAATCTATTAGATGTAAGAAAACCAATGTTTCATTTGCAATATGGCACCTACGTAACAATAAATATACGAACCTGTCTCATTTGTCACCATGCCATGATGGCAACCATGACAGGAGGCACAACAATAGAGTCTTTTTCCCCTGGGAAACTGAATTCTTTCTCATGTAAATCAAATTAGACCAGATTCAATTTTTCCTGCCTCCTGTCATGGCTGCCATTACATGATGTTGCAAAGCCTCTATTGGGTGCTTAATTGGCTAAATTTCAGGCTAGTGGTTCATAATCCATCGGTTCTTTTATGCAGGTTTACTGTAGTGTACCTCTTTTACTATGATAAAAGACTAACATCCGAAAGTGTTCTACTTTTTTTGCAAGGTGTTTAAATTTTCCTTCCTAATCACTTATAGTTTACTTCATTCCCTCATAACCCCTATCCCTTCATGGGGAACGTATGGGTACTTAAAATTCTGCATCTACACATTTTACGTCTTTTCCTATAAAATAAGCTAACATAGCTTTTGTTTCTTGGCTTCAAAGATTTTTGAAGATGCCGCTATATGATTCATTGTACATCTAAGAACCCAGGACTAGGATATGGAATGGGAGTCTGCATGTCAACAACAGGGCTCAACGATATTCAAGAAGTTCCCACAACAACAAAAGGGAATTCAAGAAAATTGTAATAAATCAGGAGGTAACCTCCTTAAATAGAGGCTACAAAGATGGCAAGTAATGGTGCAATTATTGTTTGGTGAAGATGTTGCAATAGTTGCATGTTGCATCCCATACCAAGCTTGAATCGTATTGTGCATCATATGCAAATAATGTCAGCACAGAAGAAAATGTGCCAGAAATGTGCAGACAAATTTTGAGGAAATTTCATAATGTTGTGACCTTTCGCTGATTGCATTCACATCACCCATGGTGCATTTCAGGCTTGGTATGCAACATGCAACAAAACCTTCACCAACCTTTATTCGTGTGACAAGGTGGCCATACAGTAGAACAGTTTTTGCACAAAAATAGAGTTCAATTCCCAGAGTATAGAAAACATATTGTTTAGGTACACCAAATGGCTGCTCTGATGTCATGTGAAAACAGTCTATACATGCCTTTTCATGCGTGCCAAATCATGACTATTACCTTACAGTGCGACGTGCCTAACCATGGCCACCCAATTAATTTTTTTACAAGTTAGCCACTAAATCAGCAAACAAGAATTTGTACATTTTCACATGAGGTCAAAGCCGTGTCACCAAAGATTTTACTTATATTTGCAACAAAAAGTACCAAAAACATGTCAAGTTGAAATAATTGAGCAAGTTTTCTTATCAAAATTCAAACCTTTACTTCTGCTATAGTATATTGATTTCAGTCTCTTTGCTGGTTAATATGCCTCAATGAACTTGTAAAAAATTAATTGGGCGGCAACGGTTTGGCACATCGCACAGTAATAGCCTTTGAAGATCATCTAACACCGCATGAAGAAGTGTGTTATAGGAGTATTCACTCTAATGTTAGAATAAACAGCTTACATCTTTGTGGAATCTTTGCCATAGTGCTACAGTATCTTAACTGTAGTTGCGTACCAGAGGAAGGCATAAATCAGTATTACACCTCTGACATGGAGTAATAGGATAAAAAGCCTTTTCTTGATGATTAGCAGTCTTATAACCGTGGTGCCTACTGCACAAGTTATTGAGAATGACTATGAAATGTCTTATTAGCCGTCCCGAAGTTAAGGAAAAAACTGGGTCAAGTTGGTATTGCAGTGCATTGTGGGACTGTTTTGGGGTACGAAAATACCTTTTAGTAGACTTGAGGCTTTCGCATGAGGTGTTCATAACAAGAACAGATTTATGGTTTTCATGCATAAAAATTTGTAAAACATGACGTTTTCACTGTGTCATTCTTCATCAGACTGACAAGTTCAGAAGCATGACGTTATTTAAGAATAGACGCGAGTCTATTATATTAGTGGTAGTGTGCTTGGAAATTATTCCCCTCCAACAATCCAATTTGGCCCAGTTTTTTCCTTGACTTTGGAACAGCTAATATCCTATAATTTTAACCTACCAGTACCAGATTGATATAAAGAGGGCAAAAATAACAAAAAAAAGTCTGTCCA
Source organism: Anthopleura xanthogrammica (assembly GCA_964019055.1). Lineage (NCBI taxonomy): Eukaryota > Metazoa > Cnidaria > Anthozoa > Actiniaria > Actiniidae > Anthopleura > Anthopleura xanthogrammica. The sequence continues at coordinate 8,320,043 of OZ025218.1, read as the reverse complement.
AATATAAAATAAGATATTGAAGTGTAATATACAGTAGTTATAGTTGTAGTATTCTGTTGGCAAGTTTAAATTTCCCATAAAATAGATATTTAATAAGACCTGCATCAAATAGATCATTTTTGAGATGTGCAAATGCTTTCAAAAATATTCCAGGCACAGACATGAAAAAGAGGCATTTTTTACAAAGTACGAAAATGCCTTGAAATCATGTCCGCACCTGCAATATTTATGAAAGCACTCGGGGCATCTCGAAAATGGTCTATTGGGGTATTTCACTTGCAGGTTTTTTTCACGTAGATGTATTAAAAACTAGCTGGACAGGAGGAAAAAATAAATGAAACTTTGAAAATGTAACAATTGTCATTATTTTTAACTAGTAGTAGACTTGCTCCAAGTCTTGCTTGATATTTTTTCCCTTGGTAAATCACAGATAGAATTGGAAATTATTTAGCTTGTTAGGTTTTGTGAGCACTTGAATAGGTCTGAAAAAACATTCTCGTAAAAAATTTTACATCACCTTTTATTTAATCTAAAGTGAAGTTTACTTTAATTTATACAAGTCAGGTATTAAAATATTTCTTCCTGTTAAAACTATACAAAACTATACAATTCTAAAAAGCTTGAAGATATGGGGCTTGTCCTTTTGTGAGGGAGAGGGGGGGCAGTTGTGGAGAGATTTTACTTGACTCATAAAACAATAGTAAACAATACATAGCACAGTACACACTAATTCAATTTTTTACCATAATTGTGAAATTTCTCGCGCGCTGATTGGTCTAGAGCCACGGTAAATAAGAGGACATACCGATAAAATGACGAATCACTCGCACAAGGAACCAGCACACACTTGAAACTGTTTTTTCTTTCAAACTTTTTCTTCGTTTTTGGCTCTTTTATTTGACTTTTTTATGGTAAAAAAACAGCTACACCTCGTTGGTACCTAACATTTTGACCAACTTTTGACGTCATATCGTGGTAAATAAGAGGACATACCACGCTAAACCATCAGGAATTTGCTAAGTTTTCTTTTGTTTTACACATATCAGCTGGTCATAAAGTACACCATTACCAGTAATTTTCATCCACAACTGCTTTTGAGGATGATAATAAATTATTATATGGTGTATATATAATGAAGTACAACATCTACTTCTGTTCGAATCAGCAAGCTCTCTTAATCTATAGAGTTTAGAAATGTATAAAATATTTACTTTTATGTATATTTGCATTACTGTAGTCATTCACTTATCGTGTCGGTTGGTTTAACTTCCATCAGTGGAGGGAACTGGTTTGTTTGGCTGCCGTTCTCAACTTCCTCTTCAGATGTTGCGCCATCATCGGCTTCTCTGTATCCATCGCTGAAACCAGGACCACTGTTGTTTTCGACCTTTCGTTAGAACAAAACATTAAATTAGAACGAAAGGTTAAGACTATCATGGAATGATTCAAGTTGCTGAATCAAGGGAACAAGTAAAGGGGTGAAAAATTAATATAATTATGGTACCAGAAAAAATAAGAGTAAAATAGAGTATCGTAAAATAAGCTTACAGTGAGGACACTCGAACCGTGAACACTTTGAGGTTTTTTCATACTTTTTTTCTCCTTTATCCCTTGTGTGAATCGATTGGAAATATGATTTATTTTGAACAATAAGATTATTTGATTTCAGTGCTTCATTTTCAGAAGGTTTGAAGCAGTAGAAGGTTCATAAAATAAAAAATATCAAGTGTTCATGGTTGGAGTGTCCTCACTGTAATGACCAAGTTTCAGAACATTTGGTAATATAGAAAAACATTTATGAGCCTAATTCTTGAAACACTGCCAAAATAACAGAGAAAGGTATGGTCACAGCAATATGGAACTTTCCCAAGCTTCTGCATGTTTTTCTGACATATTTCCTTCTGTGCTGATACTAATAATTTACTGTGCTGATACTTTAATTTCTTCAAAGCCATGAATATGAAAAGATCAAATGCTATCAAGTGCATCATGGCAGATGGTAGAGGGGAACTGGGAACAAGCATGGAGGGGATTTTCCCTTCTTCCCTCTCCCAATTCCTCCTCGTCCCCCACACCACAGCTCCCCCAACCTTTCCCCTGTGGGCTGCTTTGCAGGCTAAATAGTAGACAGCGACATACCTCATCCATTGTTGGAGAAAGCAATGGTGTTTGAAGAGAGTTTTGGAATCCTTCAATTTCCAAACTGAATGTCACAAGTCCAGCAAACACCAAAACTAAGCCTGAAAAAAACACGTTTTAATGTGAGTCACGTATGCGTGGCAGAAAAATTTTCCAGACCTTCAAATTCAAGGGGTTTGCAGTTTTCAAGAGGAGATGGTAGGGAACTGAATTAAACATAAGTTCCTCTCTCAGTTGGGGATTCATGTGTTAGCTGTGGGCTTAGATCAGTCAAGAGGTTGTTTCAATATTTGATAAAAAGGCAATAGACCCTTTGTCAAAATGGCAGTTGCAAATTCGAATGAGTTAAAATTAAACTGAGTGAAAAACACTTTTACAAGAACACTGAGCACTTTTACTTTTAATAGCAGAGCTTTCAATAAAAGGCGGCTACCGGCGGTTTATCGCCGGATACTTCACCTTAAACTGCCGGCTATTTTGACAAAAAATTAATTCATTGCCAAATAAAGTTACGGCCCCTTGGGGGATACGGACCCCTACTTTTTTGGATTGACCGTCTACTCCAAATATTATTGAAAGCTCTGTAATAGTAACCCTACAAAAATTCATTATTCTAGGTGTTTCAGCCGAGAAAACGTTTTTTGAAAATTGACAAATTTACAGATGTTTGTATGTCTTTGGGTATACGTTATGGTGGCTCCTAGCTTACCTATGACTTCAGCAACAACCAAAGTTGAATCATAAAGTGTCTTGAACTCACGCACAAACATCCAGTCTTCAATCCATGTGAAGAGAGGCACAAGACACAGTACTCTATTTGTCGCTGTTGGACCTGGACCAAATTATCAATAATTAATGACGAAAAACACACTAGAAAACAGTCACGCAGGAGAAGTAAATCGGCTACAGAATTGCCCTCATTTACATTTATCTTTAACATGGATTTCCTTGGGGGAAATCACTCTAAATTCAAACATTTTAGTAACTATTATTTGACAAGCAAAGTACAATGTCAGATCTGCTATGCTTCCCTTTTGTAAATGCTGATAAAGATCAGCCATTCATATTGTATCCATATAATTTGCATAAATTTATGTTCCCCTCATGCATGTACATGTATGTATTTAGAGCAGATTTTAAATGAGTGAAAAGTCATGGCATGGTTACGGCACAGCCGTGCATGGTTACAGCACAGTGGGGCATGGTTACAGCACAGTGGGGCATGGCGTGGACACTGCACCAAATGTCAAATTTTTAATACATGGCACAGCACAGTCATGGCAAGGCGAGGTCTGTGCCATAACTTTTCCATAGTCATACGAACACTGCTCTTACTAACAGATATTGATACAGGATCTAGGATATCTTCCATACATACCTACATTCCTGTACATATAATCAACAATAAGAGCAGCAATCCACCCAGAAAATACAGTAAGAAAGATAATGGACGAAATACCATCTGCATTGGACCAATTAACCTGAAATATTTCAAATGACAAGCAATCAAACACTTAACATGATCCTCCAGATTTTCACCCTCCATTAAAAAAAAAACCCTAAAAATGATGCAATATTTTGTAATCCTTTGCAAAATTGGACAAGTCATTGCATGCACTGTTGAAGTAAGGCAAGGGGGACATGGGAGGCATTTGTTCTCTCCCAAATTCTTAGTAATATTGTTACTTTTTTATTCTGGGTGCTCCCCCCTTTCCTGTTTAGTTATGTCAGGTGAAACTTGTTGCCTGGGGCAAGAACAAACAGAGTTTAAGGTGGCCCGCACCTATTGATTTTTTTGATGGGCATGAATTTTAATCACATCTTTTTGCATCAAAACCTTGCAGGCTTGAAGCTTAAGTCTCATGAATGCAAATTTCTCAGAAATTAGGAGGGTTTTGATCAAAAAGACACAATTGAAATTCATGCCCATCAAACAAATCAATAGGTACGGGCCGCCTTATAATAATAATATTCTACATTTATATAGCGCCATATATATATACTCTATGGTGCTTCACAGTCCAACATGCCAAAAATGTAGTTAAAAAATATATATCCTATACACCGAATCGAAATACAGCGACCAATTCAAGCAACCACCGCCCCGGACTGACCAGCCCCCCACACACGCGAAAAAGAGATAAAAGAGAGAAAACAAGAGAGAGAGAGAGAGGGTAAGAAGTTGTGGAACATTTACAAGAAAGTACAAATGTATCATATCTGATCCATCATCCAAGTGGAAATATGTCTACACCTTGATCCCTCCTATGCCATTGTTGTCACTTAGCACCAGCAGCACAAAATACCAACCTTGTCAATATTTTCATATCGCCGCATTCCAAGCCAAAACATTAGTGCATAAACACTTGCAAATATGTTATTCCAGACACCAGCGACAGCAAAATGGATGTCCCCTCTGTATGATCTCCAAAACACTATAAAAAATGTTACAAAATTTTCCATTATTACAGGCTGTGCTCATTCTCAATACAGTGATTTTACTTTGGCCCATGAGACAAAGTAAACAACGGAGCTTTTTTAAGAGTAGCATTAAATAGCATTTTAACATTGAGTCCATCCAATGCAACAAAATTATTCCAATTCCCATGCGAAAAAGACGATCGTGTAAACAACTCATGCTGTTCTGATTGGCTCGACTACTCAAAGTTAGAATGCATTGTTTTCATTCTACATTTTAACTGGTTCTTGGATTCTCGCTGTCTAAGTGGGGCCCCAGTTAAAGTAGTTGCATGGCAACCACTACAATTAGTCTACAAGAACCAATTGTCATGCTGTATATGCAGCCAGACAAAGAAGTATAAGCTGCTTTCTTAAAACCAAGAAAGCATTTCAATTTGGTTCATTTGCATCAAATTTGAGGAGCACTTAGCATAAACACAATAGTTTTCATGTGCAGTGAAGGATAACAAACTATTAAATTTAATGCGTTTGTTCTACTTACATATTACATAATCATATATTTATTTATTGACTGATATATCCATTTATTTATATATTTTCTTATCATTCTACTATATATTTATCCATTTATTCGTATATTTGTAGCTTTGCTCGTCCTTTTGTTTGTCATTTTAGGGAGTTTTTACATAGGGATAACCTCTTAACTTCCTTTCTAGATGCCCTTTTTTTAGTTATTTTTGTAGTGTTTCGCCTGCTCTATTCAGCTTTTATATTTTGTATATGTATCTACTTAGTTGCATCTGGAATAAATCTTTATTGTATTGTATTGTATTGTATTGTATTGTATCTATGCAAAGTGCCCCTCAAAGTCGAGAATAAGAAACCAGTGTAGGGCAACTGATGGGGCCCCAGGGCAATATTTTTCTCCATACCTGAACTGATAGACCACATAATGCATCCACCAGCCAGAGCAAATAGTGACCTGAGTATCAGAGGTATTGGATATTTTGGGCATTTGTTTCCAACAAGAGAATCCATTGCACTAGCGTTAGTCCTGTTGGTTAGCATTGACGTGTTTGTCTGGTTAGAATTCTTAGGACACTCAGTTTTTAAGTGCACAGCCATTAATACGTCTGATGTCGACACCATGATAAGACCAGCGAACCCAACAATCATGGCTAGGATTTTGGCCGCAGAGAGATTGGATCTTTGCTGTAGATGAAAAGAAAGGCATCAAGTTTATTTTACAGTAATTTTCAATATTATATGTGAAGTCAATAGTTGCCTGATCATAGTAATTAATGGGCTCTGATTGATATCTATATCAATTGTTTAATTTGAGATGTGAAGATCACAGGCCAGCATGAGTGAGGCAATTTTGGACAAAAATGTAAGCAAAAAAACAGGGCTTTAAATAATGGCCAGTCAGTCAGTGGTCATACTGTAATGACCAGCCAAATTAGTTTTAGCTTGGCATATCTAGTTTCTGGCTCAAACATAACTGGTCAAATGACCAGTATGGCAAATATTTGATTAGACAAGTTCCAGTTCTCGCTGGACAATGTCCGTTGACCTGTGGTTATTTCAAGCCCTGGAAAAAAAAACCTATTGCCAGAAATTGCTTTAATCTCATGTCTGCCTGCGATTCTTTTGACAGTGATATCATCACATCTCGGAATTAAACTATTCATTTTGTACACTGCATCTAAGCTTGCATGACCACTGCCAGAGTAGTCTGGAAAATGATAAACCAAAGCAATGGCAGATATCTGTCAACAGATGAACTACAGTATAATTATTGGCTGCAGCATTTGGTAGGACAATTTAAATTAAACCAAGCTGTACTACCTTGGTGTTGAAGGGTGATGAATAAAGTACACTTTATTTAGAGAGGATGATATTTTTTCTCCAAAAGTAAAACTTTATAAGCATTGTTTTGACCCTAACATATGACACTCTCTCACACAGAAAACTTATCTTTGCTAGCGTTTGTCGCAGATAAAACAAAACTTATAAATGAAAATATGCTCATTTGCTTTCGAATTGTGGGATTATTTCGAGGTAAAAGCGGTTTTCGATGAAGAATACCGGAAGAAATAACAGCTATACAACAGAAGCATGAAAACTAAAGCAACCACTTCCGGGTTACAATCATGTCAATGCTATAATTACACTTCAAATGTGAAGAACTTTACAAAACGAAGTATTCAATGAAATAAATAATCTAGAAACTTTCTATAAACTGTGTATATATTTCTATAAATTGTGTATTAACTAAGGATAACGCAGAAACTAACCCTGATAAATGGCAAACGCTCCAACATAACCGTAGCCCAAGGAGCTGCTGCCATAAACACTCCACCAGCAGTTGGACTCATCACTTTGAGTCCATACATGAACAGTAAATATGGCGCTGCAAGCTGTAGAAAACCCATCACAGCAGACTTCCAATAATTATGGATGTTCCGTAAATTATTCAAGAAGGTATGTTTGAGTTCAGTGTCTCTACGAGCGACGAATATTAACAAACAAACGTACAAGAAGACTGTTCCTGGCGTTCGCAGAAGAAATACAAGGCTCGGAGAGTTGTAAGAAAGATCTGCAAAATGGATGACAACGGAAAAGCTGCCCCGTATCAGACCCAAGACAATGAAAGCCAGAATACTGGAGGTGGTGAAATGGCTACTTGAAGGCATCCTGGTTGTATTTGATGGGATAAAAGTTGGAAAATTTAAAGACCATTAGAATTTGTTCCGCGCCATTTGGTAATCAATAACATCCATTTCGATCAACCATCATACATTGCAATACCTTCCCACCACAGGAAGCCCAATAAGGAAAAGCAGGTTGCGCGGACAATTTCCAGGTTAATTAAGGTCCTGCAATTTTCCCAGCAACTTGTCTCGCAACGCCATGCGAGACAAATTGCTGGAGAATTGCACAGTGTAACAGGGCTTCACTGTAAAACAAACCTGTATTCAGCTATTACCCTTTATTATTAAGCAGAACCACGCAAAGTTCCGAAGGTCCGTCTGTGTTTCCGTCTGTCCGTCCATCCGTCTGTCTGTCTGTCGGTCTTTCCTCGAGGGTCCCAATGGTGTTAGCCGTAAAACGGCCAAAAAATTTAGCCGTGCGTCAGGCGTAAAAAGTCTATAAAAATTTAACTGTAATTTTTTATAGCAATGGTTTGTAAGACTTTGTAAGATGTAAATTCATCATTAACTCTTTTTAAACGATGGAAAGGCCGATTAACGTTTAACTTTTAAAACAATGGAAATTAATTATGATTTTTGATAATCGTAATGGAAAAAATCAGCCGTTAGCCGTAACTGAAAAAGGCCAAAATTTTCACCGTTAACCGTAAAAGCCACCGCACCCCATTGAGACCCTCCTTGGGTTGTGATCTCGTCGGTTCTTTAGTTATCGTTCGATTAGAGTCGATATCTTTACGATTTGTCTTGACGCATGTCTTGCTGGCTTAGTCGTTCATCAAGCATGCCAGACCTTTCCAATCAATTGTTATCATCAATCAGTCACGTCCACAAATTACTAAGACGATTGAAAAAGAGATCTTGAAAACATTACAGTCAAAACGGCTCAAGCGTACCCCCAAGTCTCCATTAATGATTTCATTATTCGAATATTGAGTTGATTATTCACTTCGAGTTTTCATTAAAAAATTTGAAGACTCCAAACATCACATTCATTTCACAACTCAGTAAAATTCTAAAGGATAGCCTTTCTGGGGAGTTTTTCTACCTTGGCATGGCAATTGTTAAAGAATCAAATCAAAACTCAAGTAGATAATTCATTTTCAAGTTTGGAGTCAGAGTGAATAATGAACTCAATATTCGAATATTAAATTCATTAATGGATTCTAGGGGGGTACGCTTGAGCTGTTCTGACTGTAATGTTTTCAAGATCTCTTTTTCAACAGAGAAAGAGGGGGGGGGGGGGGGGGTCCAAAATCGCTGAAGCAAAAAAAAACTAATTTGCAATTGGGGAGAAGAAATTTGCCTAAAAAGTGTTTGGGGGAGGGAGGAGGACTCTAGCCCCCTTGCGAACTCCTGTAGGTAACCAAAGAGTTTTGTGGAGTGCCAGTGCCCCCCGGCCCCCCGCTTCCGCCTCCCATGATTAAGACTGATGTAATATTATGCATTCATCCCAGAATGCTCAGAATGTTTTTCAACAATGTAAATTAATCATTAACTCTTTTAAAACGATGGAAAGTTAAACATTAATACTAATATTTGTTAACTGCAACGAAAAAGATTAGCCGTTTGCCGTAAAAAGGCCAAAATCTTAACCTTTAACCGTAAAAGCTACCGCACCCCATTGAGGCGTACCCTCGTCCTCGGGTTGTTATTTTGTCGGCTCTTTAGCTGGTTTCTTAGTTATGGTTTAATCACGGTCTTGACGCATGTGTTGCTGGCATAGTCGTTCATTAGGCATGCCAGGCCTTTCCAATTAATCGTTACCATCAATTAGCCACTTCCAGAAATTACTAAGCCGATTGAGTCAAACTGTGGACTGATAAAGAGAAATGAAAAAGATAGTATTCCTTCACTCTACCTTGGTTTGTAGGGATAGATAGTTCGCCTGTTCACGTTAACCGAAAATGTCGTTCTCGTTTCGTAAAGAAAACACGGCGAAAAAAAGGCCAAAATGTCTTTGCTCAGGGCAGAAAAAAACTAATGGAGAGGCGATTCAACCACCAGTGGATAACAGCAACAAAGTCATCAATTCTCCTACTGAAAATCAACAAGAAATTCCAGCGATACTAAGAAAGAAAATCACTATGATATCGAACAGTTCACAAGCAAATTCTGCTCAAATATTTCGAGTTCAGTCAGGTGGGAGTCACTTGAAACTCTTTCAGTATTCTGGTCAAACGAAGAAAGCTGAAACAACAGATGGTGTTCGATGTGTTCGCATACATGTCGACAAAACAAGCTCGAAAACCAAGATCTTTCTCTCATAACTACATGAGGATATGGAGATATAGAACAGAACTTTGTAAGATGAATAGAACTTTACCAAATACGCTTGGATGATCACGAAACAATGGTTTCGAGTCGAGACTGAACTTGGTTCTTTTATTTATCAAGTCCAACCTTGACTTGAAACCATTGTTTCGTCATCATACACGAGAATCGGGAAGGGTCTGTTGATGTGTGTGTCTTAGATATCTCACCAGGCATCAATGCTCAGAGAGGAAGTTTGAATGAACAGACTGCGGAAGAAATAACTGAAAAAAGCCGGTGTTTAATTTATCGCTAATCATTCACCGCAAATTCCGATCAACGGCTCGTCGAATTGAAAGCAAAGTGCATGTGATCCACTATTGGTGTATGAGTTAGTTGGGTTGGTTTGAGAGAAAGATGAAAAACCGAAAATTTTGAAAAACCCTGGGAATCAAAACTGAACAGAACCAACCAACTCAGCTCCGAGTACACGTGAGGCCACTGGGAATCGAACTGCTCTGGATTGCAGAGGTAAAGGGAGAGCAGTTAACCACTATACGATCCTGACTCTTTGCCACACTCTGCCACCAAAACTTTGAAATTATTTGATGTATGGACAGTAGATGTAAGGCCCTTTCTAGTCGATGTTGCTATAGTGATTTAGATAATTGCTCTTATTGGTGGATTTAGTTAAATGCAGCCAAATGATTGGTCCATGAAACTGTCCAATTACAGGTGTCTTGTTATAACTACCGGAATGATTAGTGGAACTGAATGGTGCAGTTTCATAATCAATCAGATTTGAAGAAATTGTGATAGTTATGATTGATTTAAAGTGCACATAACCTTTTTTCAATGCCTTCAATACCGATTGCACATGAATCAGTTAAATAGTTCAATGGTAAATTATTTCTTGATTTGATTGATGCGTTTTTAAGATATGAAGGTTTATACTTCCAATATGTTAATGACTGTGACGTCTAGTAAGGCTTATCTAAATATACAAAATTGATCTTGTTCACACAAACAGTATCTAAAAAGCACCATTATTTTACTCGTGGTTTATATGAAAGGTATATTAAATTTGTTTTCTTAAAATGGCCAGTGTTTAGTATACTAATTACAACAAATACACTAAAATACCTTAGTAGACGTCACATCATTAACATATTGGACGTTTAAACCTTCATATCTTAAAGACGCAACACTCAAATCAAGAAATATTTTACCATTCGACTATTTACTTCATGTAGAATCAGTATTGAAGGCATTGAAAAAAAGGTTATGATTGATTTAAGCACAGCGCTACAAGTTTATTTACAAGTAATTTATTTGTGGTTTGGACTCATTACAAATGATAATCATGCAATTGACATACTATTAAAACATTCTAACGAGTCTCGCATTTCATCTGTTACCATGTTCTACTTGTGCTACAATCTCTTAAAATACTTCGTCTAAATTCAAACCCAGATAAAATGAAGACCAATATGTCATAGCCAAAGTTAAACTTCACACATAAAAACACAAGTCGTATCTCGACTTCTATTATTAATTCTAACATTAATCGAATTTAGTAGTGGCGGGGATTTTTTAAAATTATTTTTTGTCTTTGTGGACGTTGCGCTTCTATGGGATTATTTGCGAGCGGACTTGAAAACTGTTACGGGCGGGAACTTAAACGTATTGAGCGAAACTCAGCGCGATTGACGGCGTTACTTTAAAGACATTTATTAAAAAGTTGCTTTGTAATTTTTTCACAAAACTCAAGAATAAAATCCATCTGGGTTTTTGTTTAAAAAAAATGATATTTCAGCAAGACTAGAATAATTTTATCGTCGGTAGTAATCATCAAAATGTTTCAAAGATTTTTTGTGGTACAATGTAGTGATTACCAGTTTGGATATATTTTGAAAAGTATGGATATTTTGACCAACTTTGGATCGAAGGTTTGAGTCAGAATACCAGGCCTTTTTCCTATCTAGTTCTTTAATAGAATTATACAATCTTGTTGAGTCGGGACAGTTGCCTGTTTTTCTCTCTTTCTCCTCTCTCTTCACTGTTTGACCTACATTCTACGCAACTTCACCAAACTCGTCCAAAACCTTGCCCTAATTGAGATCAGAAAGGGGAGGCAACTCGGCCAGAAGTAGTAATTGGATTGGCTAAAAATGACCTAAGATATATAGCTCTTATTAACTGAGTTTTAGGTCCTTACCGTAAGTTATGGACCGAGTTTTTTCGACTGTCGTAAGGCCCAAGCGCGTAACGCGCGGGCCATAAAAAAGTGGGGGGAAACGAGGATCCATAACTTACGGTACGGACCAAGCAAACGAGGTTAATAAGATATTTATTATATGGCAAGGCTAGGAGAGACAATTTTGATTTTCGGTCCGTACTGTAAGTTATGGACCGCAAATTGACCAATCACAGCACGTGAAATTACCTTGCCATATAATGAACTGAGTTATCAACCAGGGTTGATTACACTTCCTGCTCGATAACAAGTAAAATCGAGGAACATTTCTATAGCAATGGTTAAAAAAAGCCAGAAAACCATTCAAAGTAACATACATTTTTGAGAAAATCTTATACTTAAAGTCAGCTGTGCTAGATTTTAGTCTCTCTACGTCTTCAAGTGCAAGATCAACAAACTACAAACCAAACCAATTGCTTTGCCAAGTTTAGGTTCTGCGTCGGTCTTCTTCAAGTGTCCTAGATATTCCTACATGCTTTTTCTCTGAGTCTTCGTCCCATTTTTCGAAAATCCTTCCACTTCATGAGGGAAGTAACGAACATCCGTCTACCTCGCTTCGTGCCAACCATAAGGAACTGTTTTCGTTTATTGATGTATCCACATGTACTACTCTCCCCGGCTGGTATGCGTAGACGATGTACTTGTCCACGATTGAGGGAACCCTTGAAGCTTTTACTGGGGATGACCTTGAGAATGACAGAGCCGTCTTTCATTTTCTTTTCGTTAACGCGCGCTCTGATAGCTATAAAATGAAATATAAACCTAGAGTGAGTATAACATGGAGTGATTACTGATACGGTCCTTTGCGCGAAGAGCGCGCGCAATGATTATACAGGAGTATGAAACGCTGTGCGCCAGTCTGTAGTTCGAACTACTTAAATGAATACAGCTCGACACACGTTGCAACATTGCGCACAATGTTGCAGACAATCGATGTTGAGAGCCATGTCACACAACGCAATCTGTTGCGCGCAATGTTGCTGAAGTAGAAATCGATCCTACGTTCGCAATATTGCCTACAATATTGCGCGCAATGTTGCACCGTGTGTCTGCGCCTTAATGCAACGCACATGAAGCTGAATATGCATGAACGCGATGCGCACCCATATTTTAAAAAAATAGCTAGGTTCAAGCTATAGTTAACACAAGTCTAGTATATGGTAAAGATTGTTTTGATACGAAGCAAAATAAAACTTTCGTACTTTTTTAGCGAGTAAAGAGTAATTTTTTCCTGTTGGATACGATAGACACAGGGTGCCAAGGACAACGGATGTCCACCGTTCTCTTCTCCCTATCATTAGCTTTACTTCTCTCCCTTACTTAGCAAGCAAGGCTGCAGACGCCGCAGTAAGTGATTATGTAACATGCCTGCTTATAGCTGTCTTCCCACGGTCACAAACTATTTCAAGCCAAAATCTTGTCAATTTGACATGCACTGCGTCCCGACGCAGCATGCGAGTTCATTAAGGGCAACACGCTACCTGTAGTCACCGGAGGGATTTCTGGAAAAAATTAATGAATGTCGGAAACGATTTGAAGATTGCATCACGTCTTAGATATCGTTAACGGGAACGCGCCCTGACCCCCAGCACCCGTTCGTGAGTTCAACCAAATACTATACATGAATGCCGGCTTTCCATTGGAATCTTTTACTAGCTGAAGTGTCATGTTTCCCTACGTCATTCATTCTGGGAAGTATGCAGTGTTGACGAATGTTTTACGTTTAGTTTAGACGCATATTGCTTTCCTTTTCAGTCTGGGAAATAGTATATGCATTCTTTTGCAGCATATTGACATATCTTGTCAGGTATAGAAAGACATATTACTAAAGATAAATGTGGGTGATCTCATCGTAAAATGCAAGAAAAAACATTTGAACTTATCTAAATGTTTAACTAGTTTCGTGATAAGAAGAAAAAAAACGAGAAAAAAAACATAAAAAAATACAATCTATTTGGGCTTCATTCTTGCTTAGTGCGGAGTGAGCTATATCAGAGTCTGAGGCTAATAATGATCAACGCCAGTGACGTTTGAGGAAGGACTGAGGAAAACCGTAGAAATAACCCGGAGGAAAAAACTCGAAGCACAGGAGAGAACCATGCATTAAGCAAATTTAAAGACTAACCGCAGGCGCCTTTGCATTTTTTACGATGTAAACATATTAGAGCAAAAATTCCTGGTGTAATATGTGTGGTAGTTGCTGAACCTTTAAACTGGACGGATGACTGACCGTGCTAGTGCTGATTGACACGAGAAATCCGCCATAAGAAACGATTTTCTATTTACGACTGCGGGCCTCACACTAATTGACTAGCTCGCAGTAACTACACAAGGACTACAAGTTCACCACGTTTCAGAATGCTAGAGTTCCCCCTCGGTAAAACAACTCGAAAAATATATAATTTAGTAATTCGAAAAAATCCCGGTGGACAATCAGTGTTGGTAGATAAGTTGGAAGCCACAAATGGCAAATGTTTTCAAAGAAAATACCATTATAAATGCTGTATAGTGCATAGCGCATTATCGTGATCAAGTTTAAGGCTCAAAGCATAGAAGAGTATATTCTGCATGTATAGAGAAAGAGATGTATTGGCTACAATAGGTAAAACATGTTGGTTTAGCCTGGTTTGGGGTTCTAAAAGACTCTCGTTATAATTTACCGCGATGACTTAGTGAGCTGCAATTCACTATGCAGTATTCTGTATCTATTGAAAAAGAGATGTATTGGCTACAGTAGGTTTACGTACACACACATGGTGGTTTACCGCGACAACTTCAACAACCCAGTAAGATGTTGTAAGAATCTTTCTTGAAAAACTTGTACATGCGTGTTGTAATATAGTATTTTGTACTCAACGTTGCCCAACGTCAAAGAGTATTCGAATTTCTTGAAAACCATGGATACATATTCATTAAAAATTGGCCCAAATGGGAGTGTTTTTTTTCATGGCAAATCATGTCTGAGACAAGGAATGGACCTCAACAAATCAAAAGCAATCAAATTGGTATTAAATCTTGTTGGCAAGGATTTCTTTGTCGTATAAAATCCGACAAATAATCTAGATTAATCCGCAGAGTAAACGAATAAAACTGTCAATGCGTAAGGCTTAGTTACCATGGAGATATGTTAACGACAACCTTAATCCAAGCGCATTGTCTGCGAGTTCTTTCAGTTATACCATTCCCGCCTCCTAAGTTCTTATCTTTTGAGAGAAACTTAGTGAGCATTGTGCAGATCTTAACACCATTAATCGATCCGCGCGTCATCAACACCAGTAAAGAAAGGCCAAATGAATAGACTGCAGAGGCAGAAGGACATATTACGTGTTGATAAAGGAGTTATTCACGCCCTTAACACACCTTTAAACTGTCTGAAGATTACAGAGTAGATTGATTACACAACTCGACAATTGGTAGGACGACTAGTTGGATTAACTCAACACATTGTGCGAGAGAGTATTAACCAGAAACAGAGCGCGTTCCGAGATGAGTATTAAATCTGTGAATGTATTAGGAAGACCTCCATGAAGCCGCGGTGGTATATATATACGGCGTATAAAAGCAGGCTGTAGGCGATCGGCTTATCTAGGTGTTTACAAAGTACATAAAACAGACTACCGACAGAAGACTTTGTCGACATGCCCTTGGGGTGCCTGTGTCTACTAAGTTCTAACCTTTTTTTTAAAAAAACGCGAGAAAAAACGCATCATACATTAGAACTCGCACTATCTTTCGTACAAGATTTTGTTCCCATATCTACCCTACTGCAAGCCCTAAAGTTGTAGTTAAAAGAAGAATTTACCAACAGAATTAGATCGATTTGAAATAGAATTGTATACAGAAATTAAAACCAGATAAAAATGGATAAATTTACGAATTCAATATTTTATGGAAACTTTTTTCGTGATTGGAAAAAACTCCGCGATTTTTGAGCGATTAGAATTTAATGAAATGATGAGTATTGCTCAAGTACTGAAGGCAGAAAAACCCTGGAGAAACCCTCAAAATGTTGGAATAAACTCCCAGACTAATGATATTTAATCCAGTCTTCATAATAGGAACACAATTCAAAGAATGAGGCACGCCATACTCGGGAAGATAACTTGAGCATCAAGCAATTAAAGAATACATGCTTAACATGTTTGATTTGCCAGATGATTTACTTAGCTTTACTTACCAAAGTCGGAGTTGCAGAACCTTTTTTGAAGCGCGTCGAACTTTAAGTTAGGACCATCAACAGCGCAAACTGAAAAGAAATATAAATATATATTAGAATTATTATATGAAGTTTTTTTGTGGAAACGCTCGTTCGTATATGTTTGATTCAATGTATTTGCGCGCTTTTAGGAAACCATGTCTGACCGCAAATGACAAATGGTTTTCTAATCTATGTTGGGGTAGACTACGACAGTTTACAAAAGGAAATGCTTAAATGTTACAAGAATATCTCTGGCCTTCGGGAATGAACTTAGGAAGGAAGAAAGTACTAGTAAGTGTGCGCTTTTGTGGAAACTTAAGTGCATTAAAAATGGGTTGTTTTTTTTTTGTTGAGGGTACGTGTTTGTGGGGAATTTATCCGCCATAATCCCTTTAGACGGATGTCTCTACAGCCTGTAGAATTCTGGATCAATCCTTCCTGGCAAAAAAAGAATTATCGCCGTAGGTCCAAGGGTATTAGAAGCGTTAATAGGATCTATCTTATACAATGTCTGGTGCGAAACTTAGTAAGACTTGAACAGGGAATTGTTATTCAGTATCTGGTCAAGACAATTCGAAAACCAGACGGGGATAGTAGTACTAGTAACTACTAGTAAACAGACAACAGGCAGAGGTTTATATAAAGATACAATCCAGTAGTCCAGAAATAGACTGCGGTCCGTCTGCTGTGAATACTATTGTAAACAATGAAGAGAGGAAAGCAGCGTTCGACATCAAAATCAATAACAAACTTATAGACAGACTAAAACTGTTAGCACAAACGAAGGAGTTTATTTACTCTCGCTCGGGATAAATTTAGTAAAACAAAAAAACGTTTGATCTCACAAATACTTCAATTCTTCAATGTATTCAGAACGTAAAGTAGAAAACTAAATAAGAACTCATAATTTTGAAGCCGTAACTTTTTGTAGTGGCATTAAATAATATCCTTTCGAGACAGTATTCGGAGGTTTTTAATTTTACCTGCACAAAGTAACCCAGACACAACCACTACATTTTAGTGTACGTACCACGCAACACTCGTATGTTGATATTTTAAGGTCCTTTCCTGACCCATATTTATAAGTTTGTCTGGCGACCGTCGCTAGGGGAAAGTTGATGTTTTATGATCCACAGACGCGTGTGCACTCATCCAAAACAACACAATTGAAACTTGGTTTTACTCACCGCTTGTTACTGGGGTCGGAGTTGGGGGTTCTATTTTCACACACATATTATTCTCTGGATATTTTCGACAGTCAAGCATCGAGGGCCATGTGTAGTTGTGCCTTCGCATTAAGGGTTCACATGAGTTCCGTACCATCGAACAAAGCGAACGACATGGTGGGATCAGCTCAGGCATACAAACAGGGGCAAAGACGGAGCACAAGAAATGCTTCAGGAAAGGATGACATCCAGATCCTACAAGAGGCGACCACTGCGCGAGTTCTCGTCGTACTTCCATCGCAGTGTCGTGGCGAAGAAAGTTTGGTAACATCATCTTGTCATAACCGAGCGATAAATTCGCACATAACGGGGCTGTACTCGACGTTATAGCCACACAATGGTGCGAACGACTTCGATAAGACAGCGCGATTTGGAAAACTCCTGATAACAAGAGCAAACACCTCAGGAAATCCATGATTCAACTCTAGTGTAGCTCTCAACTGACCAGTTCGAAGAACGGCTACCAACTTATCCACGAAGCTAGTCGATTCGCCTTTTAATTAGGTTGAGCGAATTGGGCGGGCCAATCCTAATCCTTTGATTTGCAGCCTTTGAAAATGAGGACAAGAGATGGTGTCAAAATCCAGCCTCCTCGTTGAATGGAATGCTGTACATTCGCGCGTGTCCGGTATGCATGCTCGGAAGCCCATAAAGTGCTGCAGGAAAAACATTATGATAATTGCGTCTTTGTCAATCGGCTGTCAATCAGGAGTGAGATTACTTTTTGAACCCTTTTAATGGATATAGATTACTTGGAAGGAAGTTGATCACGGCTTTTTAGGCTTAAAGAAGGAATAAAAAGTCTGTGCAACGGACAGTAACTTCTAAAAATATCCACGTCTTTTTGAATAAATTTTGATTACAGACTTTAAAACGGGTTCATAAATTTCAACGGAAGTGAAACGTCCCGAAAAGATCTCAAAAACCTCATGGCAGTCAGCTGAGGAAAAGAGTTATGAAATAACGCCTACGTGTAATTGTTGTAGCCTTCATTTGGGCTATTAAAGGATTAACTAAAAGATTCAGCAAGGAGCCTTGATTTGAGGCAGAGTATGAACAGATGGTTTATTTCTGTCATACCGCGGAGCGGCATAGGTTTGAATGGGAGGGGAGGAGGCTAGTCTAGAGGACTCCAGGGAATGCCCAACTCATAGATCGAATTGGAATTTAGCATGTTAGGTTTTGCGGAGGGAGGAAAACCGTAGAAAAACGTACCTCAAATCAAGGGAAAAACCTAACAAACTCTTCTCACATGTGACCGTTAGACCACACTTTTTGTAACTAATGAATAGAATGGTTTGCAAGTCTCCCCACTATTAAGCTGGGTTTAAGTGAAGTGCGTTTTTTAGGCTAACCTCGGAAACCACAAAGAAATGATACCTTAAAACCACATTCACATTAAACTCTTGAATTTACCACGAGGATTTTACGGGGGAGGAAAGATATTCAACTCAAGTGGATTTTTCTCGTCGTATCACGAATTGAAGGGTTATTTTATCATTCTTCGTCTTGCGGTCTCAGGTCTGTGTAGTGTCTGGTCTAATTAAAAGCGTAGAGCTATTTGTACAGAATGTAGTATCAATATCGTTGTGATTGACGCTTTTAAAAGGTGCCTAAACTCATCAGATACAAAATCTATCTTATAAGAATTTGTTTTCAAAATGTTGGAATTTTTCCCCTGGTTTTGGCTTACAGATATGGACCAAGATAAACTTAACTTTCAAAGAACACAAGACTAGTTCAAGAGCAGTTTTGAATGAGAAAGTATGCCTCCTTAACTCTTAAATGGCTTCCCAGTTTGAGCACTGTGATTAGACAGTGCGGGGTTTCTTGCTTTTGACTGGTCAGTTCACAGTGGAAGCCTTTTGAGTGTAAGCACCACAGGCACCCAATCCATAAAATTGGCGCTCTTCATTAAGCAGTTTCTTTTGCATATGATGCTCAGAGTCAACGCATTTTTGACAGCGAGATTGATTCAATGTCCTTGCCCAATAAAATCTCTTGTGAACGACCAACCTTGTGCTAAAACAATTGTCGGCTACATGAGGTTGTTACTTACAAGTAGCATGCATTGATACACTAAACACCTCTTATGACCGACCTAAGACCAGGCCCTTGCTATAACACAAGAATTGGCCGATAACAGAAGGTCGTTCCCTAATTATCCAATTAGACTTCAAAATCCAATCTTCAATGTACTACGCCCATAGCCTGATAGCTTGGTAAAGATACGAGCAAACCATACACGGAGATACTGTGCTGGATATTGATTAAATACTTGAAAAATGTTTGCAATCTCATCGATTAAAATCTTTCTAATGACGAACTGAATTCACAAAACTTTATCATGATTATCTAACATGTACAGCCCTAATCAGCTTAGAAGAAAACCTCGGATTTCCTGTAAGATTTGCAGATAAATTTTGAATGAATTCTTGATTGTACCTACTACAAAACCCTCTCATAAAAATTAGCAAAATTCAAGTTGGCTTCAAAAGTGGAATAATGTGTTTTGAGATTGAACATGACACGACTTCATTGAAAATAGTCATCGATACCATGAAACATAACTCTCAGATTGAATCGACCGAGTTCATCCATTTTAGCCGGTTTTTTATCGGTACACTGATGTGGAGAGGGAGGAAAACCGGAGAACCCGGAAAAAGCCCTCGAGTCAAGAGAGAAACCTAATGCTGAGCCCAGCTAGGAATCGTACCCGAGACCCCAGCATGAATTTTCCCAGCTATTTCTTCAGCCAAACACCTTGATTTTTTGTCTCTTCTGCTCCGCCTTTTCATTGGAAACCTGTTCTTTTTATTGTTGTGTTTATTAAATTTCTCAGGAATTCTAAAGCCCCAAACTAACATTTGACGGATATTGGACTACAATGATTCTTAGAGACACTAATTCCATTGTTTTCTTTTGTTTTAGTTTGACTGTTACTCACTAAGTAAGTAGACAACTTTTTTTCGTGGTCCAAGTAAAATCACTACCTCACTACCTCTATCAGTGATGTACTTAAGCCACATCTACACGAGCAAGTTTTCCTTGACAAGTATTCTTGACAATTTTCACCAGTTGCTCGTGTAGACGATCAGCAAGTTTTCTTGGCCTTTTTTTTCTTATTGACAAAGTTTTCTTGCTTGTGTAGATGATGAACAAGTTTTCCTGGACAAGTTTCGGTTGTGCCAGCAATGCCTTTTCCTAAAGTACATGAGCAAATAAAACTCGTGAAGGAAAACTTGCTTGTGTAGATGCATATGCGACCTTTTTCGTATGTTCAAAAGAATAAGCTTCGAAGTGTGAACTAGCGTCACTTTTCAAGTGGCACTTTTCACACAGTTGCTAGTTCTCTTGTAAAGGTGTTAACGCTGTTAATAATGACCTTATATCTTTTTTCTCTATTTTTTAGGTCCAAGCAACGTTCAAAAGGTTTTACTGAAGATAAACTAAGAGGAAAAAACGTTGTAGTAGTACAGAAATCCCCGGCATCATCTCAACATTCTTTCTCACTATCTATAACTTGAATATCCATGTGCTTATAGTGGAGAAATCATTCTTAAGAGTACGCCGTTGAAATTTTGAAGTTTAAATTCATAAATAATTTGACTAAATAGATCATCTTCGTATTTTTTTTTTCGGGAAAATTTTTAAAGTGAGTGAAAGTGAGACGTATCGCCACGACAATTGTAAACCTCAGCAGTTTGTACATGCACAATAGACCCATTCATAATTTTAGTTTTACTATAAGTTTTTTCCCTTGACGAAAACAATTTTGTTGACGTGGCTATATAATGCTTGCCATTAGCTAGATTAATAAATAGATACTTCCCAGGGGTTTCATACACTGTAAAATTGCTCTGTTTTCTATATTTAGTGCTGACGAAAACTTGACTCTATAGGATTAGTTTGTGGTGAAGGAACTCGTCTGAGGTTTGGTTTGGTGGGAATCTAGATGTCCTATAAAAAAGCTAAGAAAATAATAATAATTTCACTGCCAAATTTGAGAAGGTTATAAATTTCGAATTAGACTGTTTTAAATGCTATGCAGAAGAAGCTGTTTGTTGGGTCAATTCTCGTGTTTTTCGTCTAACACTCGAGCATGAGACTGAGCCAAAGGCCAAACATTTGCAGCCTTACAGGAGTCAAGGTTGCTATCTCACCTCTGGCTGGGTTTCTAACCTATTTCCCACAGATATCAAATGATACACAGTTTCGTTAGCATTCTTCGTTCTCATGTTGTTGTATTTAACGAAAGATTTCTTATTAGTATCCGTTTTAAGACCACCAGCATGGCCGGCATGTCTTCACCTGCCTGTCTTTGTCTCTCATTGGCTCTCTCAGAAATGCTTGCATCAAACCATCAATTGCACGCGCATGTTGTAAGTTACGTGTGGAATGCACTTGATGCTGTGACGAAAGAACTAAGCACTTGTCATCGATGAACTCGGTCAGTTTTCATCGTGTCTTGTCTTGAGGTGCCAAGGTGACATATCTTGGCCCTTGTACCTCTTCACCTTGTGACGTTGAACTATAGCATTTTGATCAATCTCCTTAAAGTGATTTGACATGGTTTGCATTGCCTATAATACACAGTTATTTGAGTGATCTACATCAGTGTGTTTAATTGTATGACGTGATCTTTACTTTCGCTGTTTTGGTGTCATTAGTTTAGTTTGGTTTAATGAGTTAGTCACCAAAATTATACAATACATAAATAACTTTATGGACACGTTAGGACAATAAATCAAAATAAAATGGGATGTGACGGGGGAAAGGAACAGAACTTACATCCCAATTGCAACCTAGCCCCCAAGTCATATGTCAGTCTTTTGTTGGTGGCCAAAACCTGTGTCTAGAATAAGTGTTTTTCACTCCGTTGAATCAGACTCGGTCGATTCTCAAGTATTCGTGTTATCTGTATTCACTTGTGAAGATGTTCTTATGTGGGTGGCCCCAATATGCCATGTTCAGATCCTTCAACTCTATTTTGACCCATGGTTCAACAAGGGTTGATCCTTTAGTTCTAGACTGATGGCATTGGAACGTCTCCTTCTCCTTCTTCTTCTCCTTCTTCTGCCTTAGCTCAGTCTTCTTCTACCTCCAAATGAGAGCTTGCTCCTTGCACCAGTGATTACTTATGATATTGCCCTCCCCTTTCCTCTGTATCTCGTTCCAAACCGCGACAGCAAGCTAGCATGCACCACTAAAAGCATTCTATCTTAAGGAGCAGGTTAGCTCAGTAAATAGTTTAGTGCGCGGCCTTCGTAGCTAGAGGTCCACGGTTCGATCCTCAGGATCTCCACGTCTGTTTCGCCTTCACTCTGTTCTATGTAGCTTTAGCTTTAAATACCCGTAATAAGGAGCACTGATAGTTCGAGGGGGTAAAGGGCGCATTTCGAACGCTTTATACAAGAGTCCCTGACTCGGGAGAATTGGACAGCCTCTCGCCGCGGTTTCAAAGTACGATATTGGCTTTACCCTTTTTAAATTGTATTCGAAAGACTTCAATTAACAAGAACAACATTCTGAAAACCAACGTCTTCGCTAAATGATAAATCATTCAATGATGCATTACGTTTGCTAATTGATTTTTTGAGGTTAAAGATAATTCTGAATTGATTTTTAATGTTCGATTAATCGGATCAAAAGTAATAGGCAGTTGTAGTGACCCATCGCATCATCAACAGAGCAGTAGTTCCCTTCACAGTTCCCTATGCATCTTGAAAGGTAGTCGTGCCTTTGCAATGAAGTGAGACGAACGGTGACCTTGCAATGATTAGAGACCTTTTTTTGACAACTATTCACATGTCTCTATCATTGCAAGGTCACCGTTCGTCTTGCTTCGATGCAAAGGCACGGCTACCTTTTAAGATGGCGCAGGGAACTGTGTAAGGAGCTGTTATAAATCACTTATGTAAAACCTTCACCTGAAAAAAAAAACAACGGCCGTAAACCCTAAAAAGGATGAAAAAGCTAAGTGCTGTAAAAGGATAGCACAGTGTGTATAGAAATGCTAGCAATGTCAATTCAATAAGTGACTTGATGAAAATAGCGAACTATGTAAAAATTATTTAACCAAAAATAAACTTTCGAGTAGTAGATTGAGTGCTTGTACTTAGTTGAAGAATCTTGAGTTATTTGCATGCCATTTATGTATCCATTTCTATATCACCCATAATAGACCCCTTCAGTCCACGTGCGTGACGTCAAAGCAGCTCAATTTGGAGGGCAAAACAAAAGAATTTCAATCTCCTGAGAATTGGAAATCTATTGAGCTCATTCCGAAGTGCTGCAAGGGGTCTATTGCGGCGAGCCTAAGTCATCAGGCGAGCAGCAACACTAATCTTGATGGTTGGGACCACTGTGTTTGATACAAGAAAAAAAATTCAATGTTCTATTTGAAGGTTTTTCAATTTAATCACAGAAGGGTTGAGCCTTATGCTCCAAATAGATGGAGCGTTTGGAGTCAAGCATGCTGCCTAACAAGATCCCTGTCTGCGCATCTACCTTAACCGCCCACTTCGAAAACTGATCCAC
Source organism: Anthopleura xanthogrammica (assembly GCA_964019055.1). NCBI lineage: Eukaryota > Metazoa > Cnidaria > Anthozoa > Actiniaria > Actiniidae > Anthopleura > Anthopleura xanthogrammica. The sequence goes on along the minus strand of OZ025218.1, from coordinate 8,296,298 downwards.
ATGAGGGGCTGCTTAGCTTGTTTCTTTGCCAACGACGCAATACTAGACTCAAAACACAAACCCTACAGTTGTCAGGAGAAAGTCAGAGGTTACTATCAAATCTAACGCACCTTGTCAACACGTAAAAAACACAATCGCTAAACCTATAAGACAGAACAAGGAATGATTAATTGGTTCGATTCTTAGGGTTTTAAGCTGGCACATTTTATTGGGTGAGTTCAATCTTACATACACGCAAGGAATTTTCTGTTTTGTTTGGTGTGAAAACACTAAGCATTTTGCGCGAGGTCTTTTGTTGGTAGATGTCAAGGCTAGGAACAAAGAAGCGATCAAGGAGAGGACTGCGCGAACAAGTACGTGGAAGACGCGCGCCTTTGATCGTAGGTCTTTAAATAGGATGTAATTTCAAGTAATGAATGTTTTCATATCTTATCTTCGTGGCTAAATCTCAAGTAGCATTGATTTCAAATTGCGATTAAAAACAATTGAAAGAGTGTGTTTTTCCTGTGAGTAAATTACGACGAAGTCCATTAATAAAATTACTTTTTTAACTCAATAATCCTCGACTGTACGACTATCCCCATGTTTGGTGACCGTTTTTTGCATAGTTTTCCCCAAAAGCGCATTCTTGTTCTATCTTATCGTTTATTTAATAGTTTAATGTGATTTTTAAACGCGGATTCGTTTAATCGAGAGGAGCGGAGCGGAAATTAAATTAGTTTTAATAACTTTGTGATAATATGAAGACAAGCAACATATGGGTGCATGCAAGCGCTCAACCTTTTCACAAATGACGGTATATATTCCTGATTTTAGTGCGAGAGACGTATATGGCATAGAGATGATTATAATAAAAGTTTTAAAAACACCGTGGCATTATTACAATAAGAAACTCACTGTACGTTTACAAATTCTATGACTCGGACATGATTCTTAGATAGCCTACAGTAAAGTTTGTTTTTAAACAAAAGATACTATGATAGGCTTTAGGCTTTTTTCGGCGCGGACAGGGTTAATTGAATCAGCTACATATCTTTAAAAGAGAAAATACTAAAAGCGCCATCCGACATATAACTAAGTTAAAATTAATGATAGGACATGTAATGTTCAGCGACAAACACGCACAGTTGAAAAGAGACACGTATAGCTAGCACAGGAAGGCCATGTTAGACAATAAGTGCATGAGTATTAACTGACATAAAGCCATCCAACATGGCTCCCACCTCAAAATCCTTTTCGTTCGAGCTCAAAGTTTGTTACAATCGATTCAATCGAAATTTTGCATCGTGTTTTTTTCAATCAAAAGTATTTAAAGAACTTCTTCAGAATGCGCATGCGCACGATCACTTACAGCAAAACCTATATAAGAAGCCAATTTAATGATTTAAAAGTCCCAAAAAGGGTGTTTCCACAGGTTTGTACTTCTATCAAGCGGCTAACCACTGTTTAATGGCCATTTGCCAGTGAAAAAGTTTAAGACGACGTTTTTTGCAGTAATAATCTCGCAAAATCCAGGAGATATTTTCAGTTATCTTAATAAACAGAACGACTGACACAAATCCAGAGAGCTTTTGAATTCCACGACCGCGGTATGCCTGACCCCAGCCTTTAAATTAGCTTTCACAACATCATAAACGAGGTCGCATTTAGCAGACAGTTCCAATCATATTAGCACTGACCTCCAGGTTGAGCAAAACGCGCTAGAAAGGTTTGAATCGAGAAGCGCGTTGTTTATGTTTCGAGACACTCGTCAGGTTTAAGAGTTTGAAGTTTCCTGGGTTTTTGTCATCAAGGAAGCCGATAAATATGAACTTAACCTTTTAAGCACAGCAAAAGTGCCGAGAGAAACGCGGTGTTTTTGGTCTTTTATTTCAAAAATTGTTTTAAGCGCAGTGGAGTAGTTTGACCTAAAGAAAGCGGCGCTTTTCCTGCGTGTTGACGCGCAAAAATCAACTGAAGCTTGAAGGAAAATAACTAGTGAATACCGTCGGCATAGCACTCCTGATTATTTATATCCCTGGTTGATTAAGCATTCTAAATTAAGATTCTTTGGTTCCAGTCCGATAACACACCCATCGGGTAACACTGCTTGATAAGGCAGCCCCGGATACCCCGGCCACGGGAACCCCTCGTAAAACCCTTTTGAGCGGCACTTGAGTTTAAAATCGTCTTCATAATAGACTTCTTTACCTCGGGAATAATGTCATTACCAGAATTACACGTGGTCTGAAATGAGAAAGCATTACGCCCAAGGTCAAAAGGTCTATTAAGTTTGTTTTTCACTAGCGACGCAAGCAAAAAAAAAGCAAAAGAATCTTTTCAAAATCTTTCGTTTTCCTTGTTCTTGCATTTGTCAGTTGCATCGCTAATGAAAACCATGTTTTATTAACATATGCGCAAGTTTATTCGAGTTTTTGCTCTCTTCTGTTTTCGTACCCTTTAGGACAGTTTGGCATATTTACTAAGAGCTACCTAAAGCTACCTATGACCAGCATGCCCAATATGTCGAATTTATCACTGATGGCTAGACACCCATGCTCACTCTTTTCCATGTGGGATGCGTTTTGGAAAACCTTTTCATGACGTAAATTTGAACGAACGCAAACTCATCACGGGCATTCAAAGGAACGTCTACATAGGTCTATCTAAGGCGATATATTTATTGGAAAGGTTCTATCTTTTAGAGTGAATCTGTCTGAAAATAACAAAAAACTACAATAGCTTTGACTATTTATCACAATGATTATTTCAAAGACTAGATTAAGAAGTTTAAGTTTTTTTTCATTTAAAAGTGCCAAATTCCTTTTTAGAATTTTTGGGCATAGCACTCGTTCGATACGCCGCGGTATGTACAATGAAATGGCTTCCATTAAGTTTACATACATTCCAGGAAATAAGCTAGGAGATTAGCATTTGCAGGCAGTAGCTGTTCGCCTAGTACTTCCGGCGCGCATCTTGAGATCTTATTAGAATAATACTATGAAGAGACCCCGACACGCCTTAGTAATAACTATAACAGTTCTCGTCCTGTTTAAGGTTACAGGACCGATATAATAGCAAAATATTAAACATTCTTTTGAACCTCTCACTTCCTTTTCTGCAATTCTGTTAACGATGTACAAGAATCAAGGTTAGGGGCGGCGGAAGCGGGAGGGGTAGTGGTCGGTGGCACGTTCCCCCTTCAAAATCCTTTGGTTATTCCGGACAGACAGACAAACAGGCAGACATATGTGGTTAAAGAAAATTCATTGAGGTTTCACACGTTTTATACTGCAACCACAGTATATGTTATATCTCTTCCAGAGATATAACACGTACCTCGTCTTTTCAAGTCAAGTCCAGTGAAAACTTAACTAGTCTTGAAATCAAAAATAAAAGTTTTTAGCTTTCCTTTAAAAGACGCTAGAAATATTTTCATCCGCGGGATAAACAACTTTTGTGGATTCTGAATATTTTTAGGCTAAAACGTTTATTTTTGATTTCAAGACTAGTTAAGTTTTCACTGGACTTGACTTGAAAAGACGAGGTACGTGTTATATCTCTGGAAGAGATATAACATATATACTGTATATATACTGTGGTTGCAGTATTAAACGTGTGAAACCTCAATGAATTTTCTTTAACCTCATCCTGAATTAAACTAGCACATGTAACAGTGATCATTTTAGAGCCAAAAATTGCTCGTTAATGATAATAGGAAGTCATTAGATCTGATGAGCCTTGACGTCAATTTATCACTATTTCTGCCCTCAGTCTTCAACTTTTTATCGAAACCCTCGGCGGAACAATAACAAGGCTCATTATATAGAAATGCACTGATTGCTCAAGTCGCAATCAATTGCGCACCCTTTTCTCTGGCCTAGGAGTGCGCGCACTATCAAAGAAGATATTATGGACGCTCGAGGGCAAATGCGTAGTACGACGTTTGACCTAAGACTTAGCTTTTGAATTATATGGATATATTTTCTTATTGCGCGAACCATTCAGACAAAAGAACAATCATGCACCAGCCCTTCCGTAGTACGCGCTCAGTCTAGGAAGCAATTACCAAGCTTTATAATTATCAATATTACCAGAAGTCCATAACTATGGACTTCTGATATCATGTTTGCATGTATTACGTAAATTACGAGACAGAATATGCCTTTTCGGCTCGGGCGTAATGTTTTCCCATTACAGACCACGTGTCACTCTCTTGAGGTTAGTGGTCAGTGTTTGACCACCATGTGGAGCAGAGAATGAGATTTAAAGACTTTTGTCAGCTGATAGACCCCTTCCACGTCAAAGCAGCTCAACTTGGAGGCCGACAAAACAAAAGAATTTCAATTTCCTGAGAATTGGAACCTATTGTTTTGTTCTCCAAATTGAGCTGCATTCCGACGTGCTGACTGCAGGGGTCTATTGAAACCAAGCAATTGAGTGCATTAGATGAATCCATGGAACCCTACTCTTGCTGGTCCCCCTTTAGTTTGACGCACCCGTCTTTCCGTCCGGGCTAACGGTGTGAATATATATATATAGGCTACCAAAGGAAACAATTACCCAACAATTCGTATCACCACATGAAATAATTACTTTCACATAGGGAAAAGCAATAGGAAATATCAAATAAGATTCTCGAGGTTTTACACATTATCAACGCATAATTACAAGTCATCGCCGCGACCACACTTCACTTATTGCGCAAATGTTTATCCGTCCTTGGGAGATCAGAGACAAGTTTCGATCTCTTCCGGGATTGCGCCCACGTGTGTTATTAAGGAAATTGCTACTAAGAAATGGCTTTTACATAAGTTAGAACGATGAAGACAGTTCCTCTTCCGGGATTGATCCCACGCTCGCTTTTAAGGAAATTACTATTAAGAAATTAGTTTTACATAAGGTAGAACGATTAAAGACAGGTTATTTAGGGTTTTTCATCATAGTACGATCGCGTAAGCGTCATAAATAGAACCACACCTTGTCACGTGCGCCTATCGTTTAGCAGAGTGATTTAGCATGACTGAGAAGAGAACGTCAAAGACGTCAGCGTGACCGCATTTTTTTTCGTGCGCACGCCGTCCTCAATGTGAAAACTTTGCAAATGGCGTCCTGGCAAGGATGTCAAACCACGTTAAGGGCGGCGCGCGCACAAAAATTAACAATGCGGTTGCGTCGTCGTCTTTCGCGTTCGCGTTTTGATGCTAAATCGCTCTAACCAGTGACTACGTTCGCGGGCTTAATGCTTAATGCTTAGTGTTCCATAAACGTCGCGCACTACAACGTTTGAAAAAATTCATTTAAAAAGAAATCTGAGACACCGTTTTGTAGATAGATTAGCATAAGTAGAGTCAAATGAGAAGAAAATCGAGTCTGTTTAGCAAATACTGAGGGAGAAGGAACTCTCGATTTCCAATATGTCTATCGTTGGAAAACAAGCGGTATCTTCAAATGAAAATTAAATCTCTTAAAATGAGATTAATCATCGAAATCTCCATTTATTAGGCTTTAAGAAAATATATAGTTTGTCAGAAATATTTTGAAAATTGTGGCTTTTAGTGAGAAGTTGGAGGGATTTTTTCTGTTATAATCGCATTAGCATCAAAATAAGAACATCGCCTACTTCACCCTTGTGCGCCATTTTTTCAGTAAATCATAAAGCTCGGTTCGAAATATGCCCATCTTCGAATCACTATAGTCATCTAAGATCTTGTAGATTAATCGTACTCTCGGGATATAAGCATCTATGCTATCATCAGGCCGTGTATTCTTAGGATTATTTGATATAACTTTTTCAGTAATTCATAAAGCTCGCTTCGAAATATGCCCATCTTCGAATCACTATAGTCATCTAAGATCTTGCAGATTAATCGTACTCTCAGGATAAGCATCTACGTTATTATCATCAGGCTCAGGCGAGCTCTGTTCAGCCATATAAGGCGATAAGTCTGGTTTGTTAATAGAATGGTCCTGTAAGCTCGACAGAGTCGTTCCTTCGTAGGATTGTAACTGATGACTGGTACTAACATCTACGTCTATAGTGTCGTCATTTTCAGAGCGAAGGGGTGAGTCGGATGATGAAGGGAAGTGGACTTGGATTACTTCCTGTGGTAAGTTGATCTGCATGAGGTTGGTGTTAGTGTTCGGTTGGGACGGGTAGGGTTGGGATGATTCGCATTCTGTGTCGGACGAGCCTGATTTACTGCAGTCATCCTGTATCGAGATAAAGGCAATGAAATAGTTAGACCAGCCCTAACAAACTAGGATTGACCCTTTTACCTTGGGCGTAATGTTTTTCCATCTCAGACCACGTGTCATTCTCTTGAGAATAAGATTCTTTGTTTGAGTTGCATCCATATTCATGTGTCTTCTCATGCGCAACCGTTAAACAAAGAAATGATACTCTAGGAAATGACACGTGGTCTGAAATGGGAAAACATTACGCCCAAGCTAAAGAGGTCTATTTACACAGTGCTATCTAAGGTGTGGTCAAGTAAGAAAACTGCTCTGTCATAGTTGCGAGCGATGTTACCGCGGCGTCGAGTAGAAAGAAAGTCTAACTTTTGCGAAGTCACGCGCACTTCAGCATATACTAACAAAGCTGGTAATTGCGTGAGAGATAATTTTGCCAGGATATTGTAACGCTAGAAGGGCGTGACAAAATGCAAATATCTGGCTATCATAACGCAGTCTTAGATAAGCCTATTATTATTTTAGCCAATAAGCAAGTTCATTACCTGGAATATCACAGCCGGTGGTTTGAACTGATCTTCGGGGTTCAATGGAGTTCGAAACTCAAGAGACCGCGCGTGACTTGAGACGAATTTATTATCTATCACCAGTCTCTCACTAGTTGGACTTTGCGCGGTCAACACGTCACTAGTCACCAGTTTCCTATTCGGTGAGGTCTCATGCGAGCGCAAATGACTGACCATACTTGTGATTGACAAGTCAAAGCCGCCGTCGTGTTTTAAGTTTTCCACGTCGGAATGTTTGCTGACTTCTTGACCGTGGAGCGTGGGCTCAGAATTATCACTGCGCACTACAAACTCAGCAACGTCGATATGGCTTGCGCCGACAGTGTTGCCTAGTTGAACAACTTGATCTACGCTAGATACTGGTAGGGTAACTGCAATCCCTTTAGAGTCCATATCGCTGTGAAGAGATTGACCCTGTTCATCATTTACATCAGTGTGTTCGCTTGAGCTTGAGCACACGGTAGAGAAGCTCAGCGGATTCACTCTGTTTGTTACAATGGCGCTTAGACTTCCGGCAGAAAAATGAACGCTGACCGGAAGTGATGTGACGTCATCAGTCGTGAAGTCCTCGGAAGGGAAGTTGTGGATGCCTGTGTAAGTTACTTCGTTATCGTTGTCGACTAATGAGCCCGCGCTGCTAACGCTGTTCATGGTGCTGACGGTCACGAAGTCTGCAGGCATCGGGTGATCTTCGCTACTTCCTAAAAATAGACAACAAAATTATTTTGATGAGAGCGAAGTCTTTGTGAACGAGAATGGTCTCTTACTTGGGGATTAATGTTGTCGCATTTCAGAACACGTATCGTTCGATTGAGTACAATTCCTTGGTCCACGGTAACACTTGACCAATATGCATTGTGGTCTAGCTTGGGCACAAACAACACCATATAAGGCATGATAAACAAAAGATTTTGTACCCAAGCTAGACCACAATGCACCATGTGCACTATCTCACAGCACCATATAAGGTATGATGAACACAAAAGATATTTGTACCCAAGCTTCACCACAATGCACTATGTTCTCCATCTCAGAAAAACTCTGAGTCAATATGATCCAGGAAAATCAAACATAGAATTCTTATTCCCAAAGGGATTAAAATAGGAAAACAAAACGACCAAAGTAAAAATAAAAAAATAAAAAAACAAAGCCGCACCATCTGGAAACTTGATAGACTTTTCATGTCTCTTCTGGTGTGCGCGTAAGTTAGACGCCGTGGTGTACGCCTTACTGCATCCGTCTTCCTCGCACTTGAATGGCTTTTCACCGGTATGTTTGCGCATGTGCACGTTTAAACTACTTCCGGCAGTAAAGGCTTTGTTACATCCTGAAAATGAAGGGAAATATATCGGTGACAAGATATCGCATCACATATAGATATCGCTCTCTCCCTTGATTCGATGGTTTTTCTCCGGTTTTCTTCCCTCCGCAAATCTAACATGTTAGATTCCAATTCAAGTTGTGAGTTAGCCGTGCCCTGACTTTGATCAGCCCAGAGGTTGTTTCAGGGTTCGATCTGTGAGTTAGCCATGCCCATGCCCTGACCTTTTTAAGATAACGACAGTTAGTCTAATGCCGTTAGTCCACTCGGTACAGGGGTCATATTTCCAAGACGAAGTCTATTTCGTCCCCTAAAACAGTCCCACAATGCACTGCAATACCGACTCAACCCAGCCTTTTCTCGACCTAGGAATCAGGCTAACGGAGTATAAGCTATAGTAAGTTTTGTCTTACCATCCATGGGACAGACGTAAGGCTTCTCTCCTGTGTGTACGAGTGTATGGGTTTTAAGGTGACTGGATCGTGTGAATGACTTGTGGCAGCCTTCGTAGAGACACACGAAGGGACGTTCTCCGGTATGCTTGCGCTTGTGCCTCTTGAGCTTGTATGCACTCGTGAAGGACCATCCACATCCCTGAACACAGAAAAAAAAAATCTTTAATGAGCGCACTATTCTTGAACAAACCTAAAAAAGTTGTCTACATTCTGGCTCTTTGGTGTTGAAGAACACCTGAGGCATGAACACAATAGACCCTTTTCGAATATGGCGTAAAAACATAAATTACAATGATATTTTACAGTGCGAATCGAAAAACCGTGGGCACCAGAAATATTTCAGAAATCGTTTATCGTTCGTTGAGCAATCTAAAACAATTCTCTAACTGCAAGAAGTCCGACTGATTTGTGGTCAGAAAACTTTCTTGTACCTAGAAAGTCGTTTCAGATTGTTCAACGAACAAGAAACGATTTCTGAAAAATTTAGGGGTGCCCACGGTTTTTCGATTCGCACTGTAACAGGATGCTCCTTCACTTTAGTGATTTTCAAGAAGGTCCTGTAAAACTAATTTTTATGCATCAAAATGGAGTTAAGGTATCAGGATATGTTTAGGACCCCTATACGCGCTACCTCAAATTTCGCACGGGCTTTACAATATTTTGTCTCAGATTTTTGATATCTTTTTTAGATCGCGCGCAATGACGCGTTAAATCCGGATGTTTGAATTTCATTCATTTCATTCCCTTGAGAATAAGATTCAGGGTACTCTCTGGTATGCCAAGGGGAGGAGGATTGTGGAACCTTAATGGGCTGCCTGTGGTTTTACTTGCCTCAAAGTCACACGCAAACGGTCTTTCTCCGGTATGTGTTCGTAAGTGAAGCTTTAGTTTTGATGCCTTGGTAAACCTCTTAGAGCATCCTTCCATAGGGCACCCGTGAGGTCTTTCTCCACTGTGACTCTTCAAGTGTGACGTCAGGGGTCCCATGGCTGAGAACTCTTTACCACATCCGTCGATCTTGAAACAATGCAGAATAGAACAGAACGATTATAACCTGCAAATTTTATCGATACCCTGAAACAACCTCTGCGTTGATAAGTCAGGCATTAATGAAAAGGGACAATAACCAGCTGATCTGAAATAGTGACGTAGAAATGAGTGGGAAAATAAAATAAAGAAATAACCGTTTTCCCACAGGAAGCCCAATTTAGATAAAAGTAAAAGGTGAAAATAAAATCGGGGAAAAAAATCGCGTTTAATTAATTTTTTTAATTCCAGGTCAAGATAATGTCCTCTATAATACGAACGAGCAAAGCAATCCGTAAAAAATGCACCAGAACATCCCTGTGGTTTTCCTAGTCGCTTGGCTACTGAGGATGATACATTTTTTAGTTTTGCAAATTTCAGCTCGATTCTGATTGGCTAATATTTTTTCTCATATCAGCTTGAAGGGAAAAAGGGTCAAGAAAGAGGGTCAAGAAAGAGAACCACACAAAAACGCACAGAAGGGAGCTACATCAAAATCTATTAATAAATTAATAATCCCTAATAATGACAAACCTCGCACTTGAAAGGCTTCTCTTCTTGTTGATGTTTTCTCTCATGGACACGGAACTTGTGTAATGTAGGGAAGGTCTTGTCACATCCTTCATAATGACACATTATGGTGTTGGGTCTGGTGTGTGTTCGTATGTGAGTCTTGAGGTTATAGGCTGTGGTGAAGCGTCTGTTACATTCTTCATGGGGACACTGAAATAGACAACAATATAGACTTGGTTCCGAGGGTCAAACTTTCAGTCATTCTTAAAAAGATGTGCCCAGAATAGTTCCCTTTCACAGTTCACTGCACCATCTTGAAAAGTAGCCGGGCCTTTGCATCGAAGCGAGACGAACGGTGAGCTTGCAATGATAGAGACATGTGAATAATTGTCCAAGGTGTTAAAAATGGTGTCTATCATTGCAAGCTCACCGTTCATCTCACTTTGAAGCAAAGGCTCGGCTACTTTTTTGAAGATGGCGCAGGGAACTGTGAAGGGGACTATTGTACATTTTTGTATTGCATTCTTCAAGGGGAAACTATATAGTGAGCAATAGACCTGAAGGTCCTAGGTTCGAACCCTGCCAGGAGCTCGGAATTTTTCCCCGAGAAAAATATGCTTGATGAAACACTTTACAACAGCAACAAGAACATCTAATACTTAAATTCTTTATCGTTTGTGATGGGGTTGAACTCAGCCCATCATAGTTTGATTGACGGAAGCCAAAACGCTAGACGCCTGGAGTCGGTAGGTCGCAAAATTATGAAAAGCGCTGTAAGAAAGAATGCGCAAAAAAGATGTTTCAGGATAATGCAGTCTAGCTTACCATAAATGGCCTTTCTCCAGTATGTCCTCGTTCATGTCTTTTTAGTTTGTACGCAGTGGTAAAAGCCCATTCACATCCTTCATGAGAACACTGGTGAAACACAGTAGTTCGATTACATATGTGACACATGAGCTCTTGCAAGCCAACACATTTTCCCATACGTGATGATTATAATGATGGTGGAGATGATAATGATGATTATGATGATGGTGGGGATGGTGAGTAAGACGATGATGATGGAAGTGGTGGTGATTAAGATGATGATGGTGGTGGTAATGATAATGATGATTATGATGATGATGATAAAAGTGATGATTATGATGATGGTGGTGGTGGTGATGATGATGATGACCGTGATGATTATGATGGTGATGATAATGATGATTATGATGATGGTGGTGATTATGATGATGATGATGATAACAGTGATGATTATGATGGTAGTGCTGATGACAAATAATATTGATGACAATGCCAGAGATCATAGTGATGATGATAATGACAGTGATGATGACAATGATGATGACGATGATGATAATGGTCAATGGCAAATTCAAATTTGAATAAAAGACTAAACTTACCTTATAAGGTCTTTCCCCAGTATGTGATAACATATGTAGCTTCAGTTTGTGTGCTCTTTGACAGACCTTGTTACAGTTAGAGTGTGGACACATGTGAACCTTGTCCCCTTCACCTCCCTCTCTATCCTATCAACAAAATGATTACGTCACAAACCACAATCAGTTGCTAAAAACATAGAATATAGTCCCCTTCACAGTTCCCTGCACCATCTTGAAAGGTAGCATGCCTTTGCATTGACTGCAAGACATGAGGTAAGCTTGCAATGATAGAGACCTTTTTTTTAACGCCTTGGGCAATTATTCGCATGTCTCTATCATTGCAAGGTCACCTCATGTCTCGCTTCGATGCAAAGGCACGGCTACCTTTCAAGATGGTGGGGGAACTTTGAAGAAACTAATGGGGGTATTGAGGATTATCATGGTAGTCATGTTGTATGGCAGGACAATGGGATGTTTTTGCAGGACGTACATACAAGGATATAAAATTATAGAAAGATAGAAAGAAAGGATTTAGTCTTCCAACCTCAATTCAACCCCAGGTTTTTTTGGGGGGGGGGGGGGGGTGAGTAGTTTTTTTTACCTCATTTCTTTCCTTATTCATTTCATTCTGGTTTGAAATGACTTGTAACTTGATTGTTTTATTTTCTGCACTTGATGATGCCTGGAAAAATATTAAAATAATACATAAGGTAGGTGAGTGTGTGGCTCCACAGACTAGTTCTTTTTTCAATGAATTCAAATGGAATTTGGAAGTTTATTTGGAAGTTTAAGGGTAGCTAGCATGGGTGGCATACACTGTTAAAATCATCTTTCTTCACTGTGGTTCCAAAGGTTCGGGTCACTAGTTTCAGCCCTGCGGACACCATATGTGAATTGAGTTTGTTTGATGTGTTGTTCTTTCCTGTGCTATGAGGGTTTTCTCTGGGTTCTCCAATTTTCTCCCTCCTGTTTGGCAATGAGTTTGGTAATGATCATGAAGCGAGTGCTTGTCTTACTGCAGTGCCTTCTGCTTCCCAATAATATTATAATAACATTTGTTTTGATAGAAAAGTTATTCAGAAGACACTAGCTTGTGCAGGGGCTCAAAAAAAAAATCCAAGTCCACCTGACAGGAATCAAACCCATGACCTTTATTTTGCATATTGTCCTTAATTCATGTAGTGGGTCTAGAATACTGATCTTTAATCTTCAAATAAAAAAATTACCTGGACCTCTGTCTGGTTGCCCTGCCTCTCTCCTGTAGTTTCGCCAACTGAAGCACTAACAAGAGGTCTTGTCATCGTAGCAACCTGAGGTATAGTTATATGTAGCGTTTGCCCTTGTCCCACTCCAGGTGAGATCATGTCACCTAACAATGCCTGCTGTTGATCTGGCGTCAATATGACGCCTTTCGTAAAATCACCCGATGACATCATGACACTAAGCATTTCATTAGTGGGTGTCTGTCCTTGTATCTGAGAGTTACCCGAAAGGGCAGAACTTGTTGTTACGACATGGAATTGTTCGGCAAAGCTTACTGCAGCTTCAGTGTCGTCGGCATCACCTTCTGTCAAGATTGCAGGGACTTGAGTAGAGAAGGTGGAGATGTCGGCAGTTAGGATACCTGAACTTGTTACCAAGGAGATGCCTTGGGCTTGTGGATACACTTGTATGGGAATACTGTCCTGAATGTCAGTTGTCTTTGGTTCATTATTTCTGACGATGATAGTGTCTTGGGAGGATGTATGCAGGTCACTTTTTGGAGCATCTAAAAACAATTCACAAGACAATAAAATTTGGTTTATGAGATAGTGAAGAGGGAGAAAAACTAAACATTTTATATACACTAAATCATATCATGAATGAAAGAAGATTTAGCCTAAATTTCTATCATTCTTGCTCATGTAAACAAGCTGTGACATTATCAGGGGCGGATCCAGGATTTTTAACAGGGGGTGAATGTTACAGGGTACCTCACGCTAGTACCACAGGAAACTCATAAACGGCAGGAAAATAGTGAGAAAAGGCACCTCAAAATGATGGAAAATATATTTGAAAGCTTCAAGTTAACCAAGCGGAAGTTTTCAGCTATAAACAATTTTTTCTTTTCTTCATGCAAAATAGTGGGGGGGGGGGGGGGGGGTGACTAATCACCCCCTTCACCACCTCTGGATCCGCCCCTGCATTATACAGTAGTGTTATAGAGCAATAAATTGTAATACAGCGATAGACATAGTAGTATCTGGTATAGGAATGTTCTTACCATTAGGGTTAGGTGACTTCACAGTGACAATAGATGGCAAGCCCTCCATGTATTCCACACCACCCGCTCCTACATTCAGTAGCTGTAGATGCTCCAAATCTAGTTTCATTGGCATTCTTTTACCTTGATGAGGTTCTGATTGTTCCTCTTCTGGGGACATAAAAAGATGAAGCTTCAAAATAAGATGAAGTTTCAAAATATCACAATGTTCAAATGTTCTTTTTTCAAACCATTTCACATCCTTGGACATTATCAGCCGGTATGCAAAGGGGCTCAAAATAACGGCCGGTCAACAGTCAATGTCTGGCCAAATTTGGTACTTGACCAATCAAATACGGTTTCGAATGGACATGTTGACTGGTCATATTTGAAAAATATATATAATATATCATACGGCAGACATTTTGACCGGTCTATGAATGGCCGTTATTTTGAGCCCTGATGCCAGCCGCCAGAAGGGGTTTATTTATTAATTCTACTTGGTAACTGTACATTCCACAGAGCAACATAACATACAAAAAAGTGTACATGTAAATACAGACTGTAATAACCTACCCCCTGAGTCGTAACCTTCAATAGCTTTATGCGAAGCCGACATATCCCCATAATCATACTCCACATGGATTTTCAAGTTTTCGTCGGTATTTGTTTGGGAATGAAATTCAGTTGCAATATGCTGATCAATAGGAGAGCTGACAACATAGACATGGCTTCCTTGGACATCTGAGCTGAGGGGCGAAACGGCCTCACCCTCTAAGTGGTTTGCTTCATTTGAAACTTGTATATCACAGTGTTCAATATTACTCTGGGAAATTTCCTGGTCATCTGTATCAAAACTCTCTTCGATGTCACATGTGTTTGCGACAGGAATGTTGCCATGGAAACCAGTTTTAATTGTGCAGGAATTACTAGTTTTTTCCTTGGTTTTTGTCAGTATGTCTTTGTCATCTTCAGTATGCAATAAAAGTGAACCACTTGCAATCTTGTCAATATTGGTGACCAAACCTTTATCATTTCTTTCTGAGCCAGCAACTTGTTCCATTATCTCCTCTGGTTCACAGGAGACAGGAGATGAAACCTCTCCATAATTACCATTATCTTGTCCTCCTGGACTCTCTGGACCCCCAGCATAATGACTTACTGGAATAGTGCTATCGTCTGGCCCATTTTCTAGGATCTTATCTGTCTCAGAGAAACTTCTTTTTTCTTCACATATTTTGCTGCTATCAATACTTGCAGTTTGGCAGCACTCTCCATCATTGTTGTCTTTTTGTTTTTTACTTGGTGGAGATAGAGGGTCGTCAAACGATAATCTGTGTTTATTCTTTCTTTCTTGCTGGTGCTCATCTGTTGTATCTTGGCCTGAGGGAGAGTTACATACAGTTATGATAGCCAAATAATAGTTTTATTTATTATTTAACTATATTCAGTAGAGTACGAATATTGTATGAGGAAGTTCAGAGCAAGAACAAATATTAAGCAATTATTGGATGAGGTTGAGCATGATATCATAAATTATCAAGAACAAGGCCGTGTTATCTGCTGAAGACGTAGGCTGAGGCCGATCAAATGACCGAGGTCTTGATAATTTCAATATCATGTGAAAACCGAATTCATTAATTGTTATATTATACATTTTGTAAACTAAGAATAAAGATTTAATTCTGCTTTCGAAAAACTAGCAAACATATTTCAATTAATCTCCATTTTGACCTTGAGTGAACTCTACATGATAAGTGCATTGTCTGTAGGTAAAACCTACAGATAATACATTTATCATGTCAAGTTCACACGATATCAGGGATTGGCTGAGGTCTCTTGGCCAATCAGAAGTGAGATAGTGAGTAAAATGTCCACACATACCAACCACACCCTTAAATGTCTAATAGGAAATATTTATTCATTCATTTAGCAGGAAAAAAATTGTTCATAATTAGATCATTTTCAACTTGTATCCATGAGTTTCGCGATAGGACGTATCATCTGTTCCAAAAAAACTGGAATGAGGTTTAAAAGTTTATATCTTATTAATAATTATATTCTTTATTATGAAGTTAATTTTTTTGTTTTTAAATTTTTATAAGCTTATTAGACACATGGATAATAAAAGAACTTTTATCATCTATGTTTGACACTTTTTTTTTAACATTTGACAAAATGCAATTA
This sequence comes from Anthopleura xanthogrammica, assembly GCA_964019055.1. Classification (NCBI taxonomy): domain Eukaryota; kingdom Metazoa; phylum Cnidaria; class Anthozoa; order Actiniaria; family Actiniidae; genus Anthopleura; species Anthopleura xanthogrammica. The sequence goes on along the minus strand of OZ025218.1, from coordinate 8,280,432 downwards.
TGCAAGTCAACATATCAAGCTTGAACAAAACCAATTTTGAAATTCGTGAAATGCTTCAGTTTAGCAGAAAAGATTAGAGTAAAAAAGCTCATTGAGCATATTTTCCAAGTCAAAACTCTCAAAGTATCGAAGCTTATTTCAGGTTAAAATTGCAAGGCCTTAATTATGCGGAATACATAATTGAGCCATCGTCAGCCACATGCTAAAATTCAAACTTCAGGACAGAACTAAAACTTGAATTTGAAAGATTAATTATCTGCTGTTTTTTTGGGATAACAACAAGAAATCAAAACCTGAAATCAAGGAACTCCCAGGTCACAAAAGAGTCAAAAACAAGACTGAAAGTGAAAACCAACCTACGCATTAACAAACGAGGAAGGCAAGGCATTGCTTTAGGAGGGCTAAATTTGTTTTAAAAGAGTGAATAGAGGGTTAAATTAGAGGCTAAAAGTGCCTACCATGTTGGTTGTTGGATAGTTGTGCCCCTAGTTGTGTTGAAGGGAACCCCTTCAAACATGGCTGCCCCTGCGACTCCATCACGGCACCCCGCACCACTTCAACCAAAGACGACAAAATGGCCGACCACTGAACTCGACAAAACTAAACCCGACCGAGGGAGGGTACGGGGAATTCTTCCACCCGAAGCCATCTTCGGTCCCTTCGGTAAAACTTCGTTACATTTTCGGAAACAAAATTTTACTTATCAAATGTTGGTATTTGAAATTTAGTACTTTTTATACCCTATTTTAGTTCATTTACGTGAATTTATATAATATAAATCTTACATGTAAGCTTAAGAGATCTTTCAACTAAAATTTCAAAATTTTCAAACGATTTCTTGATAATTGTTCTGATTTTTTTTAAATTGATTAACCTTAAACTTAACTGTATTTTGATAATTTTCTTTATTTAGGAAGGCCTCTTTTCCCAGTCCTAGCCTTTCTTAAACGAAAATAGTCAAAAATTTGTTTCCGGCCGCATACACTAAGGGGGATGGGGACGGGAGATTTTTTTCTAGACGAATTTCGTCGGAGAAACTTCGTTGGATTTCCGTAAACATATGTTTCAATAAATCCTCTCGGGATGGTGTCGGTTTTGTCTGTACCATTGTCTGGTTCTTCGACTGTTTTAAAAGGAAACAGGAGCAGTTTTTTAGTGTTTATCGTTCATGTTTAGACTCGGATTTTCATGCCCTGGTAAAATTAGGTTAAAAATCAGGTAAGAGACGCGTTTTCCTACTTTTTTGATGAATAATTGAGCGGGTTTTTTTGAGGATTAATGTATAGTGAACATAATCACCAAGTCAAAATGGCGCACCTTGGCATCGCTAAGCTGGGGGTAAATATACCGGTTTGTTATTCCTCCTGCCTGTGGTTCATAGTTCTATACAAAAGAAATAATACCCTTTTGAAATCCTCTAAAAATTAATCTTAGTATTATCATAAAAAGATTTTAATTTTTAGACTTTTTACCTTTAGAAAACGCCGAAATCTCTCCTAGTGCAGATGTCTAATGCTTAAATATGTCTTTTGTTTATATAGAATATTCAGATCGACTGGTTGAAATCTCTAACTTCACCTTTAAAAATCCTTAAGTTCATATTCCAATTATTTTATTATCTTCATTTCTAAACACTTATTAAATGATTTTCTGTACGAGACATCATTTTAAGATGATATATATATTTTTAAATTGAAATGATCAAATGAAGTTTATGATCAAAGGTCGTTGTTAATTTGTCTCAAAAGAAATGGCATAATGCATAATGTTGCAAATAAGAATTTAGTTTAGATTTTCATTGTTTTTTATGTGTAGTCTAATGCACTTAGATTTGGGTCTCAATTTAAGCTCACTGACCCACCACACCCCTAACTTATATGAATTCCTAATGCACATTTTTACTCATTTTCAATCATTACTAGTTTCTCTTGAATTCCTTGCATTTGATGCCTGTTTTACTGGAATTTTTCTATTCAAAATTACTCATATAATTGAGAAAAACAAGTATGGAATATGGGCCCCCAACACTTGCCTTAAGTCGCATGCTCTCTTGAAATAGAAAATAGGAACCTTCTTTTATTACTTCTCTTCTGTTCCCTTTCAGTTAGTTTATACCAGCTGATCTGAATTAGTGACGTAGGAATGACTTCACCGCTAAACTGAGGTGTCATGAAGCCTGCAAAAATTGACATATAAAAGTTTAAATCTGAGATAATTCTAGGTATTCAGGAAAAGTTTTTTATATTTTGCATACATTTCCTATGATATTCATCACTGGGGAGAATAAAACAAAGAAATAACCATTCCCAATTCGGTGGGCTACTGAGGAAGACACCTCAATTTTTCAAATTTTCTTGATTCTGATTGGCTAACATTTTTTGTCAGTTCAGCTGGTAAGTCCTGTCATGAAGCATTAAAAATGCTGTTCCCCCTCTTTTTGCACGAGCTTCAATCTTCTCTGTAAATAATGATGACTGCTCGAGCCCTGAGTGTGATTTAGCAGTTAATGAAGCCATGCATAGTGCAGGCCTTTTTTCTGTGCTCACACTTCAGCACAAATAAGAAATGATGAACAAAATAATAATAATAATAATAATAATAATAATAATAATAATGATGATGATGATGATGATAATAATAATAATGTACTTTATTTGAGTATAAAAATATTTAGCATTTCTCCTAACTGGTGACACAAAAGATATGAGCTATAAGACCTGAATGTTTGTTGTCTTGGAAAATGCCTAAGCTTAATTTAAAGGTTGAAGATCACTCCATCCAATTGCAGCATATAGACAGCTTCCCAAACTACACAATAACACAATTATTTCTTATTTTTCAGATTTCCTGACACAGAGAATTGCTTCTGTTTTAAAGTCATTGGGTTATTTACTTATGGAAGACATTTTTAATGGAATTAACAAAGAGATGATGGAAGACCAACAAGATATAATGTCTGCCGAGCTTCTCCAAGACAAGAGTAATTTCATCAACTCTAATGATATCCTGCCATGTGAGAAATCATCCACAGATGATGGTACAAAAAATATTGTTTGTGAAATAGAAAGTGGAAATGAAAATAGGGAAGAAACGGATGGAATAAAGACTGACAGTTCCCAAGACAAGAGTAATTTCATCAACTCTAATGATGTCCTGCCATGTGAGAAACCATCCAGAGATGATGGTACAAGAAGCATTGTTTGTGAAATAAGAAGTGGGAATGAAAATAGGGAAGAAGCGGATGGAATAAAGGTTGATAGTCCCCGAGACAAGAGTAGTTCTGTCAACTCTAATGATGTCCTGCCATGTGAGAAACCATCAACAGATGATGATTTTACAAAAAATATTGCTATTGAAATAGGAAATAAGAATGAAAACAGGGAAGAAACTGATGGAAGAAAGACTGATGTAAATGATGGAGAAGATAGCAACTGTGATGAAAAGATTAGTAAAATGAGTGTGGAGAATAAAAAAGAGGAAAGCAATGGCTCTAAGAATTCTGCCAATGGGAATGAGAATGGAAGTGGAGGAGAGAAATCTGAAGAAGAAATGGAAGTTGACAAGGATGAGGAAAGTGATGAGAGTGAAGATGATGAGGATATTCCATTGTCGTCAATTAAGTCCAAGCTTAGCAAGAAGGGACTGCGAAAAGAGACAAGAAAGTCAACAAGGTCAAAGAAAGCTGTGTCTTATGAAGATGGACATGTTGATGATCTTAATGACAGTGATGATGCTGATGATGATGATGACAATGAAGATGATGATGAAGATGATGATGATGACAATGAAGATGATGATGAAGATGATGATGATGACAATGAGGATGATGATGATGCTGCCTCCAAAAAACCCAAATGTGTCGTGTGTGACACAAAGTTTGAAAAAAAATCTGAACTTGCCAAGCACATGAATAATGTCCATTCCGACTCCAAGCCATTCAAATGTAATGTATGTAACAAGGGTTTTAAAAGGCGTAGCTGCATGGTGAGACACAAACAACTTCATACAGAAGAACGTCCTTACCAGTGTCCTGACTGCAAGAAAGCCTTCAAGACCTCCTATGCATTGTCCTCTCACCGCGTAACGCATTCTGAAGACAAACCATACAAATGTAATGAATGTGACAAGGGATTTTCACGTTACAGCCAACTCAAGGATCATTCTTTGAAGCATACGGGAGAAACCCCTTACGTCTGTGAGAAGTGCGACAAGTCCTTCACTACTTTACGAAGTCTTTCAAGACATCTGCTCACTCACAAATACAACACCAAGAGCTACAAGTGTGAGCAATGTAACAAATCATTCAAAGGCTTGGAAGCTTTGACGAAGCACACTGAAAACCACACCAAGGAAAAGCCTTATAAATGTACCTACTGCGACAAGGCGTACCTCAGACGTAAGCTCCTTCTTGATCACGTCCAGGCACATCGAGACGGCGTCCAGAAGCACATTTGCATTATTTGTGACGAGATCTTTTATGACTCCAAATCACTTCACCAACACCAGAAAATCCACAAAGTTGACAAGTTATACCAGTGTGAGGACTGCCTCAAGACGTTCCGTAGAGCTTCGCAACTCAAAGATCATTCATTAACTCACACAGGTGAGAAGCCTTTTAGATGCAGCCAGTGTCAAAAGTCGTATTCAACTTCACGGTCGCTCGTCAGACACGAGAGAAATCACACGACGGAAAAGCCCTACCTCTGTAACGACTGTGGGAAATCGTTTCAGCTTTCCAAGCAACTGACGTCACACAAGTGTGCGGTTCAAGCTGATGAGTGTTGCCGTTGTACACAATGTAATGCTGTGTTCAATATCTTCCAAGAGCTTATTGATCATCTATGGACTCATACTGATAGAGAGGTTTATACGTGTGAGGACTGCAGTAGCAGTTTTATCACATGGTCAGATTTCGCTAAGCATGCCACGACCCATTCAGAGAAAGGAAAGTTCAGTTGTACCAAGTGCGACAAATTTTTCAAACGCCCACATTCTCTCACGGGTCACATGTTGTCTCACTCCGAAGACCATCCATTTGGATGCACTCATTGTAAAAAAGAATTCAAGTGTTCAGCTTATCTCGTAAAACACATGCGCAACCATAAGGACCTAAAGCCCTACGAGTGTTCCAAATGTGGCAAGCGTTTCTCACAGTCAAGGCTACTAGCCATCCACTCCTTGACCCACAAGCAAGAAAAAAGCTCCAAGTGTAATGATTGTGATTACGAGTTTTCAGATCCGTATTCCATTGAGGTCCATTCCTTGTGTCATGAAGACGATAGGCCCTATCCTTGTGCAGAGTCCGGCTGTAAAAAAGCTTTCAGGACCTACGCAGATCTAAATTTACACCAACGCTCGCATACCGATGAGAAGCCTTACAAGTGCTCCAAGTGTCAGAAGGTGTTCATGCATTCCACGATGTTCCACATGCATCTGAAGACGCATAAAGGCAACAGCAGCTTCCAGTGCCTTCAGTGCATGAAAGAATTTGCAGCGATTCTTCCACTGACGGAACACCTTCGAGTTCATGCTGGTGAAAAGCCATTCAGATGCAATAAATGTGGCAAGTCCTTCGGAAGGCTATGGTCGTACAACAAGCATCGCCAAATGCATAAGAAACAATTGGTGTATGAGTGTAGACACTGCGGTCAAGGATTTGTTGTTTCTCATTTATACACTCGCCATCTTCAGAGCCACAGAGGAACCAAATAGGTCAAGTGATTACTCGCTGTTGCAAGGAAAAGTTACAAGAAAAGGTAAAATTTGTCCCGGTTGAAATTAATTGGGCTGCAATAGTCCCCTTCACAGTTCCCTGTGCCATCTTGAAAGGTAGCCGTGCCTTTGCATGGAAGCGAGCGAACGGTGAGCTTGCAATAGACGCATCAAGAGTTCCGCGCTGCTGCTCAATGCGCATGCTCAGGGGATTAAAAAATGGGATAATATTTTGTATAATATGCAATTTTTCGGTATATTTGATTCAGAATTCGCTTAACGGTACGCGATCTTGAATATTTAGTGAAAATTGTACTTGACAAGAAAGATACAACTAAAATATAGCATATTTTACAAATTTTATCCCACTTTTTAATCCCCTGAGCATGCGCATTGAGCAGCAGCGCGGAATTCTTGATGCGTGTATGATAGTCCTTTTTTAACACCTTGGAAAATTATCCACATGTCTCTGTCATTGCAAGGTCACCTCATGTCTCGCTTCAATGCAAAGGCACGGCTACCTTTCAAGATGGCGCAGGGAACTGTGAAAGGGGCTATTGTGCTTTTGTCCAATTCTTGTGCCATGGCCGCGAACATTGCAGGAGTTTAGCCGTCACGAACATCATATGTTCTATGATCACTATCAAAGATCTATTACTGAATTTGACACGATAGATAATTATCACATGACCTATACGTGTTTATCATCTGTTGCTACGCAACTGAGACCACGTCCACAGACTTTCGGAACGTCTAGGGTGGTGGGGTGGGGTGAGGAAAGTTATAAAGGATACAGTGAAAGATTCCACCTCAAAACCCCTCTCCCCCCGCCTTCCCTGACTCCGTGTGTACCTTAAGGACGTAATAATCAGAATTCTGAAATTTAGTGTACCTATAAATGTTATATATACTAGGTTTAGAAACGGGAAATTCAAATCTGGATTATTTTTTCGATATTTTAAATATGAACTTTATTGTTATTTTAGTGGTGCGACTAGAATCTGAGCTCTTCGTTCGGCGCCAAGTACGCTAGAAGTGGAGCGGTTTTCGTATGAGTGCGAAACCATACGGCAAATTAGTAGCCGTACTGTAGCCGTACCGTATATTACCGTAGACGTAACTATGCGTTGTGATTGGAGGAATTACTGGATGACAATTGGAAGACATTTCAATGCTAAGGCATGTCGTACTTGAGTTGTACTTGCTGTATATGCTTCCCATTCATACGATAACCATTCTCATGGGAAGCCATTTCAATGTTACGGCATGTTGTACCGTGTACGTGCTGTAAGTCAGTACCGTATGTTTCCCATTCATATGAATACCATTCTCATGGGAAGCCATTTCAATGTTACGGCATGTTGTACCGTGTACGTGCTGTAAGTCAGTACCGTATGTTTTCACTCATACAAAAACCGCTCTACTCCAATAATTCCAGTTCGCGAAGTGCAACTGGAGTATATAACTCTTAATGACTGATTTGGAAGCCCAGGATAATACAAGTGGTATTTGATATGTACAAATGGTATAAATTAAATTACATAATGAATTTTTTAGTCAAAATGTACATACTAGAATATATAAGACAAGTTCACAACGAATAAACCTTTTTAGCTTGGGCGTAACATTTTCTCATTCATAGACTATGTGTAATTTAACGGTTGCCCATGAGAGGATAGGAATAGACCCCTTGCAGCACGTCGGAATGCAGCTCAATTTGGAGGGCAAAACAAAAGAATTTCAATCTCCTGAGGATTGGAACCTATTGTTTTGCCCTCCAAATTGAGCCACATTCCGACGTGCTGCAAGGGGTCTATTGTAACTCAAACAAAGAATCTTATTCTCAAGGGAATTAATGACACATGGTCTGAAATGGGAAAATATTACGGCCAAAATAAAGAGGTATTCTTGTGGCTACAACTTTAAAGAAAAATTGGAGATAATAAAAAAATAGTCATTAAATATAAAGTATTAATATATATGTTGTAAAAATGATAACGGAATGATTATAAATTTAGATAAGTAAGTAAAGTAGGTAGTTCTATTAATCTTCAACGAAAAAACTGATGAAGGTTTTGGAATCATAAAGGTGTATTAAATACATAAGTTGTAATTATGAGGTCGTGAATATATTATATAAATTATATCTAGGTCTCTGTGTAAAAATTATTGTTTGAACTGAAAATAGAATCTATAGGTATAGACTGCGAGTGGTAGTGGGCCAAAGAGATCTTAGCTTTGACGTAATGTTTTCGTATTTCAGATCATGAATCGTAACCTTAATTGAAAAAAAAATCGTTTTCTTTCCGGTAAAACACCTTTTTACAAATACGGCAGCCATCTTAAATTATGGGATGGCAAGGGGTAAACGTGGAAATATTTATAAAGCATAGAGTGGCGGGGTAACTTTCTCAAATAATTTTACTTATAAAAAACAATTTTGTATTATAAAAAACATTGTATTATTTTTACGCTTCGGTGTTTAATCCAACTACCAGCAAATTCAATTGGTTTTTAGGTGTGTTTCTTATTGGACAACGATAAATTATATGAAAAGACACTGACAGCTGTACATGCTATAAATTTTCCAAATATTGCCTCCTCGGCACCCCATAATGTCTTCCTTAAAACAATAGAATCCAAGATGGCCGCCGTATCGGTAAAATTAAAAGGTCTATTCCAGTAAAGAAGCGTGAATATTCATGAATGTAGCTATAATAAATGATCCACGCGCGTGGCATTATCTTATTCCAAAAAGGGGGAACGACACGTGGTCTTAATTGAAGTGGAAGACTCCAATGTCGCTTAATCTGATATATAGTATAACACTGGTGCAAAAAAAAAAAGGTCAAATAGTCCCCTTCACAGTTCTCTGCGCCATCTTGAAAGGTAGCCGGCCCTTTGCATCGAGGCGAGACGAACGGTGAGCTTGCAATGATAGAGACTTTTTTAACACCTTGGAAAATTATTCACATGTATCTATCATTGCAAGCTCACCGTTCGTCTCGCTTCGATTTGATAAGACACGATAAAATTTTAAAAATTGAAACAATTTTACTCCTCCCCCCTGAGTACCAGATTTGCCTCCCCCTGAATGAAATTGAGGCGGGCTCATAGCTGAAATCTATCAGCTTGTCTAAAGGCCCGTTTACACTAGCAAATTTATCGCGCAACTTGAGCCGCGATTTCAATGGCGATTTTATCGCGACCCAAATCGCAACGAATTGCACTAAATTTCGATCATGTTTGAATTGGCGGCGACGTAGCTGCGATCTATCGCCGTGAAATCGCCATAAAATCGCCGCTCAAGTCGCGCGACAAAGTTGCTAGTGTAAACGGTCCTTAATGCTATTATATTATCCCAAGTTTGGTGCTTTTAACCAAAAATGCACAATTCGAGCAAAGTATTCATTGCTGGACTAATTATAGGTCTCTTGGAAACCAGTATTTTGTCTGACTGTTACACACTATAGAAATAAACGGATCTTATTATATGATTATTGGATTATTCACGAAATACCTATATTTCTCTATTTCAAAAATTTGATATTTTCACATGTAAAAATAACATGTTATTTTCACATGTGAAGATATCATCACTATGGTTACATACTTCTTATAGCAGAAAAAAAGCTCAAAAAAGCTTTCTTTTCTTTTTCATTGATAATTATATAATAAAGGGAATATTACATGGGCGTTTGGAGATACGAATTTTATCTTCTCGTGTTGAAAATCTCTAACTTGTTCGCTGCGCTCACTCGTGAGAGATCTTTTCAACACTCGAAGATAAAATTCGTATTTCCGCGCGCCCATGTAATATCCTCTATATTATTCTTAGTATATTATCGTGGACTGTTGCTTTGTTTCTTTGTTCTCCCTTGATTCGAGGGTTTTCTCCGCTTCTCCTCCCGGCCTCCGCCGGCAAAATCTTGACAAGCTAAAATTTCGATTTGATCTGTAAATTATAAGATAAAAAGTTTCATCTTCTTTTTACCTCTGGCATATATCCAATCCTGATAGATAGTTTGGTGGTTTTTCACGCATGACAAACTAGGATTGAGGCCTGTTTTGGTGGCCCCTGCGAGCCTTGGCTGACACATTTTTTTGTAGAGCTGAACAAGGGAGACCAACTAGAGGGTCATTGAAAAATCCAACTTCCCTCTTCCGCACCTCAAAAAATCACTTGTTGAAAATCAATATGCTATCGAAAAGGGTGAAGAAAAAACAAATTTTGGAGTGAATATCGAATCTTGGAAAAAATGCCCAAAAACCTGTTTGATGCCCATACATTCCCTTATAATTGACTTCGCAAGTGTTGGAAGGTTAAGTTGAAAAAAAAACCACAAATATCTCTGGCTGTACAACCGCTAGAATCCTAAGATGAAAAGTTTCATCCACTTTCAACCTCTGGCATCCAATTCTGATAGATAGTTTGGTGATTTCAGGTACGACAAAGTAGGATTGAGGCCTTTTTTGGTGGCCCCTGCGAGCCTTGGCTGACACATTTCTTGTAGAGCTAGACACAGGGAGACCCACCAAAGGGTCAGTGAAAAATTAAACTTCCCTCTTTCGCACCTCAAAATCACTTGAACAGTTCCTCTTCTCTCCTTCGGGGCCCCGTTAAGGTGGCTCCCTATAGTATTCTTCAGACCATACCTTTCATTTTCATTTGGTTTATTTATAGTCTAAACTTACACCTATATACTTGGTTTTTGGACCAAAATGGCTAAATGCTAAATCTTAATTCTTTACCGAAGCAGAGATATGATTTTATTCCTTGCATGAATATTCAATAAAATATCAAAATATTTACGCAATAAAAAAAAATTGTATCTCTGCTTCAAAAAAGAATTAAGATTTAGCATTTAGCCAGAGGGAAGTGTGCAAGGAAAGGTCTTTTCTATAGTATTTTTTATGTTATTTCGTTTTTTCCAAGTATCGATTAGGCCACCGCCATCTTTCAACATACGAACAATTACGGCTCTAGAGTATTTCTGCGAATTACTCAAAATCAAACAGATTGATTTTTTTTAAATAGTAAGAACTGTTCCGCAATATTATGAAGTTTATGATGTTGTTAACCGCTTGTCCAGGTCTCATCGTGTTTTAGAGTTATTCGACAAAAACTAATTTCGGCCATATTTGTTTATCGTTGCCAAGGTAACACCAATCAAGCTGAAATTGGCATCAATCCAAACTTTCATCCAAGCATTATCACAGGTCTAAAAACTAAGTATATAGGTGTAAGTTAAGACTATAAATAAGCCAGATGAATATGAAAGGTATGGTCTGAAGAATACTATAGGGAGCCACCTTAAGTACGTTACCGATTAATTCTGAGTGACACACGATACCCATAAATAAAAGCGCTTCTGGAACCAGGGTAGACTGATCGTTAATATTAAACAGACAAACATCACGAGATAGAAATCGGAGCTAGATGTTTATTCACTACTAAAGGTCAGCCGTACCGAAGCAGATTTATTAGACCGTTGAAAACAAAATAAAGCGTTAGTTTTACTCCAAACGTGAAGGCGACTCTGGCGCCCGTGCATTGCTCGCTTTTGGACAGACTCAAGATCATGTGAAAGATAAGCAGGCAGGCTAGGCGTGAAACACAGGGCACATTTATTCGGCAAATATGGGACGTATGCACGTTCGGAAAAATTGAACCAATTTGCCGGTTCCCAAACTAGTCCCTATAGATATATACATAGACATATAGATACTTGAGTGATATATATACAGTATCTATAGTCTCTAACAGATAGATATAGAGTTTGAGTAACTGTCGAGAGTCGAGAGTCGAGAGTACCAGGTCGAGAGTCGAGAGTACCAAGTCGAGAGTCGAGACTACTATGTCGAGAGTCTGAAAAATACAGAATAATTTTAGAATATTATGATATGTGACATATTATGCCTGTACGCCTCTTAGGAATATTTGTTTCTTAGGGAAATTCAAAGACGTCACGCACGTATATCAGTTCATCATCTGTCATCATTATGTAAACTAATAATCCTCATTCTCTAGCGTGACACGTGTGTCTCGGGTCACAGAGGAGTCTGAGTAACTGTCGAGAGTCGAGAGTCGAGAGTACCAGGTCGAGAGTCGAGAGTACCAAGTCGAGAGTCGAGACTACTATGTCGAGAGTCTGAAAAATACAGAATAATTTTAGAATATTATGATATGTGACATATTATGCCTGTACGCCTCTTAGGAATATTTGTTTCTTAGGGAAATTCAAAGACGTCACGCACGTATATCAGTTCATCATCTGTCATCATTATGTAAACTAATAATCCTCATTCTCTAGCGTGACACGTGTGTCTCGGGTCACAGAGTACTCACTATAGTTATATTTATAAACGAAACAATAACTTAAAAATCACCAGGAAAAAACTCGCTCTGGCACCTAGGCCTAGGGTACTAAAATAGTAAGTAACATGTCTTTTTATGCCTGTACGCCTCTTAGGAATATTTGTTTCTTAGGGAAATTCAGTAAAATACTAAAATACTATATTGGAATTAATATCTTTAGTATGAATAAAAATGAATTGTTTGTGTTAAAACTATTATAATCTTGTACTTGCATTACGAACTATTTGAATATATAGTTTGGACTTTGGATAATGTAAAGGGTATAGGAAAAATAGATAACATGAGTTAATTTAGAATTTATCGTCAGCTGCGCTAACATTTAGTTGCCGCGAAAACTTGGAAGTAAACGGCTTCAAAGCAATTCTTGAAACGAAATTTGTGAATTTACTAATATTAAAATGATCAGTGTCCGTCCCTTATAGTTCCGAGTTTGATCAGAGGTTCACCATTTCATATTTAGAAAGTCAAACCTTTCTGCAATGTACTAAACCTGATTGACAAAGTACTCAGTCACGATCGTAAATATAGAATATTCATGAACGCTGCGTAGAACTTAAATGGAACAGTAGATCACATTTCGACTTGGAACTATTATACGGTAATTAATGCTATATATAGTTGTTAGGCATTTTGACAGGCGCGTAACAGGACGAAATTCACAGACAGGACAATTACACTACAGCAATGACTTCAACAACACCTATTATCATCCAGTGTCAAGCCATATTTTGCGGAAAAACCCGCTCTTTGCTGGACGTACATGTATAAAACGTCAATTCTACGATTCCCTTGATCAAGCTACAAAGGCCATTATCAATGGATTTGGTTTTAATAACATGTTCATGTGAACGTAGCCCACAAACGTTGTAACAAACCTAATAATATACATGAAAAAATTACTCGAATTTGATTGGCTTAGAGCAGTGCAGTTCAAGTGTAACACAGTGCAAAAATCTGTAACACAGTGCAAAAAAGTGTAACACAGTGCAAATTACAATTTTCGAATTTTTTTTTTTTTAATTTTGATTTTTCTGTTGATAACCTTATTTGTTTTTGAATAAATTTTTTGTCGGTTTCAGTCTCACGTCATTGAGCGCGCGCGAGCGCGCGCTCAGAGTTTTTTCTTCAGATTTTTAATGTCGGACGGTAATTTTTGTAAGTTTTTTCATGTATATTATTAACAAGTAATCATATGGTTTCTCGTTCAATTTGGAATAATTCGCACTCGTGTGTTTTTCAAAGAAAAACACACTCGTGCAAATTAATCCCAAATTGAACTCGAAACCATATGATTACCTATACTAATAACATAATGCATACCAATTAATTATTTACTAGTGAAGTAGCCCCCTAACCATCCCTTGGAATATTCTGAAAATATGGATATTTGAAATGCCTACTTGAATTATTATATTTATTACACTTTCGCGTTTTTCGGCTGTTTCCAGTTTCCATCCTTTGTATTTTCTTTTCTACCAGTAAGTTTTTGTTTCATCAATGATGAAAGATGCTTATATGATAACAGTTATACAACAATTGCGTCTTTTCTTTGTTCTTCTTTCTCTCTTAGATCCCATTCCATACAAAAATATAACAGTTATACAACAATTGCGTCTTTTCTTTGTTCTTCTTTCTCTCTTAGATCCCATTCCATACAAAAATTCATAGTTTCCGCTCATTTTTGCTGTCGAAATATTTTTCACTCATCGGGTTTTCACTTCCCTGATAAAGTGCGTTTAGCTTCTCTGTTGAATAGTTAGATGAATTTAGTAAATAATTTAGTTAGTATTCTAACTAGTATTCGCTATCGAAAGAAACAAACTCTTCAACCAAATCAAACAACAAATATCACCAATTTTCTGATCTTGATAACTCAAACAAAATAATGTTTCGTTTTAACAGTATTGATCTATTCATCTGCAAATCTATTGCAGCTTTAATACATAACTCTACAACAAAGAGAAATAATACAAAATGAATTTAAACTACAAATATTATTGATGTACATATATTATATTATATTATATTTTTATATTATATTATCCCGGGTATATTATATTTTCATTTTGTTACTGTTCTTACGCAATTATTTTACTCCATAAATACATTCTGTAAAATGATTACATTAATATTAGTTTCAAGTAATACCATGTAAAATTTGGCAATACTGTAATAAATTGTATTGTATTGTATTCAGGTATTCGGGTGATGTCAACTAATTTAGTGAAAGCGGGCCCTCCCACGGTCGTTCAAACATTACATTTATGAACAGATATAATAGAGATTTCCGTCATCGCATCAACTGTTTCACGTCAACTAAAACAGTATAGTAGAATATATTGACATCAGCTAAAAAGACATGTTACTTACTATTTTAGTACCTTGGCCTAGGTGCCAGAGCGAGTTTTTTCCTGGTGATTTTTAAGTTATTGTTTCGTTTATAAATATAACTATAGTGAATACTCTGTGACCCGAGACACACGTGTCACGCTAGAGAATGAGGATTATTAGTTTACATAATGATGACAGATGATGAACTGATATACGTGCGTGACATCTTTGAATTTCCTTAAGAAACAAATATTCCTAAGAGGCGTACAGGCATAATATGTCGCATATCATAATATTCTAAAATTATTCTGTATTTTTCAGACTCTCGACATAGTAGTCTCGACTCTCGACTTGGTACTCTCGACTCTCGACCTGGTACTCTCGACTCTCGACTCTCGACAGTTACTCAAACTCGTATAGACATATAGATACTTGAGTGATTGATATACTGACAAAGAGCCCCAAACTAAAGCGCTTAAGCTGAGATTAGCAGTATAAACGTTTTACTTCAACGTCATTGATTTGGAAATCATATTACTGTTTGCAAAAGTTTCATTATATTCGACAAATGGAAATAGGATTTGATTCAAGATTCGAATATATATAACCGTTCTGGTTGATTTGGCTTGCTTGTTTTCCGTTGCTATGTTTGTTTATCCTATTAACCAATCAGAGCTTTTACTATGTTATTTTCAACAGCCAATGAAATTTGTTATATTTTAAGGGTTGCCCAGAGCCTACGATCTTCAGCTGTTTAGAGCCTTTAGAAAGCTTTTTGTGGGATTACTTCTAGAATGTTAGGAATATCGAGACGAAGAGCTCTCCAAATAGGACATGTCTTTCTCAAAAAAGGATTGGCAAGTTCCACGAAGACCAATAAGAGCGTTGGACTTGTTGGAACAGGTAACTTAGGTTCGGCTGTAGCTGTTGGTCTTAGGGATGCTGGCTTTTCTTTGAAGGCATTTGATTTAAAACAAAAGAACTACGAACTACTTCGAGACAACGGTACAGTGTTGGTAGACAGTGCAAAAGAAGCTGCAAGAGATGTAGACGTGCTCATCACTGCTCTTCCAAAACCAGAGAATGTGAAGGCAGTAATGGAAGAAGGAGGCCTTCTTCATGCTCTCAAGAAAGATAGCATTTGGATCGATCATACGACCACTGATTACAGTGAGACTATTCGACTATGCAAACTGGCCGAAAGCCTTGGAGTTCGTGGAATAGAGGCCCCGTTGACAGGGGGAATAACTCTCCTCAAGGATAAAATGATGACGGTATTTGTAGGGGGTGAAGAGAAAACCGCTCATGAATGCAAGCCACTGATGGACACGTACACTGGAACCTTCCTGTACTTTGGGCCTGTGGGAAAAGCTACGATAGCTAAGGTGATTTCAAACATGTTGGCTGCAGCTCATTTGGTTTGCGCTGGAGAAGCGCTTATGATCGCCAAGCAAGCAGACCTAAATATAGAAAATTTCTTTGATGGAATACGCTTTAGTGCTGGGAACTCTTACGTGTTCGAAACGGAGGTACCTCTTATGTTCAAAGACACATACAATCCTGACTTTAGCATTGATCTGCATTGTAAAGATCTGAGTTTAGGAAAGATGATTTGCAAGTCTCATGGAGTGCCCTGGGATAAACTGGCGGTGATGGATGCGGCGGCAAAGATTTATCAGAAAGCATTAAAGAAGTATGGCGAGAATGTAGGCTCAAGCTACCCAGCCAAGTTGCTCGCAGATGATCTAGGAGTGTCTCAGCATCTAAAGAACTGGGAAGATTGGAGCTATTCTATAGAGAAAGTTACCGGGGGGAGCTTTGGTGTTGTGCAGAAAAGGTCCAAAGTCCTTCCAACTGGAACGCCATCAAAGGATCTTTCTTAGATTACTTGGATCACGCATGAAGTCATTGATCATGAGAGACCTATTGTCTTATTTTGAATTCGAATCACGCAACGCATGCACGCAAATTACAGCTAACCCGGCCAAATTGTATGTGTAGTAGAGTAAAAAAAGAAAATAAATGTTGTCTACGATAGACAAAAAAGAATGTAGGATAAAAATCCCGAGTAAACTAACAATTAAAATCAATCTCGCGTCTACGAGACATTAGTATAAACTTACTAATGGTCTATATCACAAATCCTGCGCTCTGATTGGCCGAGCTACTAGTGGCCTATTAGTGATAGACCACTAGTAGCGAAAAAGGCCGGTTTTGAAAGCCAAAACAATGCAAAAACAATCATTTATCTGACCGATTAGTAGGTTTATACTAAAATAATTAGATCTCTCGCCCTCATGATGCCGAATGGGCTATAGCTATTGCCTATTATAGCTATTGGGCTAATAGAAGTCAGGGCATGGCTAACTCACAGATCGAACCCTGAAACAACCTCTGGGCTGATCTAAGTCAGGACATGGCTAACTCACAGATCGAACCCTGAAACAACCTCTGGGCTGATCTAAGTCAGGGCATGGCCAACTCACAGATCGAACCCTGAAACAACCTCTGGGCTGATCTAAGTCAGGGCATGGCCAACTCACAGATCGAACACTGAAACAACCTCTGGGCTGATCTAAGTCAGGGCACGGCTAACTCACAGATCGAACCCTGAAACAACCTCTTGGCTGATCTAAGCCAGGGCATGGCTAACTCACAGATCGAACCCTGAAACAACCTCTGGGCTGATCTCAGTCAGGACATGGCTAACTCACAGATCGAACCCTGAAACAACCCCTGGGCTGATCTAAGTCAGGACATGGCTAACTCACAGATTGAACCCTGAAACAACCTCTTGGCTGATCTAAGCCAGGGCACGGCTAACTCACAGATCGAACCCTAAAACAACTTCTGGGCTGATCGAAGTCAGGGCACGGCTAATTCACAGATCGAATTGGAAATTAGCATGTTAGGTTTTGCAGAGGGAGGAAAGTCGGAGACTGGCCCAGAGAAAAACCCTCGAATCAAGGGAGAGACCTAACAAGCTCTAGTAACATGGGATAGATGCCCTCGGGTCTGGGAATCGGACCCGAGACTCCAGGATCGAGTTGCAAGTACGCTACCGCAACTTCAGGGCGCTAAATTTCGAAAGATGGACAAGGATCAGCCGTTCCCTGATTCCAATTTTCTGGACTGCTTAAACTAATCACCAATAATTTTCTAACAATTTATTTTATACAATATATATTTATATATATTTTGGTTCGCATAGAATAGTATTTTGGAAAATTCTGAAAGATTTAAGTGTATGTCTTGATACCGAACTAGCGTTTACAAAAATAGAAGTAATTTTTTTCCCTTTTTCAAGTGAAAAAAAGATTGAGCGTTACTATAAAACTGAACGCTTCGTGATGTGATCCATTCATAGCGACATAATCAAAAAAGGATATAGACCCCTTGCAGTACGTCGGAACTGCCGCTCAATATTTGGAGGACAACACAATGCGTTCTAATTCTCAGGAGATTGAAATTATTTTGTTTTGGCCTTCAAATTGAGCTGTTTTAACGTCACGTGAAAGGGGTCTATAACCCGCTGACTCTACGAATGTCACGCTACAAGCACATTGAGATTTGTAACGCAACTGTCAAGTCACGCATCACCTACAGGATTAATATTGCCTTTTAGCCTCGCAATGAAGAGCATCCGAACGAGGCTTGGTAGGCAAATAGAGTTTCTCCCTAGTTCAAAGAATTTGACCTATAAATGATAATTTTCTACTTCAATCACAGTGATCTGTTTGAAATATTTGAGACTTCGACTTTGTCAAGAACCAAGCGCATCAGATAAAATAATAATTATTGTTTAACTCACACCTCAATCCTTTTGAGAAATGGGTCAACGCCGTAATTTCTTCCAAGATATACCTGTATTACAAATCTTTTTTAGAAACAGCGACGAGAAAAATCCAAAAAATAATCGTCCAAAGAGATGGAAGAAAACATTAAGCCAATTGTAAAAGAAGATATCATTTGTGTATACCCGAGTAAATTCGGTTCATGAAAGTTTGAAGTTTAAATACCTTTTAAGGCACGATAACAGGGATCAATTTTCTCTGCTACTTATCTTGCATCAGCGTTACGACACAAGTTGCATGGAGCATTGCGGTGTGTAACCTACAGTGCAATTTGAAAACAAGTTGCAGCAATCGTTGCGAAAAGTACGAATTCGTTTCTGCTTTTCTCAACGAATGCGTCTCGGGTGCACCGTGTAAACCCTCTTGCAACTTGTGTCGCAACGCCGTTACTAGACAAGTTGCAGAGAAAATTGCTCCGTGTAATCGCACCTTTACGACAAGTACCAAATGCACGTAGTCTTTTTGGACAGAGTATTTGTATACTCTTCTGACAAAAGGAAAGAATAGAGTATGGATCTATGAGGACATTCTTTGCATTGCACTCAGTGATTTCTTCTAATTTAAGGATGCAGACATGGCCACCATGTTGAATACTGCGCGAGAGCAGGAACCAATAACGACTTACATTCATCTAAAATTGCGGATGTGACGTCACATCTACACCAAAAATTTCAGTCGTGAACGCCATTTTGTATGATGCAAAAACTTTGTGAATTTATAGTTCCAAATCCCTTAGTTACCGTTAGTCCCAGAAGTTAAAACTTTTGCTAAAATGTCTCGAAATTTGAAACTCTGATCACAGGAAATTGGTTGTGATTTGTTAACGTTTTGGTTTGAAAATACAAGAAAAATCCTTCTAATTTTGCAATGATCTTGAAAAATTGGTAAATTTTTAGTTGTTTTGTGGGACGGGATTATTGTTTTACAGGAAAAACTGTTGCTATGGTGATTGGTTCGCTTTCGAGTCAGGACCATAAATTCAACATGGCGGCTATGACGACACACCCACCATAAGAACTTCCCCACCCCTCTCCCCACTGAAGCGAATAAAGACGCGCTTCAGCTGATATCAGCTAATTCTTCAGCCATCGAATGCAACAACGCAAGTGTTGCTGTGACATCTTCCTTTTCATCTTCGTCCTCATCAGCTTCATCCATCGGTAAAGCAGCAATACACTCCTCCGCCTCTTTATTATCTACACTAGTTCTTGGGCTATCGACGGACTTATCTGCCAATAGCGAGTCCGACAAGTGATTCGCTGGTTCGTAATACACGGACGAAGAAGTCTCCATGTTGAATACCGCTTTGTCGATTTCACTTATCTCGTGTTCCACGCCAGAATGCTCGTCTCCATTATCTTGTAATCTGTCATCTACTAATGAGTCCATTGCTATACTAGTGTTCAGTAGATCCAGTTCACTTTCTGTGTTTTCTGTACTATTTTTAACCGGAAGAGGAGCTTTAAATTCGTTTAGTTTGGGTTCCTGTTTAATTTTAGGAATTTCTTCAGTTTTTACCGTAGCTTGTGGAACAGTCGTAGTCGTTGTTTCTGGCGGTACTTCAACCCTTACCGTATTCTTCAGAGCCTTTAAATCTTCTATAAATAATAGAAAAGAATAGAAATTCAAGAAGACTTAGAATTACAGAAGGACTTCAATTGGCGTCCTCAGGATTCCTCTGTCCCCTTTCTATATATATATATATTTTTTTAAATTTCAGATCCGGTATCCGCTATCCGCTATCCGGTACCTCACACACATACCCACCTGCTATTTGCTTCTTATCTTGAGCTAATGCCGCTCTTTCATCTGCCAGATACAGTCGATACAGCATAACCATTTCTGATGACGGCTCTTTACGCTGAAAAACAAGAAATCGTATTATAAAATAACTGTTATAAGTCTCGCGTTCTGATTGGCTGGGAGCGCGTGCATTATGAGAGCACACAGCACACGCGCGCACTCTTAACTGAACAGAAAATGCGTGCGCATGGTATGTGCATTTATAAAGCGCGCGGGGATTGGCAGAACACAAGAGAAGTGTTAAGAAAAGCACGATGCGTAGCGGAGGTTTTCTAGAATTCTAAAATCTCGAACGTGGACTATTGTAATGCCATTCATGGACTTGTCTTGGTGAAATGGAGGAGCTATATATGCATCATGCACCACACGGAACATTTCTAATCCTCTTGCCTGCTGTACATAGACATTTATTAACGTTACAATTTTCCTCTCTATCTTCCTGAATGTTGGACAACCAGAACACTTTAACTTATTTTAACTAGCTTAACTAGCATATCTTTAACAATTTACGGGCCCACAGTAACTGGCGAAAGCTGTTGTGGTGTCCCTGCCATGAATTTTGACCGTAATTTTCAGAAATCAAACTGCATAGACCCTTTTTAGCTTCTTTCACGTATTTTTTAATGGCGAAGATAAATAAATAAATAAATCATGAGGTCGCAACCAAGGGGGTATATTAATTCACAACTGGGAGCCCCTTTTATAGACATTTTCTGAGACAGTGAACATGGTGCATTGTGGTCTACTGTGGGTACAAACATCTTTGTTCATTGTGCCTTATATGGTGTTGTGAAATAGTGAACATGGTGCATTGTGGTCTACTGTGGGTGCAAACATCTTTTGTTCATTGTGCCTTATATGGTGTTGTGAAATAGTGAACATGGTGCATTGTGGTCTACTGTGGGTGCAAACATCTTTTGTTCATTATGCCTTATATGGTGTTGTTTGCACCCAAGCTAGACCACAATGCATCCTGATTATCAAACTCAGAAAAGGCCTATGGAGGGACAGATCTCCTGCAAATGGGCATTGGTGTCTGGGGGGCTGTGCAGTTGTTAAATATTTAATGCTCTTACCAAACCCTCTTCCAACATGAGACCTCTGTACTTGTCTATCATTTTTTCACTCCGTTTTATCAGTTGATCAGCCACAGTGTTAAAGAGACCATCAGCTGTTCACAAAAGAAAGTCATTTCAACATTGTACAAAAGTCAAAGAGAGCCTTCGAATATCTTTTAAAAAATAGCATATTTCATCATACAGGGTTCCCACTCATCTGGGAAAATAAAATTCCCTTACTTTACCCTGAATAAAAACCATTTTTCACTGACCACACAGTGCAAATATTTTACGAAAAATGGTAGTTCAGCTGACGCTGCCATCTAAGATGGCTGACATGATGGTACAAAACCTCTATATAAGATACTTGGAAGTTTTTGCGTGACACCAACACATTGCATGCCTAGATTCCAAATCACCTGGTACTATGTGTTTTTTTGTTTTTTCTTAAACAATATTTTTCATTATTAACGTATTAATCAATATACAAATATACAACAGTCAATATAAAACAACGAAAACAGGAAAAAAGTAATATTGTGGCTAACAAGGTTAATAAAAGAATACTAGTTTTTCAGGTGTCAGAGCATTTTACAAAGTACCATGGTACTACAGTACTGGTACCATGTGTGCGGCGCAGGTTGTTGAAACGTCAGTCACATCAAACAGTCCTTCTCAGGACTACATCCGTCCAGATGAACATAATACAAATATTGTTCCTTTGACAAATATTGTTACTTCAATAAATATCCATTCACCTGGGTTCAGACCTTTCTTTACAATATGGTACTATGTGTGTTATGAACAGTTATACCAACCTTTTTCTATATCTTTCGGCGTGTGACCAGGGTCATGATAAACATGATAAGTACGTAGTTTATTTATAGCATCAATTCTTGACTTGAAGGGATTATGGATGTCTGGATGGGTGACAACTTGTTGGTCTTGATATAGTGCACTTTTTAACCTAGCAAACAAAATGTGATTAGTTTAATAATTAATAAACTCCTTGGTGGAATGAATGGAAGGATATATGAAGGGATGAATGGATGGATGGATGGATAAAGGGATGGATGGATAAAGGGATGGATGGATGGATGGATGGACAAATGGAAGGATGGGTGGATAGAAGGATGGGTGGATAAAGGGATGGATGGATGAATGGACAAATGGATACATGAAGAGATGGATGGATGCATGAATGAATGGATGGATGGATGGATGAATGGTTCAATAAATGAAAGGAAAGAATGGATAAATGGTTGGATGGATTTATGAAAGAAATAAAACTAAGAAACCAAGGTCTTCTTAATGAATCACATCATCAGTTACCTTGTAACAACTTTGGGAGGTTCTGGTGTTTCTGGATGGGATCTTTTGATGCCTCTATTGGGCTCCTGAGTAACAAGGACAAAATTTATCAGATTAAAGAATGCTTTAAACAAAATTTATCCTATGTTGACTTGGGTTTTGACCTCATTTAACTCTGGTAAAGATATCCAATTGCCAAACTTGCATACCTGTTTTATCGTAGTAACTGTCTTGGAAGAAAGCTGTGAAAATTTAAGTTTAGTTAGTAAAGTGTCACAGGAAGATGCAGCCGCTTATGGTATCATTGATAGATCTAGACTACTAATTTCAATTTTAAAATCATAATCGACATGTTGCAGCATTTCATGATTATTGGAAGCACAGGTGGCATAGCGGTGAGAGCCCTCACCTCTCACCAATCCGACCCCAATTTGAGTCCTGCTGGGCTTGGTGACATATGTGAGTAGGGTTGTATGTTGGTTCTCTCCTGCGCTTTGAGGGTTTTTCACCGGCTGGATCTCTGGTTTTCCTCCCTTCACAAAAATAAACTTCTAAATTCCAATTGGAATTTCAGTGGATGAGGAGCCACTCTGTGGAAATGCCACTTTTAAATCCTATTAATTTATGTATGTCATACTGTGTTTGCTGTATGTCAACACTATATTGACCCATAAAAAACTGCCCTATTGCTAGTCTCCATTACTAACCTGGCTGGTCGCAACTGGTTGTCGACCTGAAGTCTGCAATATTCTCGGTACATGAGTCATCTTGGCCTGTGTTTTTGGTGTCTGTTGAGATGACAACTGCTTTTGAAGCTGTTGTGCGAGTGCTTGTCTCTGTATAAGAGTCTGTGGTGACTGCGGCATTTTTCCAGCCTGTTGCTGGAGTGCGTGCAACTGCTTCACCTGTTGCGCACTGAGCACAGTTGTCGCCGTCTTATTTCCTCCTGGAGTATTATTCTGAATAATGATTTTTTGCTGGGACAACTGTTGGTTCTGCATCTGCTGCAAAGCTTGGAGTTGTTGTGGTGTGATCTGAATAGTTTGAGTCTGTTTAGCTCCTTGTACACCTAATTTTTGAAGTATTTCCGGCTGTTTTATGATAAAAACTTTTTGAACAGCTCCCAAGTTCTGCAGCTGTTGAACTTGTGCCGGCGTCAGTTGTTGTATTGTAGTACTAGTACCTTGTGACGAGGCCAACGGCTGCTTTGACTGGAGGATGAGATTCTGTTGGGTTACTGGCTGTGGGCTACCTACTTGTTGGGTCTTCAATGTCTGTCCTTGGGTTCCAACAAGATTTTGAACAAAAACAGTACTATTCTGATTAACCTGCTTGGCTTGACCGACCTGTTGACTGTTGCTAACAATCTTAGCTTGCTGTTGTTGTTGTTGTTGTTTTATTAAGTTCTGTAGCTGGATACTTATTGAGTTTCCAGCTGTGGTGTTAACACCTGTCGATAATTGCTGCCCGCTTTGCTGGAGAACAAAATTCCCTTGACTAACGATCACCATAGGCTGTGTAACAGCAACATTTGCTTGTCCACTTCCCACTGGTATTTGTTTATTATTCACATTTAAAGTTTTTAAAGTTTGCTGATTTAAATTTGTGTTCTGTCCACGATTTAAAGGATTTGACGACAAAGCGTTTTGTGCTACAGTAACAACTTGTTGATTCGGCAACACCATCTGAATTTGCTGATTACCTACTGCAATCGGATTGGCCATTGTCACTTGTTGATTGACATTTGTGTTTGGAACAGTTTGGCCGACTGTCTGTGTAATCGGCTGCTGCTGTAACTGCACAATATTTGGTTGCACACTAACCTGTACTTTGTCAGTCTGTTTCGGCTGCTGTGCCAACTGTGCTTGTTGAATCAATTGTTTCAGTATTTGCTGTTGCAACATTAAATGTTGTTGCTGTCCAGGAGAATTCTGTGCAAGAAGCTGGCTTTGTTTTAGGGCAGCTTGAAGCTGAGCCTGTGTAAAAACTTTCTGTTGTGTCTGATTTCCTTGTGGCTGTGCTGGCTGCTGAGTTCCCAATTTATCTTGCACAAGCTGTTGAATCTGCTGAACATGTTGTATAGGCTTCGCTGGCAATGACTGGACTGACGTAACCTGACTAGTCGGTGCAATCTGTCTAACCATGTTTGTTATCTGTTGAGGGTAAAGTTGAGATGGGCTCTGGGCTACCTGCGTGGTCTGCGCTTGAAGCAAATGTGCCGGTAGTTGTACCTTCTGTTTGTTTATAATATTTGTCTGTGGTAATCTCATTGGAGAGGCGATTGTCAAGGCAGGATTCAAAGGTGGCGACAAAACTTGTTTAGGAGCAATTCTCTTAGGTGGGGTTGTCAAGATTGACTGCGCAACACCTTGAGCAGTTCTGTTAGACTGTAAAGCTTGATACTGGGAAATTCTAGCTTTATCTGCTCCATTGACAGTAAGTGGAACATTAGATTTAGGCCGTACAGTTGTTTGCGCCATAGGCAACTGGTTTACAACTGGCGTAGTTTGTCTAGTATTACTGTGTACTGTCATTCCCACTGGTAATGTCGTATTTGGCCTAATAACTTGATTTTTAGGTTGTATTGGTATTGGTTTTTTACTTTGGAATGTTCCTCCTGTTGTCGTAATCCCTTTAGAACTGCCAGCCATGTTACTGGCTGGAATATTAACTGCAGCTGGTTTTGCAATATGAGGAAACGTTCTTGAAACATTTGACATAATGGTTGCTTTTGTATTATTCCTAAAAGGACTTTGAGCACCAGAATTATTTAATGGTGCTGTTAATAACTTGCTGTTTGTTTGTTGTCCCAAAAGAGCTGTGGGGACGTGAACACTTGATGATATTGGCGATGTATTAGCAATAGAATGGCTGATGCTCTCCCGTCCAGCGTCAGACACCTACAGGAAAAATAGAAAAAATAATAAGTAACATACATACATTACTATTACCGCCAATTTCATTGCTACATGCCCAAGTTTGTTGGCCTTTGTTGTGCGAGTTTGTGGATTCTTTCCCATCAGTCAAACTGTTCGGAATTTTTTTAAGTCAAGTGTTTGTATGGAAACGTCAGGCGCATAGCAATGAACTTGGTGGTAACTGTTTTTATTGGTGTATGCTGATTGAGACAAACTCGCTACAGGTTGATAAACCTAAATTGTCTTGGTGTAATGAATTCCCATTTCAGACCATGCGTTTCTGTGTTGGTGTGTTACTACTATAACTTGGGCCACTTTGACAGCGAGAACCCGAAAACCAATCAAAAAGGAATATGAAAACAATGCATTCCAATTTTGGGTAAAGCCAATCAGAAACCTAGACTGCATGAGACCAGCTATTGCTTATCTATAGCCAGTCTTTTCCCTGTTAAAATGTTATTATTTTCTGCTGGTCTCCAATTGGCTTGACTACCCAAAGTTGGAATGCATTGTTTTCATTCTATAATTTGATTGGTTCTTGCTATCTGGGTGGCCCCAGTTATAGTAGTTGCAAAGTAATCAGTCCAATATGGCCAGTTTTCATGTCTGGACATGAACAGCCCTTATCTTTGGCCCTATAAGCTTCATATAAGCTTGTGCAATGTATTCACCTGTATAGCTCCAGTCTTTGTATTACTCAAATCCTCTCCATCAAGCAATAACTACATTAGAACAAAATAGGCAATTATTTTATAACAAGAGAAAAAAAAGTGTAGAACACTGTTCTTGGTAGAAAAAAAGATGGTATCAGCAGAGGATCACAACACGCCAGCTGAGTTAATCACATTCCCTGAAAGGAATTATGGGTCACTATTTTTGGTTAGCATTTTTCGAGCATTTTCCGAGTATACAATGTAGACTTGACTTGTTGATTGAAATAAAATTCCGCCATGAGTTCGACTAGCATTTACGGTTAATTTAAAGAAGGAAGAACTCGTATTTCATAAATTCTCTTGGCAGAATAATGGGAAATGCTAATCAAAATACAATGTCAAATCCTCAATTCAGATTGGTTAACCTTGAGTTTGTTCTGAAGGTCAACTCAGCTAGTGGACTTTTCTCATTCAGTGTCCACGTTGGCTTGAACAACAATGATACTTCATGTGACATGAGGCTTTGACATTTATGTGCCAAATGGATTGGTAATCATAATGCTATTTTTAGGAAACATAAAGTATCACTGTACATTTTCCACCTGTAACTTTGTGTTCAAGTGCTTCAGGATGCGTTCACATGAACAAAGGTTCTTTTTCTCAAACTTATTCTAAAGCTCCATTAAGCGAAAAGTTAAAAAGGGTATTGCTCAAAGTGCACGCTCTTTATATTGCAGTTGAATTTTTTGTGTTTTTGTGACTGTGGCTTGTTTAATTTTGCTCATAGTTAAAACTGACAGCTACTAAACTATCACCACCTTCCCAATGTTCAATGACACACCACAGGGATCCCATCTCATGTTCAGTCCTTCAGCAGTGCACATTTTAGTTTTTATATATAATGCTAGCAGAGAATATATAGATCTGTTTCAGTTTATTATGTAGTGTTGACAAAGAAAGTTATATTCATACCTGATTGTTACTTCTCAAGAATTCACTCAAGGCCGATGGATCACTACGAATAATATGAAACCTAGTTAATAAACTAATCATAAGATATTAGAGATTATTAACAATCTTAATCAAATTATAAAACTAATTTTCTTGATAACTGCATTAAGTCATTATAAGAAAAATCCAATCCAATATATCAACACAATAAGTCTTATATCTTGTTTAGAAAAATACGAGAAATTTACCTTATAACATCCAAAAGACATTTGCCACTGCCATCATCCATAACTTACATTACAATTCTAGAAACCAATAGTAAAAATATTTAGCGAATTAATAAAACTAACTAGTGAGTAGGCTTATTTTAACGTTTCTGAGGCCCCTTCGGGCTGGATTCTATACACACTTCCTTTAGATATTCTGGAACCTGGCTCTTATTCTGAAACGACTTCAATATAAAATTACAAAGACGTTGGAAATAACCCTAATATAAAGAAATAACCCAAAATTCTCAACTCCATTCCCGAAAAAAAGATCCTAACTTAGTAAATACGAATTGAGGGGTGCAAATTCACCCCTCTAGTCACGGGAAACGGTGCAAAAAACCCGGAGTTCTGTTTCAAACCTTTGAGAGCGATTCGTCTTGATGGCGTGCTCTTCCTTGCTTGCATGGGTCGTCTTTGTTGGTCTCCTACCGGCCTGCACGTGGGATTTTTCGATTCATAGTGGCTTAGTTGTGGGTAGTATATACCTTAGTATGGTGGTAGTGCCCCTTGTACGGGCAAAGTTCCTGTTTTGGAGTGATTTTAGCTAAAATTTCACGACGGACATGCGACCGCCACTAGCATTTGTTCCAAGCAACCATCTGTGGGGGAGACCAGGGCTCGGAAATACCACGTGACTCATATACACATGAGGGGATTGAGGAGAGCGGAAGTCAGGGGAACGAGGATGGCGGGTTTTTAGGGTTTGAATTTGAACGAAATAAGTTTTTAAAAAAATAAGAGAAAAATATAAAGAAAAAAGAATTTAAAACGGAAAAGGAAGGAAAGCCCGAAGGGAGAAAAATAAAGAAACAGAGAGAGAGAGGGAATTTTAAAAAAGGCAAGAAGCGAAATTAGAGCAGAAAAAGAGTAAAAAAATCGTAGAAAATCTGATAAAAGGAAAAAAAAGGGGAGAAAAATAAAGAAAAAAAGAAAAAAGAACAGAGAAAAAAGATTAATAAAGAAAAGAAAAACTAATTAAAAAGGGAAAAGGAAGGAAAGACAGAAGGGAGAAAACGAAAAAGAGAGAAAGAAAATACAGCAGAAAAAAAGCTAGAAAAGAAATGAAGAACAGGGAAAATAGAAAGTAAAAAGAAAAGAACAGAACAAAAAACCGAAAAGAAAATTAGAAAAGAAAAATATGGTAATTTTTAATAACAATTTATGTTTATTAAGAATGTCAATATATATATATGTATATACATTTTTGTACTCGCGTATATATCTGATTATGGTAGTCTTTTTTATGTATTTTACACTGACTTGCTACTACAATTTTAAATATTCTGCGAACTCAGATATTTGAACAGCTTATTGTTAAATTGGTTTTCCGCTTCCGTCAATCAAAGCTAATCAGTCGGTACCTTTTATATTTTTGACTAACGGCAGTGAAAAACCAAATTCCAACAGGCGACTCGCTATACCAATTTCAAAGAATATTGAAAATCGCAGCAGCACTGACTACTAGCCGGCTTTATAGTTCTTTGACAGACACCAGAAACCATGCAACAGCATCACAGTGCCCAAAATAACTGCTGCTCAATGACTGGACATGATGACTGGCCACATCAGACTGACCAACATGTGACCATCAATGTTTCCAGTCAAGAGGTCATGCCTTTTTAATAGTTGTTTGCCCAGACAATTGTCAATTTTGGCTGAACACTATTTTGAGCCTATATGAAAAAGAATTCTAATTCCAAGGGTAAAAATGCTGTTCCGTCACCTCATTCTGTCATCTTGCATGACATATATTGAATATTAGAGGACTCTTGAAAAGTTATAGTTATATATATAATCAACCCTGTTTCATCCAAAACATCTATATTACCAAGATATTATTATATTACATTCAATTTATTATATAAATTATGTATTATCAAGGACCCTATAAATGGCCTCTCTTTCTCTGAGTGCCTTCCAAGCAGCTTCCTTTTCCTTCTTTGTTGGAGATTTCCTCTTTTGTTTGTAGGCAGAAACTTTTCTATAATTTTCCATAATTTCAGCATCAATGATTCTGGTTCTGTGTCGTAATTCCTGCCTGCGCATTTCTTCCTGGACACGCTTTAGTAATTCCTGTTTACCCTGTTTATTCTTTGTGATCAATGTCTTTAGTTCAGTCTGGTGTTTCTTGAGTTCTGCCAATACTTCATCATCCTCTTCCTCTCCATGATCTTCATCTATTAAACCCTGGAATATCAATTCTTCTTTTATACGAGCTTCTAAAGTTCTTGTATGAGGTACGTGAGGAGCTTTGACAGGAGTCCGAGGAGTTACCCCTCCACTTCTTGTTAATGTACTCTCTCCGTGTTTTGGGTTCGTGGAGCTACTTTGATCTATAGGTGCAATGATATTTTCTTCAATCAATGCTGAAACGAGTCTTTGCGTTAATGGCCCAAACGGGCATGAATCTTCTTCTGACTGAAGACTAGAGGTATCATTCTTTTTTAAAACTGCTGAGGCTTGCTCTGCTTTGTTTTGGTTTTCCCCAGATGAATTGGAAAGTGTTCCTCGCCGTTTCTCATTTACTTTCATCCCTTCCATTTGTTCCTCCATCAGATCCTCCTGTGCCCACTTCTCGCTGTAATGTTTCCCAAGAGTTGGTGTCTTCATATACTCATGATCATCATCTGCAGTTTTAATCAAGTCCTCAAGGAATTTTGAATCCTCCAAGGTCAAGTCTGCGCAATAAGGCTCTACTGCTGCCCAAAATCTATTTGGTGCATCTGCTTTCGACTTGGAGCTTGCAGGAAAGGACTCCTCATCTATCCCATCACTACTCTTTCCCAACCCTTTCTTTTTCCCTTGGCTCTGTGAACCACTTTTCGAGTCTTCAAGCTTCTGTTTCTTTGACCCCCTGTCATCCACCATTGGTTTAGTTCTCTTGAAAGTGGTTAAAGAATTTAATATTTCAAGTTCTTTCTGTCGCACCATTTTCTTGTCTTTCTTCTCAGCCCAGTCAACAAGAACTTTAGTCTCTCTTTCTAACAATCTTATACGCCGATTACAAGCTGCAAGTAATGTTTCAAGGTCACTTGTTAAGAGGTCAAGTTCTTCAGGCGCTATTCCTTGATCTGTCGACCGCGTTAACAATGAATTGTAAAATGGACATAATTGAGCGTGATCCACTAAGTCGAAATCACAGTATTGTAGAGGACACGAGTCTTTATCGCCCTTTGCGTCGTCTGAGCTCATTATTCTGATAAATAAGCATCAAATTTAACGAGGAAAATCGAGGAAAATTTGAAACAAAATGGCTGCGTTTTTACTTAACTGAGCCAGTGGTATTTATGTCAGCGGGAAACCACGACAAAGTTAGAGTACCACCTACCACCCCTCTCCCTTTGAAAAAAAAACAGGAAAAAAATATGAAAGAATGAGAAATGAAAAGAAAAAGAAAAAGAGGACATATCATAGACTACGTCCACAGCAACTACAATGTCAAAATAATCACGAAATACAACATTTTCAATCAATATTAACACAGGAATCCCAACTAGATTTTATGAATACAACCCCTCCTCCCCTTGAAATTGTTCTGGATCCGCCACTAAATTTTGTGTACGAAAATTGATAAAATGTTAAACCACTAGTAGACTAAATTAGGAACTATGCCATTTATACTGTTTTAGTTTTACTTCGCGTTTTTTTTTATAGTTTTTTTTTAGTTACGTTCAAGCAAGGTTGGGCTTCCTGTGTTTTACCGTCGTGGCAATGCAGACAGAGTAGTTAGTTGGTCGTTGGTCAACGACAGTTTGAAGTCAAATTTACAATTTAATTTGTAGTCCAATATCCATAACGACGAGACACACTGTTAAAAGAATTCACAATTGATCATCCTGTGCTATAATCATGTGGTTTATGCTCTTGGCGGCTTCAAATTTGTGACGACCGTTTTTTTTAGGGTAAGCTTATTAAAGGCTATCTGTATTTTTTCAATCTTACGTGAATATTCCCTAAGCAAATGAGATATCCTGCCTTTCCAGTAAGAACTAAGGGTTCCTCTATCAAGATGAAGAGCTTACTCACGGCAGAAGACGATCTTAATAATCAATGGCAAGGTGGCAAGCGACGAGTTTGGATTATGGCGATGTTTGTGGGTACTATGTTCTTGTATGCAGCACGTTCAGCAGTTCCTCTATGTATGGCTGCTATGAGTAAAGATATGGCTTGGGATAAAGAAGCTGATGTATGTATACTTTACTGTAAGGTTATCATATACAGTACTGATCATCACTACCACCACCATCACCACATGCACCAGCACCATCATCATCACCGTACCACCAACACCAACACCAATACCATCATCATCACCATACCACCAACACCAGAATGCGGCAGAGCCTTTCGTGCCCGCATTGGTCTGATCATACACAGTCGGACACACTGCACACAATCCTCCTCTACGTGATGTTTTGGTCTTTGCCAACAACAACGGACGAGCAACAACCACCAACACCAATACCAATACCATCATTATCACCACCACCACCACCACCAATACCATCATTATCACCACCAATACCATCATCATCATCATCACCACCAACATTACCACCACTAACACAACCAATGTCATCATCATTATCATAACCATGACCATGACCACCACCACCACCTTCTCATCACCATCACCACCACCACTACCAACATCATCATGATAATCACCACCAAATGCCACCACCAATGGCATCATCATCATAACTATCATGATCATCTTTTGACTGTGAAGAAAATATGTTGCTTGGCCACTATTGGGACCATATAGATAAGTTTAACCAAGTTTCAAGTCATTTTCAGTTTTCATCGATTTTCATCCAAGTGCCCCTTTAAGTTTTTCTAATTCCATTATTTTCAGGGTGCAGTCATGTCAGCATTTTTCTGGGGATATACTCCAGCACAAATCATCGGAGGCTGGCTAAGTGACAAGTATGGTGGAGAGTTAGTGTTAGGTTATGCAGGGATTGTTTGGTCACTTTGTACGATGATTGTACCATTTCTTCCAGCTGGTCCAATATTATTTTTTCCTCCAATTGCTGTTATTGTAATTTCAAGAGTTTTTACTGGATTATCTCAAGGTATTATTGTTTTCTTTAAAAAATTATTTCGCAGTCTCCATTTCATTCTCTTTTCTTTCTCGGGGTTCATATCCAGGATTTTCCAAAAGAGGGTGCACAAATCTGAAAAGCCACCATTTGTTTGTCCCTTCCAAGATGCCAAACCAAGAAAAAATCTAGATATTGCTAGTTGGACTGTTCAAGAAATGCTTCTGGACATTATGATATCAAATCCCATTATTTTTTTATTGTTAGAGCCAGATTTGTTTTATTATTTATCACTCCTTTTCTACAGGTTGGGGGTCATGGGCACCTACAGACCCTCTAGATATGTCCCCAGGTGTTTCTTTCCTTTTTTTGAAATAGTAAATTACAATGTTGAATTCTGGTCTAGCTTATTCCCAAAGCAGCTCAATTTGGAAGACAATATAATTTTACTCTCATTAGATTAATTTACGTTCATAGTACTAATGTCCTCCAAATTGAGCTGTTCTGGGAATTGCTTCAAGTGCTCTATTTCTTTACATTTTTTGTACTAGTTACTGTACATGTAACTCGATTCTTTTGTTTATTCAATAGGTTTACACTATCCTTCGTTGACAAACATTATTGTCAAAAGAATACCATTAAAAGAAAGAAGTCTGTTCACAAGCTCACTATTTTCAGCTGGTCCAGTTGGGTAAGCAAGATGACAATACAATGACAACAGTAATACTAGAATGCATTTAAATAGATCCCTCGCACTGATTCCCAAACTAGGGATTAAAACAAAATAATTTTCTTCTCTTGAGATTTCAAAACTCTTCTAATAACGTAATAGACTTTTCCTGAATTCATGTTGAGTGATCACAAAACAATTATAGCTCCAAGTCAAAGTCGAGGTTGGACTTGATATGTTCATTTTATCAACTGAAATTTAACCTTGACTTGGAGCTATTGTTTTGTCGTCACTCGAGCAAATTTGGGAAAGGTCTATTTTTCATTGCCTTGACCCGGGCCCTGCTAGTGAGGGTGTATAACGGTCTATTGTCAGCTTTGTGTGAGTTTCAATTAAAAACAAAAATTGCATGATAACTGAGTCCTTTGTTCACCCTAGTGAAGGCACCTCAATTGTCTTAATGTAAGACATACTGAATTCGGTGTACATGGATCTGTGAATCATGGGGAGAGAAGGAAAGGAATCATACATTTTTAGGCACCATCCAATCACAACGAACA
The DNA here is from genome assembly GCA_964019055.1 of Anthopleura xanthogrammica. NCBI lineage: Eukaryota > Metazoa > Cnidaria > Anthozoa > Actiniaria > Actiniidae > Anthopleura > Anthopleura xanthogrammica. The sequence continues at coordinate 8,246,918 of OZ025218.1, read as the reverse complement.
ATGGAAAATCTTCAGAGGTTTATTTTTATATTTCTCATGTGAACTTATGAACTGCTAAATCACATAAATTAAAGTGTGCTGTTTGTTGTGATTGGATGGTGCCTAACAAAATGTTTGATCTCTTTTTCTATGGAGAGTGCTGATTGGATAGTTATGAAAAATGAAAAAAAACAACTTAAAGTGTTCATGGTTCGAGTGTCCACACTGTAATATAATTATTGAACTAATAAAATCACAAATCCTTGTTTTCACAGGACCCTACTTATGGGAAGTGCCGGGTCTATAATTCTGATATTATTTGGATGGCATAGTGTTTTCTTATTACAAGGATTAGTTGGTTTAACATGGGCATGGTTATGGAGATATTATGCAACTGGACAATATACACCTACTAGTAAAAGAACTGAACTATCTATAGGGAATATCAAAATGATGGAAGCAACTGTATCTGAGAAGGCTGCTCAAGTCAGTGTACCATATTCAACATTTTTCAAGCATCCTGGAGTTTGGTAGGGCATAATGCACACATCATTAATTAAAAGCAGAATTCGTATGAGTATGAAAGCCTTATGGCACAGACTACACTATGCTATTACCATGTCAGTGCCATGTCAGTGCCATGTCAGTGCCATGCCATGCTTGAAAACATTCGAAATTCTTGTGCTGTGTCCATGCTGCTCCATAACCATACCATCCAGCCACTATAATAGGGAACTTAAGCAACTCGAAATCTAGGATGGGGATGTGAGACCTGAGGTTTCAGAACTGAATTTAATGATAGTGGAAGATCTGGAAGTAGGTGTTACTTCTTGATCTCAAGAGGTCAACGACGTGCAATTGCTGAATATTGCATTCTGGCGAGAACGATATCGTCTTTTCTTGTTCAGATACTGACGTTCCCATTCTAGATTTCGAGTTGCTTAAGTTCCCTAATATCTTTTCACAGTCATACGAAATCTGCTCTATCTAGCCTTAGGGCTGGGAAGGTAGAAAACAGGATACCCAATGATTGTATTTGTCTTTTTTCGTGGCAAATGTCTCTGAAAAGACGACTTGACAAGTCAGTGTAACATATTTGTCATTTTTTAAGTAGTAGGGCATAATGCAACAAATAATTCTACTTTTGCAACGTCATATGTGACGAATCTCACAGTGTGAACACAACATCACATTGGTGGTCACACGGTGCAATCTACTTTTTGTGCTGCCTCATGAAACATTGCATGAAAATCACATGGTGTATCCACATATCTATACTACACCACTGTACAAAGAGATCTTCGCAAGCAATTATATTATATAAGGGACTGATGACATGATTTTCTTATCATTTGCTTACAGGGCTATTATAATATCTCAGTTTTGTCAAGCTGGTGCATTTTGGAATTTATTCTCATGGCTGCCATTATATTTTGAAGAAGTTTATCCCAATAGTAAGGTATTGCATAGTAAATAAAGTCCTTTTAAAAACCAGTGCTTCAGTCTGTAGATAACCTATGATAAATAGACTGTGTCACTGGCCATATTAGTTTTAGCTCAGTCACACCTCATTTCTGGCTCGCTGTTACTGGTTAAAATGACCAGCAAGGCAAAGATTTGACTGGACAAGTTTCAATTCTTGCCGGACATTGTCTGATGACCAGCTGTTATCTTTAGCAACTTGGTTAGTCTCTTTTTTCCTTGGTTACTCTTGAGTATATAATTTTGTGGAAATCGTTAATATAAGACTAAGGAAAAATTGAATTGATTTTCTATTTTTCATTTTTTTCAGAAATGGATTTTTAATGTTTTACCATGGTTGGTGTTCTTTCCTTTTTCTACAATAGCTGGGCTGTTAGCTGATCGAATGATCAAATCAGGTATCTTACCAAGGTTTTGTTTTCAAAATTTTCGAAACATTTCAAATCTAGCATCAATAGTCCTTTTTTGAATTCGTAAAAATATTGAGTTCATTCTTCACCTTGAGTTTTCATAACAAATTGGAAGATTCCAAACTTCACATTCATTTCACAGCAAAAATTCCAAGTGATGGCCTTTCTGGGGAGTTTTTCTACCTTGGCATGGCAATTGTTAAAGAATCAAATCAAAACTCAAGTAGATAATTCATTTTCAAGTTTGTAGTCAGAGTGAAGAATGAACTCATATTCGAATAATAAATTCAATAATGGATTCTAGGGGGGTGCGCTTGAGCCGCTTTGACTGTAATGTTTCTTGATGCGATTTGCATTATTAATATTACCTTTTTACTTAATCCATTGCAGGCTGGTCAGTGACATTTGTTAGGAAATTTTTTCAGGTAAGTTAGGTATTGACAAACTTACGACTGCCACATATATATGACGATTGCATGGAATCCCTTTACAGTTACCATTTACTTGCATGTTGAACCATGTACATGCTGTAACTCTACTGTTAAATGTGGAGCTTACAGAAATATTACATATAAACTGGCTCTAAATCAAGAGCTCCTGGGGTAAGTAGTTTACTCTGATATTTATTAACGGTATTTCTGTTATTTTCAGACTTTCTCAATGTGTGGAACAGCTGTGTGCATGCTGCTGTTTGACTGGGTGATAACATTCCCTCAAGCAATGGTCCTTATTATGATTACTATGGCTTGCAATGCTATGGGGAACTGTGGAGTCCCTATAGCACCTCAAGATATGGCACCAAAGTTTGCTGGATCATTGTTTGGTAAGCCTAGTATACCTTAGCCTCCTTTGCAGATGTTCTTAGGGTCGTCACGTTGTCACGCAACGTTTAACAACATTTGCTAGCATGCGGCATTCCTTTCTAGTTGGCGCAAAATTTCTATCAACGTTTTTGATTGGCTCATCAACAAACAATCCGCCGATTTCGATTGGCCCATGAAAACAATTGGAAAGGAATGTTCTTCTCAAGTAAGCAGACGTTGTTGGGGAGAGAAGCATTGCGTGACAACCCTAAGAGCATCTGCGTAGGAGGCTAAGTATACCTAGATGAATGGGATTTACAGTATTCTCAGACTCTGACTCTGTAACGAAGAACCAGTCCATAATTATTCTTTTGTTATTTCCTTCAAGGGTTGATGAATGCTGCTGGTGCATTCTCAGGTAAACATAATTTTTTTTATAATTGTACATAGTTTATTTGATGTCCATCATGCAGATATAGCATATGGCAGATCCGGGATGGGGGAGAGGGTGTCCAAATGTACCATGCTGGCAGAGTCTCCCTTTAATCTTTCACCTTTTCATGTGGTCACCTCTATCCTTCCCTCTGGTTATATATTAAAAACAAATTTCTATAAGCCAGTTCAAAGTTTAAGAATCGTTTTCAGTGTGCATGTGATTTTATCCTGAATTTCTCACCTTCTTTTGTTTAATAAAAGCAAAAGAAGGTTTAAACAAAAGAAGGTGAGAAATTCAGCACATGTGCACACATGCACACTGAAAATGATTCTTAAACTTTGAACCTGCTTATAGACTCATACCATCATTGTACATGCATGGCAAAACAAACTCTAAAATAAAACAATCAATTGAACCTCAGGTACAACAGGAGGGTCTGGACCCTCCTACCCTCCCCCTGGATCCACCACTTCATAGCATAGCATCATACCACTAATTTCTAATTCTTTTATCTCTCAATACAGGGATTGTGGTAGTACCTATCTGTGGTCATATCCTAGAGATCACTCATTTATGGAGCTCAATCTTCCACATTAATGCTGTCATACTGATGTTTGGAGCTGCAGTTTTCCTTATTTTTGGCACTGCTAAACAAATTGTATAGTAAATTAACTCACTACAATTACTGCAATTTTCAATATTACGTGGACTCTGCAATTGTGAGTTGCCTATTTGAATTTGGTTTTTCACTGCTGCCAGTCAAAAAATATAAAAGGTACGGATTGATTATTTTTTATTAACGTGTAATGATGAAAATTGCAGTAAGTACTTAGCACAAAAGAGAAAGATCTATCTAAATAGCACTATTTAATATTTGTATTCAACACTGGAGAACTTACATGCAGTGATGTCATACACTGTTAATATGCAGCCGATAAAGTCCTCCACAGTTCACAATTGTAATAAAGCACATTGAGACGATTGTGAAATGCTCTATATAAGAACTCCCATTTTTTAAATTATTATTCTTGAATCTATATTTTTTGCACTAGCTCATAATTACCAAATAATTCTATTGAGTTTATTGCACACACTCTAGCTGAAACCTGCTGGCTATTACTAAATACCAGTTTTATATCCACTTTCGATATTCTGGTTGAGTGATCACTCACAAAGCAATTCAAAACAAGGTTCCTGGGAAACAGTGAATCTCTTCACAAGGGTAGGAAATAAAAATGGTGTATGATGTACATAAAGAAAAGAGTGGGTTATCAGTGTAGTTGATCACAAAATAAGGATGATTAGGGAATCAAGGGTGCATTCGGCATAGCAGTAGTACACTCGCCTCTCACCTCTGGGGTTTTGGGTTCAATTCCTGAACTCTGCATCACATGTGAGTAGAGTTCGTTTCTCTCCATTGATTCAAGGGTTTTTCTCTGAGTTTTCTTGTTCTTCTCCCTCGGCAAAACCTAACACACTAAATCCCAAAAATATGTGAGTTAGCTCAATTCCAATTCGATCTGTGAGGTAGTTGTTCCTGGTGTTTAGGAATATACCTATGGGCAACCTATCGGTTGAACTTACTGTTAACTCGCTTATCTTTAGCAGAATGCTTTCAAACCCTTGGAAATAATGTCCTAGGCTTATATTAAGAATTAATATATTTTAATGCAATTTATTTTATAAGAATGAATCTAATGAATGTAAATTTAAGAGACAGTAAATAATAATGACTCAAAATCGCGTAAAAATTATTAGTAATAATTGCAAAATTAATAAACATGGTCAAAACTCATATGTTGTTTTGTAACTAGTTAGATGGAATTACAAATGGGATTTCTTCCGTTTATGTGTGGCCAATTTTTTTTGAACAAATCAATCAAATCAAATAAAACAAAAGTTGTTTTGAAAGATACTTCTGAAGATTGACTCCTTATTTAAACCTATGTTTAATTTTGCATACCAAATTTTTGCACATCAAAACGAGGCTATTACTGACCAGGACTGTAGCAAGCCTTGACAAACTGGGGGGGGGGGCACAATGTCCCTTTGCAGCACATGATCACAAAAAAATTAATTTAACTCCATAGTTGCTTTACTTTCTGGGGGAAAATAAATAAATAAAAACTGGGGGGCAAGGCCCCCCCGGCCCCTGTACGCGCTATGGCCCAGCTGCTGGCCAGTGCTTTTAGCTTCTGGGGGAGGTATTTATTTCAGTAACGTTATCCTTTAACCTTTCACTGAAATAAATGCATGGACCGTGTTCGTAAATCGTTCGTTTTACATACTTGTCGTGACGTATCGTGACGTAAACCATGAGAGCTTTTAGGTATATGCTCTCTTGCGTAAATTCAAGGTCACGGAATCTTGTTACAGACTGCAAGTGAACAGACACACGACAAACACACCAAAAACAAAATGGCTGAATCCAATTCTAGAGTTCATCGATTATCTTTCTAAGCTTACAGTAGCGTTATTGAGCCTGTATCACTCCTAACTTCCTACTACTAGTGTTAGTCAGTAGGGAGTAATCGGAAGACCTTTTTCATAGCTTCAGAAATCCAGAATAGATTTGCATAATTTCAGCAAAGTTGATGACACGTGTCACAGGCAGAAACCTTAAACTTCGGGCTCTTCATCCAAATATCAACATGGAAGACGATGTAATACCGCTGTCGAATCGATTGTTAACCCAATCCAAAGAAGACAGTCTTTTAGCCACTAAATTTCACTGGTCGAGGGCCGATCGACCTAAATGGTTGGCAGCGCTCCTCTTCGCCTGTTCATGTCTGTATACGACCAGAATTATTATGCCTTTATGCGTGGTATCGGTGGCTGAAGACTTAAAATGGGATAAACGAGAATCAGTAAGTAATATTGATGCCTTTTTGTGGTATTCATTGATGTGTTAGTATACTAATGATTAAAAAAACAATACATTTTTAAAACCGTATTACTCCACTGGCGTTCTTGACAACACAGCTGCTAGAAGCTCTAAACCCTAATTTCTTGAATTGAAATGGGCTTTTTCAGTTTCATTCTTTTTTATCAACTTCGATCTATTCACGCCGTCTATTAAAATAAATTATATGTACGAAAAATTCGAAAAATGAGCGATTATCCGTTGGTCATTTTACGTAAACCCCTACCCCATCTGGAAAATCGTCTACTAGAGTGGGGTGGGTAGGTGGTATTTTTGTTTAGAAAGGTCAGTGGATAGGGAATGAATGAGGGTATGGCAGAGTAGCTCGTGCAATTTGATTTTTATTTTTCCATCCATTCATCCACCCATCCATTCATCCACCCATCCATTCATCTACCCATCCATTCATCTACCCATCCATTATTATTACCCCATTCACCCTATCCATCCTATCCATCCATCCAATCATCCATCCATCCATCCATTATTAATTTCTTTTGTTTCATCCATTTATTTATTCATTCATCTCTTTATTTTTCCAGGGTCTGATTTTGTCGTCCTTTTTCTGGGGCTATCTAATCACTCAGATCCCAGGTGGATTCCTTAGTGATGTGTACGGAGCTGAAAGACTTGTGATGTGGGCAATCATTGGATGTTCAGTCAGTACCATGGCTATCCCTGTCGTAACCAGTTCAGCTTTGAGCATGTTGTCACTTATCTCACCTTTAATGCTCGTAGTGGCAGTTAGGGTGTGTCTTGGATGCTCACAAGGCAAGTGTTCCATTATATCATAAACTTTATTATTGTCTTGGTCTTCTAGGGTGCCACAAGTAGTACACTAATAGACCCTTTTCAAATATGGCGACTATGACGTAAAACAAGGAGAATGAAAATGTCCTGGATGTCGAGCTGTGCAGTTGTATCCAAAAAAAATGTGTCCTAAAGTTATCAATGATGGCTGACCCAACTTTTCAAAATCTATAATCCATCTTCTGCTTCTCTGCATCTTCATCCAAGGCAACACACATTCTCTTTGTTAGGAGAGAGAACATTGAGCCTCTTCAAAGTTATAAAAAATTTTATAAAAACTTTGTTTCATGGGCCAAATAAAAACTCTAAAATGTTGATGATAAAATGTTAATATATGATTTTATGATAATTGTTTTTACCAGGTATATTCTATCCAGCTACTTACAGTATCATTGGGAAGTGTATGCCAATCAATGACCGTTCATCAGGAGGTGCAATAGCGCTGGCAGGGGGTCCACTGGGGTAGGTGTTATTGTTATTAAGGGAGGGGTGGGTGGCAGAACTGTGTTGAATGGGGCTGTGAAATTTTTGGCATTTCAATAAAAAAAAAATTCAGGGTTTCTTTCTCTCCCCCTCCCCTCCCCTCCCCAAATAAAACAACAGCTGAATAGTCCCCTTCACAGTTCCTTAATACAGCACATTGTCATATTATGCATCAGTATTCATGTTTTTCATTTTATTTCTTATTTCATTTCATAGGAGTCTCGTCATGGGTAGCCTTGGGTCCCTCATGCTCGTACGTCTAGGCTGGCGAATAGTTTTTATCATAGTCCCCTTCACAGTTCCTTAATACAGTATATATATTGTCATATTATGCATCAGTATTCATGTTTTTCATTTTATTTCTTATTTCATTTCATAGGAGTCTCGTCATGGGTAGCCTTGGGTCCCTCCTGCTTGTACGTCTAGGCTGGCGAATAGTTTTTATCGTTTTTGGCTCATTGGGTCTCATATGGGCTCTTGTTTGGTATTACTATTTTCTGAACCAGAATCCAACAGTTATTGACATGAGTAGAAATTCAAGTAAAAAAGAAAAAAGTGTCTTGTCAAAGAACCATAAAACAGAGACAATAGTTCCATGGGGAGTACTAATGTGGGAGCCAGCAGTATGGTGTGTATATAGCTTCTAGGCTTCCCACCATCACGTGCGATGGCAGCCATGACAGGAGGCACATCAATAGAATCTTTTTCCCTGGGAAACTGAATTCTTTCCCAGGTTAATCAGATAAGACCAGATTCAAATGTTCCTGGCTCCTGTCAAGGCTGTCATCATGTGATGGTGCAAAGCCTCTAGATGTTCTAGATAGTTGTGTCAGTGGTGTGTGCTAGTAACCGATTGACTGAGTAAGTGAATAAATAAATGGAAGGATGCATGGACGGACGGACGAACAAATGAATAAATAAATGTTGAATGATGGATGGATGGATGCATGCATTCATAAATGGACGAACGAACGAATGAATACATAAATGATGAATGATGAATGGATGGATGAACAGACGGATGCATGGATGGATGACTGGATTAATAAATATTTGTTTTTCTTGTCTAGGGCTGTTGTTCTTGTTCACTTCTGTCACAACAGTATGTACTTCAACCTTATCTCATGGTTACCAACATATTTTCATGAAAACTACCCAGATTCTCCAGTAAGTGAAATATGTTATTCTTATAATTCCATATATAATATAAAATACCCCCTCCCCCTCCCTAGGCTTTCCACAAGCTGCAGGGGTGGATCCAGGGGAGGGTTACAGGGGATTTTTTTTAGGATGATCTGAAAATAAATACAAGAACTAATGTATATGTATCTGGTCGATCCCGATTTCCCCTCAGAACTTCTAATCCTTTGGGGGTTGGTTCGTTTTTTCAACTATTGATTCTAATTTACTTTTTTCATAGGGATGGATTTTTAATGTACTCCCTTATGTAGCAAATCTGATTGGAAAGATTGTGGGAGGAAAAACTGCTGATAAAATGATACAAAAAGGTATGCAAATGTTGCCTTTCTGAAATTCAACTGCAGACTGCTATTGATGTACTATCATTTTTTCTCCCAGGATTTTCTGTTTCATTTGTGAGGAAGTTCTTAGAGGTAGGAATTGTGCTATTCTGAATGCTATCTTTAAATGTGAGAGAATGAATGGATGGATGGATGGATGGATGAATGAATGAATGAATGAATGAATGAATGAATGAATGAATGAAAGAATGTATGGATGAATGAATGAATGAATGAATGAATGAATGAATGAATGAATGAATGAATGGATGGATGAATGAATGGATGGATGAATGAATGAATGAATGAAAGAATGTATGGATGAATGAAAGAATGTATGGATGGATGAATGGATGGATGGATGGATGGATGGATGGATGGATGGATGGATGGATGGATGGATGGATGGATGGATGGATGGATGAATGAATGAAAGAATGTATGGATGAATGAATGAATGAATGAAAGAATGTATGGATGAATGAATGGATGGATGAATGAATGAATGAAAGAATGTATGGATGAATGAATGGATAGATGAATGAATGAATGAATGAATGAATGAATGAATAAAAGAATAAACAGATGGACAAAACGTTTTTCAATAAATGCATGAACAAATGAATGAATGACATATTTGCAACCAACAGTTTACCAATTATGAACTGTATTCAAATATTTGCTTTATTTAAGTCATTAGGTCATTAATATCATAATGTTTTTTCAGACTCTCGGTACTTCAGTAGCATCATTAGTCTTGCTTGCATCTAGTTATGCTACTGGATTCTGGCAGGCATTATTCTGTATGAGCATGACTCTTGGATTATCTGGTTTAGTAACAAGTGGCTCTCTTTGCAACATACAAGACTTGTCACCGAATTTTGCTGGCTCAATCAGTGGTATGTACATCTCGCTCAATAGATCTCTTTAGCTTAGGCGTAATGTTTCCCCATTTCAGACCACTTGTCATTCTCTAGAGAATCATTCCTTTGTTTAATGGTTGCGCATGAGGAGACACATGAATATGGATACAACTCAAAGATAATACACAAGAATAGCACCCCAGATACTTTGTTGACTGACTGTCCACTGTTTAACAGGCATTTGACGGTAGTTTGTTGGGTGTTTGACGATTGAATCTGGTCTAATATGATTTACATGAGAAAGAATTCAGTTTCCCAGAGGGAAAGACTCTATTGTTCCTGCCTCCTGTCATGGCTGCCATCACATGATAGTGCAAAGCCTCTATCATGATAATATGTTGTTAGAAATATTTATCACTTACATCTTATTTTCCCTTTCTTTTTAGGTATAGTTTTTAGTGTGGGGTCAATACCAGGTAAGTTCCAAAAAAGCTAATTGTGCTCTAACCTTGCATATTTGCATGACTTTGTAATAATGACTTAGGAATCAAGATTGGTGTAGCAGTAACTAATGCCCTCTGGCGTCTTTGGTTTGATTTTTGGAGTTGGCATCACATAAGTAGAGTTTGTTAGGTCACTCCCTTGGTTTGAGGGTTTTTCTCTGGGTTTTCCTCCCTCTACAAAACCTAACAATCTGAACCCCAATTTTGCCCTATATAATCTCATGACTAGAAATATTAGCAATTAATATTATTTTGGGGTGCATGTGATGTCACAGCCACCTTGTTGATTATAAGCCACTTGCAGCACGTCGGAATGCAGCTCAATTTGAAGGACAAAACAATAGGTTCCAATTCTCAGGAGATTGAAATACTTTCGTTTAGTCCTCCAAATTGAGCTGCTTTGACGTCACGTGAAAGGGGTTTATACTGATATATTTTGATATTTTGCAGGTATTCTTGGCGTCTATGCTACTGGATACATTTTACACCTTACAAATAGTTGGAAATCCGTCTTTCAGTTGACGTCTCTGATCTGCATCAGCGGTAATATAGTGTACATCATGTTGGGAAAAGGAAAGAAGATAGCGTGAATGAACTGAGGTCTTGTGCTACAGGAATGGCTTAGTAATTGTTACTATTCAGAGCTTGTCGTTGGTCATTGATGAAACGCGAAGATTCAGATAATAGCTAAAAGTTTCGGAACTAGAATATCAGGATTTGGGTTGAAAACCTGTAGCTCTCAGTAGACGTTATAGATGATTAAGGAAAATGATAAGAAATGAAAGGGAAGGGATGGAGGGGAAAAGAAACGCATAAAAAGGGGGAAAGAGAGGAAGGAAGAAAGAAAGAGAAAGAAGAAAGAAAGGAAGAAAGAAAGAAAGAAAGAAAGAAAGAAAGAAAGAAAGAAAGAAAGAAAGAAAGAAAGAAAGAAAGAAAGAAAGAAAGAAAGAAAGAAAGAAAGAAAGAAAGAAAGAAAGAAAAAAGAAAGAAAAAAGAAAGAAAGAAAGAAAAAAGAAAGAAAGAAAAAAGAAAGAAAGAAAGAAAGAAAGAAAGAAAGAAAGAAAGAAAGAAAGAAAGAAAGAAAGAAAGAAAGAAAGAAAGAAAGAAAGAAAGAAAGAAAGAAAGAAAGAAAGAAAGAAAGAAAGAATGAAAGAAAGAAAGAAAGAAAGAAAGAAAGAAAGAAAAAAGAAAGAAAAAAGAAAGAAAAAAGAAAGAAAAAAGAAAGAAAGAAAAAGAAATCAATGCAAATGAATGACCTACTATTCGTAGAATAAACAACTAAACCACAAAGCAGATTTCGTACGATTCACTCGGGATAACGTATAAAGATCTGATATTGCACTGCGGCTCTCAAGCATTCAAGCACTATAGATGTAATTGGATTCATTAGGAGCATTTCATGCATGCTTGGAAACCATTTAAATGTCGAAGAGCCCACTTTTCTCACTCCCACGAAATTTGGCCCAAGCATGACACCATTATTGGTACGCATTGCTTTGGGTACTACGGACAATATCTGTACATGTATATAATGTGGTGGATTTGTAGATATTATCATCAAACGTGCACTAAACTTTTTAAGTTGTAAGAACACAAGAAAAGCGTACAATAAAGAGAACGTTTAAGTTAAAATGTACATTCACAAGTCACGTTAAAGTCCACACAATTCTGTGAAAATCTGTGAAGATAGTGCACTCGCCTCTCAGCTCTGGAGTCTCGGGTTCGATTCCCAGACTCGGCATCACATGTGAGTAGAGTTTGTTAGGTATCGAGGGTTTTCCTCCCTCCGCGAAATCTAACATATGCTAAATTTGATTTCGATCTGTGAGTTAGCCGTGTTCAGACTATGATCAGGCAGAGGTTGTTTCAGGGTTCAATAAAATTTGAAGGGTCGTCATCAGCACCATCGTCGTCGTCGTCGTCACCATCATCATCATCATCATCACCATCATCATCATTATCTGCATCATCATCATCATCATTATCATCATCATCATTATCAATATTTACTATTATTATCCCATTAACCTTAATTTAGATTCCTATAAAGAAAGGAAAAGGAAGTCCTGTTTTCCGCACCTTCTTCGTAAAGGAAACACGTTACGTCACACACTGTTACGCTTACAAAAGAATAACGTCATAGACCTGCTGAAGCATAGTCTCAATGCGGAACCCCAGAATCGGTATAAATAAATCATCTACGGCTATAGCGTCATTCTACTAAATAGTTTTATATTGCCTCCCAAATCGCATTGGCTGTTTGGTTATTATTTTGAGGAGCAAATTCTCTTATTAATATTCCAAAAAATTTAGTATGAAGGAGGAAAAAAACGTGGATTTGGCATCGGAATTTCACTCCGTTTTAAGGTATGTTTATACATCAATATAATAATAATAATATACACTTTAAATTGTTAGCTAGTTCACAGCCTTTTATCGCTTCAGCTCAGCGGGCTATCGGTAGGAAACAAATAAGAAACGAATTTCTTTACTAGTAGTGTTGGTCTAAACTGAGGCCTAGGCTATTTGATACATTCAAAATGAACCGCACGTACAGCTAAAACATTTATTTCTTTATGCCAGCGTCGCTTCTCAGTATCTAATTTCTTGTAAGTCTTATACCCCATTCACACCGGACCTTTAAACATGTTTTTAAAAAGAGTTAGTTGAACTAGTGCTATTCCATCGGCCTGTACACCTAATTAAATAACTTTCAAACCTTCTTTAACGAAACTACTTTGGGGATGTAGTTTTACCCCGTACAAAGATGGAAGACAAACCAAACAACGAAGGAAATGAGATAAATAAATTAATAAATACCAAGGTTAGTTGGTGTGTATGGGGCTTTAAATCGACTCAAGACACACAATTATTAAATTAAATAAAAAATATATATAATTATATATTAAAATTTGATTTGTAGTTTAAAAAGAAAGTATATTTTAAATGCTGAATATATTTGGATAACTTAATGTTGTTTATTATGTATGTGATAATTACTTACTATAAGATACTTGCAGGCTGGGCGACCAATATTTCATGCAGGCTGCATGTGCGTCACAGTTAACCAACCATTTCGTCTCGCCGCGATCGTTTCTTTTCATGAGTTTAATTAATATGAACCTCGGTAAATTTTATGACCAACGTATTTACTTTTAGTAGCGGATCCTTTCTTTCTTTCCTTCTTTTATTCATTCATTCTTTCTTTCTTTCTTTTTTTCCTTCTGTCTGTCTGTCTGTCTGTCTGTCTGTCTTTCTTTCATTCAATCCTCGTTCGTTCGCTCGTTCTTTCTTTAATTGAACTTCTTTCCTTTATGCATTTTTCCCATTTCTTTCTCTCCTTTAATTTTCCATTTCTTTCTACTTTCTTTATAGCTTAAATGCTCATTCATTCATTCATTCATTCATTCATTCATTCATTCATTCATTCATTCATTCATTCATTCATTCATTCATTCATTCATTCATTCATTCATTCATTCATCCCTTAATTTTCCACTTTTGTCTTTCTATTTTTTTCTCTTTTCTGTTCGACCATTTTACACTCGATCATCACAATAACTTTATTTTAATTTTTCTTTTCTTTTTACCGAATAGACCTAATTGTATACTTTACACAACGTCTCTATGCTTTTTACGACTGCTATAGTTGCTTACTTAAATCAACCAATCACATTCGAGAATTCCCACCGTCACGCATATGAATTACTTTAACCACGTCTACAAGTCGTGCTAGCACTGACCAGAACTTCACCCTCGTATAGAACACACTATATCAAAAAATCAAAAAGGAAAATCAAAGATACTAGCTAATGTACACAATTAGAGCGTGTGATATGGACGACGACAATTATTTTTATCCCAAAAGGTAAGATCAAACTTTTTCCCCTAAACTCTTTGAATTTTTATTTGGGGACAAAATATTAGAATAAGTTTTGCACACGTCAAAAAGGTACTTGCTTGATTCATTCCGGGAACCTTTCAGAATTCCGTATTTTTTACGACTGTCATGAATTCGCTCATCCAAAAACTATAATTTAAAGGAAATACGAATTATAATTATAATTTTTTTGAATTTCCGGCCCCTAGTTCTCTCAATATTTATGCAAAATATTTTCTGTCGCGAAAGAAAGGAATAACATATGGGTGTGTAGCAATAGATTCTCAGAAATGCAGGAAAATATGTAAGCTTTCTTCGATTCGAGTTTGTTTTTTGATGCAAGTCTTGGCAGGTAGTAAAGTTCCGGACCTTGTGATCTGAGATCATTTAGTATTTTTTCTTGGAAAAGTTGTAAGATGTCTTACTTGGACAATACTAATTTATGTAATTTAAATGTCAACATTATTTATTTAGTTGAATCTTGGAATACATTCAGTTGGAGTAAGTTAACTGTTACCCTTGGTTATATTTCGCCTGAAGCTGGTCACTGAAAACCATCTTAAAACATCAAAAGAAAATTTAAAATTTTGGCATAATGTAATGTAATTGTTCTCAATTTTCTTTTGGCGTCTTTTATGATTATTTTTCTTAGATTATTTCGATGTTTTTTGTGAATGTTATGATAAGCATCATTTGTTTATTTAGGCAAGATCAGATTAGGTTTCCATTTAAGTTTGCGAGCGCCTCTCTCTTAAAAAATCATCCACGCTTTAGATTGAATATAATTCAAATGTGTTATGCAAAATAACCAGACGGTACGCCTGCATTTTTCTTAACCCCACAAAAGAAAAAAATTATCTGGAATTAATGGGATAGCTTCAAACTCAAGCTCAACTTTAAAAGATGCCCCGTCCCCTCCCCCGGTGTGGAATGTTTTGGTGTTCCACGTGGATAGGCGGGGGGAAGGAGAATTCGATCTTTGATCATGCGCGGGTCATTCCCTTCAAGGCTACTTGTATGACTTCCCCCAACACTTCTCTCCCTTCTTCTCACATTTTAGATTCCCTACAAATATGGATATAGAAAAACTTAAAGCAGATCTCAAAGAGCATGGCCAAGAACACACATTGAAATATTGGAACGAGCTTGATGAAGAACAAAAGGCAAGATTTTATGATGATTTGCGAAGCATCGATTTGGCTAAAACAAATCGTTCCTTCACAACCACAATGGAGAATGCTGAGAATCATATCGGCGAAAAGAAAGACGAAAGAATCAAGCCTATGCCTCCAGCACAAATAGGCAACGTTGCTAAAGCTGGAAAGAACCGTAAGATTTGGGAGGAACGAGGTTTACAAGAGATCGGCGAGAGTAAAGTTGCTGTGCTGTTGTTAGCCGGTGGGCAAGGGACGCGTCTAGGTGTACCTTATCCAAAAGGGATGTACGATGTTGGACTGCCCTCCGGGAAAACTTTGTACCAACTACAAGCTGAAAGAATCGTTAAACTTCAAGAACTAGCTTCAAAAACGTCCGGAAAAAAGTGCATAATACCTTGGTAAGTCATTTATGGATTACAAAGTTTACATCATCAAGTCATGTGATGAATTTAAGTTCATTATTTTAAGCCTATCTTGGAAAAGTTTGATGAGATATTTTCTATCTGTGTACGTAGTGATCTCTGTAGTATTTGATGTTTTGGTTATGATTTAGAAACCATGAGTATTGATAAGAGTTTAATGAAAATAAAACTCGGAATCTTGTATATGGTTTCACCTGACAGGTTGTCACGTATCGGAAGATCAGGTCGAGGAATGTGTTCTAGCTTGCTTGCATTTATAATAAGCTTTATTATTGTGTATCTAAAAGAATAAAATAATGATCCTTAATTAACCATGACGCAATATATACAGGAATTTTATGAAAAATACAGATCTGTCTGTTATTACTCTGGTTTAGGGTTTTCCTTAATTTTGCCACTAAATGTTTTTACAAGTATTAAATATATATGGATTTATCTATCAGGTGAAATTATGCAATTGGGTCACCAGTAAAAGCAGCAAGTTAAATGGAAAATACGTTCGATTTTTTCTATTATTATAGATATTTATCACATTGTACTGCAGTGTGACGTCAAGTCTTACAATTTATTTAAAGTTAGTCTCATACTGAGAGATTTGCATCACAAACATGGGATTTTACATAGTGTTTGGATAGGAATATATCTAGTTGTTATATTTAAATAACTGAAGTCATGCTTGAAAACACAGAGGATATATTTGGAAATTTTGCTTTAAGAATCGATAAAATAATGAAATTGTCCTTGTTTTATGAGGGCAGCATTTGATTAATATAACAAACCTGTGGCCCTCCATTTTGTTGAGGTTGAGGGAGGAAAACTAGCGAACCTGGAGAAAAACCCTCAAAGCACAAGAATGAACCAACAAGTAGTTCTAATTCACTATGTATAACTCCAAGTCAGGGAATCAAACTCAGGTCAAACTCAGTGCCCTCACTGACATGCCAACCATGCTTTTCTAAAATAATTATAGAGGCTTTGCACCATCATGTGATCGATGACAGCCAATGCAGGAGGCAGGAACAATTGAATCTGGTCTAATCTGGTTTACATGAGAAAGAATTCAGTTTCCCAGGGGAAAACAACTGTTGTTGTGCCTCATGCATGCATACGCGATCCTGTCATAGCTGTCATGGTGCAAAACCTCTATACAAATATGCTTTTAGATGATGGTGGTATGATGATGATGATTATGGTGATAATGATAATAATTAGGGTGATAATGATGATGATGTTGATTGAGTGTGATGACCATGTTTTTTTTTCTTCTTCAGGTATGTAATGACAAGCGAACACACGAAAGGCAAAACAGAAAAGTTCTTCAACGATCACAACAATTTTGGTCTTCAAAAGGAGAACATTGTTTTGTTTGAACAACATACGATTCCATGTCTATCATTCGATGGAAAAATAATATTGGAAAGCCCAGGAAAAGTAGCCAGAGCTCCAGATGGGAATGGTGGATTGTATGCAGCACTGACTTCTAGTAAAATTGTCGAGGACATGAAGAAGCGAGGTGTTGAATGTGTACATGTTTACTGTGTAGATAATATTCTCGTCAAGTTGGCTGATCCTGTGTTCATGGGATTCTGTTTGGAGAAATCAGCAGAGTGTGGAGCAAAGGTGAGGATATATATATGGTATCATATTTGTAATAAAATGTTTCAAGTTTGCCAAGAAGCTAGGCTAGGGCTGTACATATTAAAAAAAAAAACATATTATTTACAACCATCTCACTCCCCGTACTGGTATCTTCCGTGAGGTTCACTCCACACACACTACCACTACATTCTATATTTACAACATACAACACTCAACTCACATGTTGATTTTTTTACAGAGGGCGCCTTGTTCAGCTGTGTTTTTCTTATTATTTTGTACTTTATAAAAGAAATAAAAACCTATATTACTGAGCCGATCATAAAAGAAGCTATTCTAACTGTTATATATATTTAATGTATAACTAGGTTGTGGAGAAGAACCACCCAACTGAAGCAGTAGGTGTTATCTGTGTATGTGATGGAAAGTATGAGGTAAGAAAAAAAAAGTTTGAGTTCAAATTCTTCCCTGTACATTGTCCAATGACTTGCCACTATTTTTAGCCCTGGTCTCATATATTGTGGTTCTGTAGCTTAAACTTCTCTGTTTGCATGTAGGTAGTAGAATACAGTGAAATTTCCCTAGCTGTAGCCGAGAGAAGAGATCCCAATGGAAAGTTAACCTTCAGAGAAGGAAACATAGCCAACCACTTCTTTGCAGTAAAGTTTTTGGATGAATTTTGCAGGTAGGTTTAGTAATACATTGTGAAACTCTGTGATATCTTCACGGAATAAAGATAAAAAATAAAGATTACTTCCCATTATAAGTCCCCCTTGTTTTGCAAGGAGACTTAATCAAAAGTGGCTAACAAACCTGTGCTCATTGTTCCATGATTGAATTAAAATTTAGAAGTTGATTTTTTGAGGAGGAAGGAAAACCGGAGAACCTGGAGAAAATCCCTCGAAGCACGGGAAGGAACTAACAAGCAACTATACTCACATATATTATGACCACAGCACTTAGAGGTGGCACATTTTGTGGCACACATCTCCCATACAATCCTCCCAGAGGTGAGGGCTTAGATATCATAATTATAAGACAAACTGTTGTTGGGAACAGCTGGGAAATGTTTGATTTTTGACTTTCATTTTGTAGAGAACGGGAAGATGAGCTCCCATATCACTTGGCCAAGAAGAAGATTCCACAAGTTGATGAAAATGGTAAAACGTAAGTATGCAATAAATGGACCTATCTCACCTCTATCATTGTTAGAACTCAGTTACTGTATTTTATAAACCGCAATCCATAATACTTAAGTCATAATACTGTACCTTTAATTGCTTATCCAACTTTGACTTTTAGGGTTAAGCCTGATAATCCAAATGGTGTCAAGCTTGAGAAGTTTGTCTTTGATGTGTTCCAGTTTACAGAGTAAGTATTTCTAGCAAGAGCAGAGATCCACACTGACGACATCAATAGATCTAGATAAAATGTTATTTGCATGATAATCAATTCTTAATTTGTGGCACAGGGAACCAATTTGTGTGATCGCTGTGTGGTTAATTTTCTTGAGGTTCTTTAGTTTTCCTCTCTCCATAAAATCAAATGTGAGTTCATCGAGAGTACTATAGTTGTGTGTGACTTGTAAAATAATTAATATAGTATATATAACTTTATAATAGAGTATTAATGAAGTACAAACAAGACCCAACAAGCTGGCTCTAGACCTACCATGTACAAATTAAAAGATTTGTTGTTGCTAAAATAATTGTTCTCTTGGCTTCTTAGGAAATTTGCTGTACTGGAGTGTATAAGAGAAGATGAATTTTCACCATTAAAAAATGCCGGCGATGGCAAAGACAGTCCTGTATCAGCAAAGCAGGCATTGGTCAACCTCCACTACAGACAGATCATAAATGCTGGTGGTAAATTTCTGGACAGCAATGGGGAGGTTCTTCCTGTCATACCTAAGTAAGTAGTCTTTTGAAGCAAACAGGGGGTATTAAGTGGTCGTAAATAGGGAAGGTTATGCCAATGAAAAGTTGTATAGTCGTATATGCACTGATGAAAATGAATATTGAGATTGGCGTAATATAATTAAGTTAATAAATATCAAATATCATTAATCTCGATGAAAGTCTTCATACTACAGTCAAACCTCTATACAATGGCGACCACTGAGACAAAATTTTTGTGGTTGTTGTAGAGAGGTGATGGTTGTGGAGAGGTTTCTGCTATAGTATACGTATGAACTCATTGGTAACCAGGAGAAAATTTCCTGGCCATTGGGTAGAGGTATAGCTGTAGTGGAGAGGTTTCAGTTACAGTATATACTTGTATAAGTTCATTGGTAACTGGGACAAAATCTACTGGTCGTTGGGTAGGCCGTCGTGGGGAGTGGGGGAGGTTAAATTACTGTAATGTGATTTTATATACTGCCATGTTATAATTAGTTACTCAAAGCTCTACGAGGCTGACTTCACACCTTTCCTTTTATTGCAGAGAAGAAAAAAATTCAATAGTTTGTGAGGTCTCTCCTCTTCTATCGTACTTTGGAGAGGTGAGTTAAAATCTACTACAGTACTATCAATATTATAAAGTATCTTTATGCTAGGTATATATATATATCCAGTCATTTTGCCTGCTGATAGTTTTAGTAGGATTGTTTTTAGGCTTCTAAGGGAAAAGTCAGCTTTCCACAGATCACGGATGACTGACTAGCCTCGTTTTTGCCCCCTCATAATATATATACCAGGCCTTCTATTGTATCCGCCATGTTTGGAATCGGTGTATGGACATTGCCCAATTAATAGTCTTCACATTTTTGATAAAAACTTTGTCTGACTTTGCTATATAGAATCTTGAAGAGGTTGTCAAGGATAGAAAATTTATGGCGTCAGAAGTCCTTCACCTAAAGGCTCCTGTCGAAGAAGAAAATGGTGAACCACAGTCAAAGAAAATCAAGGGAGATTGATGGTGGCAAGATAATTTTTATAAATATAGCTAGCCTTTAAAATAATTCACTGAAAAAAACGTCCTTCACCTAAAGGCTAGCGCTCCTGTCGAAGAGGAAAAGGGTGAACCACAGTCAAAGAAAATCAAGGGAGATTGATGGTGGCAAGACAATTTTTATAATATAGCTATAGCTAGTCTTTGAAATAATTCACTGAAAAAATCATCAAAATAAATTAGGGCATTCAAATATGATTTAGAATAGCTTTTATTATGGATCCATGCAAATGACATAATATTCTTTTGTTTTAAGAATCACACAATTTCCAGAATCCATTGCGCACTTTCCTTTACCAGTTTATTAGTATGTCAATTGTCTAAATATTCTCATTAGGGGTTAAAAATTTTTGAATTCGAAAGAAAATTCAATAGTCCCCTTCACCGTTCCCTGTGCCATCTTGAAAGGTAGCCACACCTTTGCATAGAAGCGAGACAAACGGTGAGCTAAGTTGCAATGATAGAGACTTTTTTTAACACCTTGGACAATTATTCATATGTCTCTATCACTGCAAGCTCACCATTCGTCTTGCTTCAATGCAAAGGCATGGCTACCTTTCAATGCAAGATGGCGCAGGGAACTGTGAAGGGAACTATGGATTTTACATGGTAATTAAGGGCTTCATACTTTACATTTGACAATGCAAAATTTTCAAATTCTCTGTCGCTTAGGTTTATCATTTTCTATTTTGCACAAAATATTAATGGTTCCAGTGAATGTCTGGAATTTCCAAGTGCTTGTACCGTATTAATTGCTGAAGCAGTGCAATATTTATTTTATTGGTGTTTATGAAAATTTTGGTGTTTGAATGAGGCTAACCTGAGTAAACGAGTCTATAATCAAGGAACACAGCAGTATTTACAAATTGAATTTGAATTTGTATGTGTCCCATCATTATAGTGTGACGTGCGCGCCAAAATATATATGGCCACTCAAAATTTTTTACCAGTTAGCCATGGCCAATCAGCAAATTTTTACACTTTTATGTGAGGTCAAAGTCGTGTCACCAAATATTTTATTTATATTTGCAACAGAAAGGACCAAAAACATGTCAAGTTAAAATAATTGAGCTTTTTTTATCAAAATTCGAACCTTTACCTCGGCAATATTGAGTTTTAGTGTCTTTGCTGGAGAATATGCCTCATTGAACAACTTGTAAAAATTTAATTGGTTGGCCACAGTTAGGTGTGTCACACTGTTATATTATCTTTTATATTTTTTGTGCCAGGAATATATACTGGTTTAAGTTTAATTGCTTAAAGCTAGCTAGACCATATCACAAAATCTGTGTATTATTAATACCTAGGAGCTATGAGACTTCTTGGGTGGATTTAGGGGAGGATAATGGGACTCATTATATGGCAAGGTAATTTCATATGCTATAATTGGTCAATTTGTGGTCCATAATTTACAGTACAGACCAAAAAATCAAAATTGTCTCTCCTAGCCTTACCATATAATAAATGTTTGCTTGTTTGCTCGGTCCATGCCATGAGTTATGGATCCTCGTTTTTTCCACTTTTTTATGGCCTGCGCCCTTCACACTTGGGCCAAAAGGCAGTGGCAAAAACTTGGTCCATAACTCACGGTACGGACCTCAAACCTGGTTAATAAGAGCTATATACTGCATCTAGAGATCATGTGTTTGAGGGTGAACATGTTCTTCTGGTTGTGGTTTTTGTTTGTCTGGGTAACTCCACTGTGGCTTAAAAGCTCAGATTTAGGGTGCATATCATTTTGAATATTTCTGGTATCATAGAATCATTTTGAATAATTTTAGGTAAAAGAGATGGGAAACTTTATGCACAAGCTAAAGAGGTTTATTATTTTTGGCTGATTCATTCACATACGTACAGACATAACTCATAATTTGCCTACCGGTATTTCATGCAGTCAGGAAATATTGTTATTAATATTTCCAGGAGTATTAATTTCAGACCACTAATATTGTACTGTCTGTATAGGGAAAATTATAAAATATGAATTTTTACTTCTGTTTATTTCATGATTTGAAAAGAAATCAAAAATGTTTTAAAGTTTGAGCTTAGGGAATTATGCAAGGGGGGGGGGGGGGGGGGGGAGGAAGGGAGCTTTAGCCTTCCCATATACTGCTAACTAAGCCTTTCTATGTTACTGGTATTTCAATTCGGAATTATTTTCATTTTTTATTGGTATAATCTATATAAGTGAATAATTATTTGGCAATTCTACATGGTTTACAAAACGACTCACAGCAGTACGACCAGTTTACTGCAAAGTTCCTTGTATCGTAACTCTTTGTCCTTTGTTAAAATTACATTTGCTCCAAATTCCTTCAACCAGTTACACCTATCTTTATAATAATTATGCGACTCAGGGAACTAACTATAATTCAAGATGTCTGGGTTTTTGGCTTCCGTCAATCAAATTTTCAATGGTCTGAGCTAGTAAATTTCTGATTGACGGCAGCCAAAAACTTGTGTTTGTCATGTAATTATAAAAATTGGTGTAATACACATTCCAGTTTTACCACATAACCTGTGTAATTTAGATAAGGCCTGTTCCTCCTCCTGGACTGACTGAAGTTTGAAAAAAAAAAAAAGTGACGATACAAAAAATCTTGCAGTAAGGAAAAAATGCTAACATGCATGGGACCTTATTATACCTTATTATAAGGTGAGGATTATACCTTTATAACAGCATCAAAATGTATTTTTTTGTTTAATATTCTTTACAGTGATTATTACTGATCATAGCTAATGAAGTATGTCAATCTACAGATAATAGACCCCTTTTCACGTGACGTCAAAGCAGCTCAATTTGGAGGATATAACAAGGGGGTGTATATGAACCATACTAAGGCAGACCCAGCCCAGATGTTTTGAAGTACACCCAATTAATTTGATCTTATAGTGGTGAGCCCAGTAGCCGATCCAAGGATTGAGGTTCCATGGAACCGCCTTTTGTTAAGCCAATCATGTTCTTTACGCTCAAGAATGAAATTGATTAAAATTATTGGGTTCTGGAGCCATCAACATCTCGTAAAAGGAATTATGTTTAAAAAAAATAATGATTGAAATCATTCAGCCTGCTCTCTTTAAATTTTATCTTTGATGGGCTTCCTGTGTTACATGGGTAACACAGGAATCCCAACAGCAAAACATAGCAAAACAGAGAGGCATGAGCAAGGTGGCTAGGGTTGAACATGGTTTGGATATAATGTATCTCTTTCTTGACCCACCCTCTTCAATACATGCAGCACACCCCTCTAACAATTAAATGTAGTTTTGAAAAAAATCCATACCTCCTACACAGAGTGAGAAATTTCCAGCACAATGGAGGGTCATCTGAGCAGGATATTTTGGTACTTTTTTAAACCGCCAGGGTCAAGACAAACCTCCCACAAAGGGGGAGGCACATTGAAAAAAATGAAATTCTAACCCTGTGTGATGGCACTTATCATGTGATGGTGCGAAACCTCCATAATATATACTATAGGGTCCATCTCTGTAGAGAAGATATGGATTTTCTGCAGAACTACACACTACATCCTACATATATACAGCCAGCATACAATGTTGACATCGTTAGTAAAAATAAACTCAGAAAATCAATTTGATCAGATAATTTTTCTATTGCTAACAAATCTGCAATGTGGAAATACTACCAAGGTACCTTTGTCGACAACAAATTATATAAAAAATTATTCCATAGTCTATTCTTCAGCCTCGTCATGGTTGCTTTCTTCCTTGACTGGTGCTTGTGGTTTGCTTTCATAATGTTTCATAGCATGTTCCGAGGAAAGAAGCTTTTTTCGTACTTCTCCTTTCCTCCAGAGAATAATTTCCTGCAAAGATAGGGTAGTTAGGAACTAATATTAAGTTCAGAAGGTGAAACTGTAAAACAAGTTCTGCTCTACAAATAAAATCCTTCAGAACACAAGTTGTCAAGGAATACTTGACAATTACAAAACTTGCTCGGTATGGGTCAACAAGGGAAAATTGCACGAAATTGCAGCCAGTACTCAGTGGTAGCTCGTTTTTTAGCTCTCCAGGAAAAAAAAAACTTGATAGAAACTTGTAAAAGAAAACTTGTTTATTCATTCACTAGAGGAAATAAAACATGTCAAGGCATAGTTTGTCGAATATAACTGTTTTATACAGGGTATGTAGGGACTTTTAAAAATTATTCTTGGACATACCTGCTGCTTAAAGTATCTTCTTTCTTCTTCATCAACAAGAACTAAATTCAAAAAGTATCTGACTGAAAACTTTTTATTGACATCTTTGAATGTTGGTGTTAACTCGTATCCTGCTAAGAAGAGTCTGATAGGGATGGATTCACCTAGAAAACAAAAGAAACCTTCATAAAATAATGAAAGACCGAGGAATAGACTGCTTGCATGTGACCTCAAAGCAGCTCAATTTGGAGGACAAAACAAAAGAATTTTAATCTCCTGAGAATTGGAACCTATTATTTTGTCCTTCAAATTAAGGTGCATTCTGATGTAGTGCAAGGGGTCTAATGAAATGTAGGTAATGAAAAGACACAATCAATGAGGAAATGGGAGAAAAAAAGGAATAGAATAACAATGTAAGACAAAAGATAATCATAGTTCTAACCACACACATACCTCTTACTGGAGCACCATCCATGATTTCATATTTTGCAATGGTTTCATTTTCATTGTACGTATTTGGACCTAAAAAATTGATACAAATAATATATCAATAAAGTATATTTAGGATTGCTTTTTGGGGAGGGGGGAGGGGGAAGGATTTGTTTGTTGGACAATCATACCTGTACCAGTGGTTTCTCTTTTGATAATTGCCAGTTCCATATGTTTGATCTTGATTCTGACCAGAAGGAAATAAATCTTTCCTACAATGGCATCCTTCAGGTGATACCTTGGAAGACATAAGCAGAGATTTTTGTCAACATCATTATCATTGTTGTCAGTATCATCACTGTCATCATCGTTGTCATTGTCATTGTCATCATCATCATCCTCATCATTGTCATCATCAGTCAGATCATTATCCTCATCATTGCTGTCGTAGTCATAGTCATCATCATCATCATCCTCAGTCAGATCATCATCCTCATCATAATCATCATCATCCTTATCATCATC
This sequence comes from Anthopleura xanthogrammica, assembly GCA_964019055.1. NCBI lineage: Eukaryota > Metazoa > Cnidaria > Anthozoa > Actiniaria > Actiniidae > Anthopleura > Anthopleura xanthogrammica. The sequence continues at coordinate 8,221,588 of OZ025218.1, read as the reverse complement.
ATCGTCAAATCATCATCCTTATCATCATCATCCTCAGTCAGATCATCATCATCCTTATCATCATCATCCTCAGTCAGATCATCATCATCCTTATCATCATCATCGTCATATCATCATCCTTATCATCATCATCTTCATTCAGATAATGATGATCATTATCATTACTAGCCATTTTGTCATCTTTGTCATTACCAACATTGTCATCCTCATCCTAATCATATTATTCTCCTATGATACCTCTACAAGCTAGTGATATTTACAATACTGGTCCAGTCTTTACAAGCAAGAAGAATGCTTGGGTGACAGCATATTATCAACCTTCATCATGGGTAACTTACTTTGACTTGTTGTATTCAAATTCTATGTGAAGGCAATCCTCTATACCAACTTCCATCTTGATACTAGAAAACAAATGAAAAACACAAAACACCACTTCAAAATTAAAATCGTTCACATGGTAGAAATTCAAGAAGAAATCCTGGCGAGGGACATTGCCAACAATGATGGGGGAGGTCAAAAATGAAATGGAATGCCCCAACATAACAGAGGTGTTATATAGAGATTGTCACATGCTAAGTGGGTGAGCAACATGATACAAAAAATGAATGAATAAAAAAGACATCGGACAGCAGCCCATAAGATGCGATAATTTGTTTTATATTTTACAATAATTAGGGTCAATACAATATCCAAATTTCCAGTTTCCAGTTTACCGATACGGTTTTAATTAGCGAATTCATTACACAGATAGCAACCCTAAATGTGAATATTCATTATTACCTGGTATTCATCTCTGGGTAGGTGGATAATGTATGTACAGCCAGGTCCATTTCCTTTGTTATGTCCGACAGCCGTCTTACTATAGCAACCCTAAGAAAATACCTGGAAAAGAAAAATGTACGTACATTTGTACATCTTAGCGAAGGTTGCTTATGGAAAGTTAAAGAGTTTGAAATTATCTTTGTCCTACAGTACAAACACAAAGAGTGCAAAAGAACTACAGCCAAAACGGCTCAAGCATACCCCCGTAGGCTCCATTAATGATTTCATTATTCGAATATTGAGTTGAAAAGATCTCTCATTAGTGTGCGCAGTGAACGAGTGAGAGATTTTCAACACGAGAAGATAGAATTCATATCTCCAAACACCCATGTTTATTATATAATTATCAATGAAAAAGAAAAGAAAGCTTTTTTCAAGCTTTTTTCTGCTATAAGAAGTATGTAACCATAGTGACCATATATATATTCACATGTGAAAATAACTGATGTTATTTCCATAATTATGTGAAAATATCAAATTTTTAAAATAAAGAAATACAGTATGGCTATTTCATTGATAATCATATGATGATATTCATTATTGTCTGGTACTCGTAAGCCTTACCTCAGCCTAACATTGGCACCAGTGTATGTCTCATATGGTTTTTCAACATTCACAAATTCAAAGTCATAGGTTTCATTTTGCATTAGTTCTCCTGGTCTAGCCAGTTCCCTGACGAGTGAGGTGAACTCATGATGGTTGCCTCTGTCATAGAACAGTTCTGTTGAGATAAAAATGTAACAACGATGTTAACGGTGTAAATATGTCAATTGTATAATGGCAGGGTAAAGAAAAAAACCTGTTAGGTGGAATGAGAGGTAGTACACTTGCCTCTCACCTTGTCGAACTGATGAACAAAAAAAGTGGGGTTCGAAACAGTCAAATCAATTTTCTAATAGGCAATGTGCATCAAAGCTCACAAAGCACTCTGGGAAAGTGAGTTCTTTAAAAATGTAACAGGGAAATCAAAGAAAATATCAGAAAAAAATTACTCTGTTATTTTTGTCTGCTGAAATCCTTTTATTTCCATAGAAAATGTCTAAGGAAAAATTGTCAGATGAATTTTTAAAAGAGCCAAAAAAGTGTAAGAACTCACTTCCCATCATGCTTTGTGATATAATTTCAAGCTCATGCACATTGGCTATTAGTAGGATTTACCATCTTCAATGTTTAGGAGCTTCAAACCCCTGGAAATTAACCCTTGCTAGATCCTGCACATTACATCATGGGACAAAACTGATAAGCACTATCCTTTTGGCCAATCACAGCACATGTATAAGATCATGTGACTTATTCTAGATCTAAAAAGCAGAGATAAGGAATATCAACATACCAATCTGACCAATAAATTCAATCTTGATGCCTTGATGTTCTAGCTTCTTTCCAGGGTTTTTAAGGTTGACTTTGACCTTAAGAAATCAAGTAATTATTATTAACAATTAATTATATAATACATTTTAAATTTTAACCAATAACGTGTTTCTTTAAGTGATGAGAAATTATGTAAAAAAAACTACTTAAAAGCAAAAAAAAAATGTATGTTAAAATCATTATAAAATAGTTGAGGAAATGTACTAAGTTGATTATTGAAAGCTTAGAATAATTAAATATTATTATGGTGATGAAATACTTTGTTTGAAATTGATGGCTCCTACTGACCTATAGATTTCATTCACATTTACTTTTAAATCATGTTTAGTGCTGTGTCTAAAGTAATTATTTATGTATGACCTATTTCTTGATCAGAGATGACGGCAATAAAACAAATGAAAATAACCAGGCAAGAAATATTCTTCAAAAATGAATTTCAGGAACTTTATACACTGAATCAAAATATGGTGACCAATTTGAATAACCATTGTTCTCGACTGACTTCCTCTCATACATGTAAAAATGCTTTTATGTTTCCACGTGAACACAAGGCTAGTCAGTCCAGAACAATAGTTATTCAAATAGGTTGCCATATTTCGATTCGGTGTATGAACCAACTGAATTTTGGTTATTGTATTTAGGGTTTAGTTCAACGTGATGTTTTTAATTTGTAACACAGAACAATAGTTACTAAACAGGAAATGTCTCTTAAACCACATCCTTATTATGTTAGACATAATGTACAAAATGTACAAACTTACACTGATACATTTTGTAAGAATTTGTTCTAGCAAAAACTTAAGACCCTAAATTCGAATTTGATGTGTGAGCTAGCTGTGCCCCGACTTTGATCAACCCAGGGGTTGAGCACTTCAGAAAACAATAAAATTTAAGGTACTGTTATCATTTTCTAGTTTAGTTCTATTGGATTTGCTGACAAATACATTATCATAAAAATAATTAATTTTTAAGACCAATCTTTTCGTCATTTCCGACATAATTCTACAAGGAAACCAGTTATACTTTTGTAAAAAAAATTTCCATATACCTCGTTAGAAATCAAACTTTCATAATCATGTCAGACATAAGTCTAAGAGAAATACATTTGTAAGAGTTTAGGCTAATGATAAGCATCAGAAAAAAACAGGTGTTGTAAATGTAAATAGAACAAGTGAATTGAATACAGTATAAGGAAACTTAGACACTGTCTAGAAAAAAGTTTGGAAATGTATATCGAGTGGACATTTCGGATGTAAGTCCATCGTCAAAGTAAAAAAGAGGACTAATATCTAGAAGACTATGTTAGTATACACGCATCAAGCATTCCCCGCTACTGCTCTAAGCGCATGCTCGGGGGATTAAAAAGTGAGATAATATTTTGTAAGACATGTTATATTTTAGTTGTATTTTTCTTGTCAAACACAATTTTCATTAAATATTCAAGATCACATACCATTAAGCAAATTTTGAGTCAAATATACCGAAAAATTGCATATTTTACAAAATATTATCCCACTTTTTAATCCCCTGAGCATGCGCTTAGAGCAGTAGCGCGGAATGCTTGATGCGTGTATAGTTTAAAGTCTTTTTACACAGTGGCTAAGTTTCCTTCTTATTCACTTGTTGTATTCAGCAACACCAATGCAGGCCAAAAAAAATTCACTTTGTGAATTTTTTATTTTCATCAAAATGAAATGAAATGAATGAAATCTTGGTGGAAAACACTTTGATCTCTTATCGAGATTCCCTGTTATTTGTCACTAGACATCATTGAACTGTTTTTGAGTTCTGACACAAGAGAAAAAAACAGGCATAAATGCAAGCATAATGCTTCTAGGGTCATCAATGATACAAGAACTAGTAAAGATAAGAATAAGAGATCAAAACTGCTTGATCTATGAAGCTACTTGTTTATGGACTTAGTATTTCAATGGATCAACTCTACAGGAATCTAAGTCTCATATACTAAATGATTCTAGCAAATCATTTCATTTTTACCAATAGATTCATGTAGTGCAGTTATCAACCACATAATCTCCGAATGCTTCAAGTACTCTTAAATAATTCAACTCTACTTTTTTTCAAATTTAAGTCTGAATTCAACTCAATCGTTAAGCCTTCCCGAACATTTAACATTTAAGGAACAATTTAACACACATGTAATGGAAAATTAAGCCAAGAACTATGAAGATTTTCGCAATTTCGATTTAATGAAGAACGGAATTATGCTTTGAAGTTTACAGTAAATCAAATTTAATATGAATGTAATTTCGAGGTTTCGTAGTTCTTGTCGTGAAAAAATTCCAAATCATAGAATAACGTTATATTTAAGGTATAGATTGTAGTGTATTTTGTAATGGTTAAGCTATGAGGAAGATTGCTATCTTACTTTCCCTGTAACGCTCTCTCCATCGTAGTACAAGTACAATCGTTCCTTCTTTCCGTCTTCATTTTTCACGTCAACTTGCTTGCGTTTGTCAGCTCCATTGAGCTCAATTTCGATCTCTGCAGACTGACCAAAGCCGAAGAAGCTCTGAAGGAAAGAGAAAAGGGAAGAATTGGTGAGGAATAAAGCGAAAGAAGGGAAAAAAGTAAAGAGTTTTTCGTACCATTTTGGATGGTCGTACAAGATGGCAGCCTCCACACTTCCTGCGCGGTTTTACCGAGATAGATCGCGGGCGCGGACACTGGTTTTTCGACCCTGACCGCCCCACCCCTCTATAGTACCTTGGACCCAAAAGGGTCCTAATTTGTATAAATCAAATACTTGCTTAGTTGGGAAATTAGCACATTAATGAAAGAAAAAAAAAATGAGAATAATGTATGTATGTTTTTTCAAATGCGGGCTAAATTTCAGAAATATAGCGGAAATTAAAAGACATTCATACGTATTCCTTTTTTAATGCTTTTTGGTATATACTCACTCGTATTCAAGGCTGGATTTTTCAGCAGTTTTATAACGGTGGACTTGTGACAGGAAGGCAAAGGGGTGTGGGATGAAGAGCTAGGAAAGGGTAATTTATTTCTTTTATTTTCCCAGCTAATTTTCTAATTCCTGCATGTATCATCAACGCCATAAACGCGAGATACCAGAGGTAGGCTTATGACAGGGAGGACTTCTTTATATGAGAAGCCATTCCAATATTGCTGCATGTCGTCCCGAGTATATCGACGTACCGTGTACGTGCTGTAGAGTCGGTGTTACACTAGAAAACGTTCCTTGCAAATTGGTTCGCAGTTTTTTGGTTTTTTTTGCGCAATAAAAAAAGTACGCTGCAGTTGTACATACAAGGTACAGGGCTTAGAAAATAACGGCCAGTCAACCGCTGGTCATGATGACCGTCCAAACTAGTTTTAGCTCGGTCAAACCTCATTTCTGGCTCAACGTTACTGGCAATGGCAAAGATTTGACCAGACAAGTTCCAATTCTGGCTGGACATTGCGGGATGTCCAGCCGTTATTTTATGCCCTGCCTAGGCAATGTCTCGAAATTGTTGCCATCATCGTTGTAAAAAATAGAACTCGATTCTACTTCTTGCAACGATTACGCAACAAGATTGCGAGAGTTTTATTTGTATGTTAGACTAGGCAAATTCTCTTGGAACTTGTCTAGTTCCAACAAAATTGCGAAATCAAGCTGCAAGGAACATTTCCTATGTAGCAACGCTTTTTAAATATCTTAAAAGATATTTAACCAGGATTCTTACAGGATCCCCTGTGAGAATTTCCAAAACTTTTCCAAAGCCCTTGGACTCAAATTTCCAAGACCACACATAGCGCAAAACTAAAGCCAAATTTATGAACCTTAAGCATTCAACATACGTTTACAACGAAAACGAATCTTTGCAAGGTATAAGCCAGACAAGCTATAAAAAATCCGTAACTTTACCATATATAGCCTAGTGGACCATAAATCAATTTTCCAAAACTTTCAAGGTCCTGGAAAAACTGATCCATTATCAATTTCCAAAACTTTCCAAGGCTTTCAAAACCCCGTACGAACCCTGTTCAACGTATGTTTCCTACTGACACCAAAAATATCCCTACAATGGACTATACGGGGATGCTCCGCCCGAAAGGGGTACCTTTTTTCAGGCCGCACGTATAGAAAAGGGGTCGAAATTTGTGAGTTTTGGAATAAGAAGGGGTAGATTTTCTTCTAAGGTATACGAAAGGGGTACCTTTTCAGGCAAAAAGGTATAAAAAAGGGGTAACTTTTTGCTGAAATTTGGTATAGAAAAGGGTAAGGGGTCGAGAGTCAGGGCGGAGCATCCCCGTATGAAACGACCCGAAGTACCCCCCCGGGAAAAATATCCGCTAGGTGAAGATACCAGTAATCAAGAATAGTAACAAAGTTTCAATATTTAATAACACTTCAACCATCTGAAGAACATTGACATCAACAAAGCAGTGAACTCACATTGAGTTTTAAAGGTGTAACGGACACTAAGCTACAAAACGTGAAACAATTCGGTTAGGAATGGCCTGGGTTAAAGAGGCTCTCTCCCTCCAGTAACCAAGGCAACTAGAACGCCAAAACAATCCACAGAAATTACTCCAAAAATGACTGCCTTAAAAGAACCATTATCTCTTTATAAAATATAAATCAGCTCAAAGCTGAAAATCTTGTACTTCATATATAACACAATAAGTATGGGTTATTTTAAATGAAGCTCAGCTCGAAACTGAACAATAAAAGAGTAACTGCATACATATCCATACTGCATATAACCTAAAAGTCAATATCTAGAATATGAACGAAAACAAAAGAAAACAATAAAACATCCCTTATTAGCTTGGGCTTAATGTTTTCCTGTGACTGTGAACGCGGTCGCGACAAAAAGTCAGCCAATAAAATATTTAGAAAAAAAACCGGTCGCGGCAAGACACGCTTTCTTCATCCAATTAAATGGTCACAGCACTGACTAAATACGCCAGACCAATCACATTGCGCGGGAAAAATTCAGCCAATCAAAATTCAATGAACAGCTATTCACCACTTTCCATACATTGCTTCATTGGTCACACACAAAGCTCTCAAGCGAGGCTTCAAGGTACTTTCGAAGAATTATTCAATTTTGAACCTTACAGCCTCGACTAAATGCTTGGGTTTGACCAATGAATCGATGTGGTGGGGAATGGGAAATCTGCTCTATTTTCTTTTCTTATTCTCGAGGTAATGACACGGGGTCTGAAATGAAAAAACATTACGCCCAAGGTGATTTAAGTGTCTACTAGTGTCTACTAATGTTTATTAGACATATTCATCTATTTCGCAAGTTAAAACAAAAAGTTTCTTTAAAAAAAAAAAATAAATAAATAAATAAATTTTCACAATCACCCATGTTTCATTGCCTTCAAGCGCAGAGGTATAGGAATAGGAATGGACAGTTCAAGTTTTCTTACATTTCCTTTGTGTGCCTTTAGATATTTCTTGGACATTTTGCTCAATTTCAAGAGGGTTTTGTTGAAGTCTCTTGTTGTCCCAGTTTTTAGGTACTGCCGAACTAATCTGTACACTGCTCTTTCCTCTTGGTCACCTGGTACCTCTTCTGTCAAAGAACCCTGGACTATATTGATAATCTGGGGTTTGACGATTTGTTCCATCCATTTGTTTTCCTTAATCCACTTCTTCAGCTTTTCAATGCCATCAAAATAGGTTTTAAGAGCACTGAACTCTTTTTCGTCTCCCCCTTGAAAGTAGCTCCTAAAACATGATAAAAACTTTTAATGGTGGGCTTCAGAATATAGAATGTCGAGCAGCAACATAAGCGAACAAAACCTATATCTTGGGAGACAAGGGCGGGGAGTGCTGAACTTGACTTCATGTGAGTTTATGCTGGTTCTCTCTTGTGCTTTGAGGACGTAAGGGAAGGGAGGGAAAATTGGGAAAGGTCATAATGTTAACTCTCAGGGAGCTGGGGAGTTAAAACCATTTTCATAATTACACAGCCAGTACCCAAGAAAAATTTTTTTTTTTTTCACTTTCAATCAAAAAATACTAACTCAGAACAACTTTTGGGTACCCAAACATCTCAAATTATATCTAGTTGTCTGGGTCACCTAACTATGAAAATGGGTATAATGGGTATATATCAGAGACCACAGATAGAGAGGGGCTGCATATATACTACAAATACACTAAATTGTCAAGTCTCGCCTTCCCAAATTTCTTATGCATACTAGTATACATGTACTATATTTTCAAATATTGCCCCCCCCCCCCCAACCCAACCCCAACTTTGTGCTCTGTACCGCTTCTTGCTACAGCTTTAACAGATTGCCTTTTGAACAGAAATTCTTGATTTCCATTTGCATTTTGCTTACTTGTAAGACTCGTGTGATTTCACTTTTTGTCCTCTGTATTCTCTCTGGTGCTCTTCTCCCTTCTCACACTGCCATTCCCAAACTCTATCGATTCTTCCTTGATATGTTTCTGCACACTTCATAAACTGCTTGGAGGAAATGAGCTTCTCTCTTGCTTTGTGCGACAGCTTTTTGTAAACAAACTGTGTGCACTGTTTGATGTCTTCCTCAGTGAACTGTGGAAGAGCTTTGCATTTTGTTGTAAGGTCCTTGCAAAAGAAACTGAAGTTGACGATTTGCTGAAATCCAGTTTTATGCAAGAGGCCTGCAAAGAAATGATAAAGAAACAAAATCACTCTAAATTCCAATAGACCCCTTGCACGTGACGTCAAAGCACCTCAATTTGGAGGACAAAACAAAAGAATTTCAATCTCCTGAGAATTGGAAAAGTATTGTTTTGTCCTCCAAATTGAGCTGCATTCCGATGTGCTGCAAGAGGTCTGTAGACCTTATCCACTGTTTTCCTGCCATTTTAGTAGCCTGCAAATTCCTGCATGGGTGGGGAGACACACAGGTATCCTAATCATCCCTGTCTCCAACCAGGATGACCTGCAATACAGGCTACCATTTCAGATCAAGTAGCATTTCTTGAGTATTAGCATCAGCTCAACAGTCTTGATTCAAATATTTCAGATAGACAAAAAGACAGACAGACAGACAGACAGACAGACAGACAGACAGATAGACAGACAGACAAACAGACAGACAAAGACATACAGACAAAAGACAGAGATAAATGAAAGACAATTCAGGCAGATCAACAGACAGACAGATTGACAGACAAACAGAAAGAGAGACAGACAGACAGATAGGCATAACAGATACACAGACAAAAAGATAGGCAAACAGCCAGCCAGACAAACATACAGACAAAAGACAGAGATAAATTAAAGACAGACTGAGAGATATCAAGAAATTCATTTAGCTGACAACCGTCATTAATTATGTAGCAGATGTACCTCGAGCATAGTCCACTCCAATTTTACAAGAATCCTCTGTAGAAGAAGGAGTTCTCACAAGGCTGATATCTTCATCAACAAAATCTTCTTCTTCATCGTCAAAATAGACTTCAGAGTACAAATTTTTGTCTTCTCTTATCAGCAAATTCTTAACGTTCTGAAAATTATTATTATTGGTAAAGAAAGTGAGTAGTTTCTCTACACGAAGAACCCTTGCAGCTGTCTTAAATTTCTTCTCTATCCTCTTTAGGCTTTTCTTACATCTTTGCAGAGCAACTTCTTGAAACTTTTTAATATGGCCATATCTTAGGACCGATGCGTCAAGACCATCTTTCCAAGTGAAGCCTTTTGAACGGAAATAATCACAGAAACCAACTACATGTACGCCAGACCCACCACACGGTAACCCAGCAATGTCGGCATCTTGCAAACCTATATTTATTCAGTAGCGATTAATCCTCAGTCATGAATTATTCATGTTAGGGACTGGGCATTAATCAGTTGAGGGGAGGGAGGGGGCTGGTGCATTTTACTTTTGACCCAGGGGTGGGGTACTAGGGGTGGTTCGGTAAGTGATAGACCCAGTGACCCTATCTAAGTCAAGAAAGAATACATTGGAAAAACATTACCCTGTTAAAGACACGGCACTGTAACTTATAACCCTATCTAAGACCAAAGAGAAATTCTATAACCTAATACACCAGCATGGTTGAAAGTTATGTGCTAAAAGTTTGGCTTTCAGAGTAAATTTACTGAATTTCTCAATGGAACATTAGGAATATCTGGCTTTAAGTTTAGTTTTGAGAGTTTTTAAAGCAAGAGAATGTGATTTACGAGAAGAAATTTATCGACAGAACATCTGAATATTCCAGAGCATCACACTAAAGAAATGTATCAGCTGTTACACATTTCAACCCCCCTTAGGAGTATCTGGTAACATTGATTGTATGAACTCACCCCACATTTTTTTAAATTTGTCCTTCTTCAGAATGGTACGTGACAGAGGCCAGTGCATTGAGCATTGATTTAGTAGCATACACCAGTGATAAAGATAGTCTGGTAGATTGAACACATCACAGAAGAAAGTGAGCTGGCATTTTTCGTCATAAATCTGCCTTTGGACGATGTCGTATTTGTAGATAGCTTGGTAAATAGCGAAGAAAGATGGAAAAGGTCCTTTGACTTTTAAGAACACTAAAAAATCCTCCTAAAAAAAACATGGATTTTTCAGGAAAATGCATATTAGTAATAATGCAATATTGATAATGTTAATTTAGGAATTAAAAATACACCTCTTGCTATTTCTATGAACATGCGAACTTTGTAGTTGCGAGTTGCCCATTGGAACATGGTTTTTCACTGCCTCCAGTCAAAAATATAAAAGGTACCGACTGATTAGTTTTGACTGAAGGAAGCGAAAAACCAAATTTCAGCATGCAACAGCTAGCGAGTTCACATGTTTATGAAAATTGCAGTAAGCTTATTTGCATAAATATTATAAGCTAAAGCTTATGTAATATATTGTTGAGTAAAAAAGATTTCAAAAATAAATGAATGAGTGACAAATAAATATATCAAAAACAAGATTTTAACTTTACGGCTAGGGATAAGAGATAAGCTTAATCCACTTCAGAAAATCGGCTCTTTCTTGTTTTTGCAGGGCTTCTGAGGCATGAACAGAATAAAACACTTCCTGCAACACCAAGAAAGACCTTGAAAACCCGAACCAACTCAACCAACTCTAAAAGAGGTTGAACTGACTATTTTATATACAGTTTGAGTCAAGTTTTGACAGCCAATAAACTTACAAAACAAAGCCGTTCCCAAAGCGAATTGCTCTCCAATACAAACTCCTTCAACCATTTGCACGTCTCAGTAACATTGAGCAAAGTTTTAGCAGAAAGGGAAGAAAATATTTTGAGAAGAATTTCAGAGCTCAACTTGGAAATCCAACAAGACATTTTTTCTCTCTGTCAAATATTCACGTGTTGTAGGTGCGCGGGGGACGATGGGATGCTAGTTTTCGCAAAGAGCTACGGCACAGGGAGCCCAACTTGGATAAACTGTTTATGGTTACAGTGAAGACACTCGAACCAAGAGCACTTGATATTTTTATATGTTTTATTTTATAAACTTTCTACTGCTTCAAACCTTCTGGAAATAAAGCACTGAGCTCAAATAATCTTATTGTCCAAAATAAATCATATTTCCAATCAATTCACACAAGGGCCGTAAAGGAGAAAAAAAGTATGAAAAAACCTCAAAGTGTTCACGGTTCGAGTGTCCTCACTGTAATTTGTAATTGCATTTGCACAATTCAGCTTTTAGTGGCTGCATAAGTAGATTATATTTCAATGAAGCATTTATCTAGCTTGTATTTCTATACATGTGCTGTCGAACACAATTTCACAGTGGCCCACTTACCAAACCAACCTGGCGTAACCAAATATTAGAGAACCATATTAGGTTTACACTCGCTCGCTGCTGCCAGACACTGACCACCGACGTATATACCATTCAATTAAGGTTAGCAAATTTCTCACTTTGTATATGCATTGCATAAGACTACAAAAATATATGTGTTCTAACAATGGTTGTTATCATTTTCATTGCTCTTTTTTATTTAGACTTTTTTATATTTACACTTGTCTAATACTGCGGGTGTTTCTACCTAGGCAATAACAGCCGGGCTATTTCCCCCCCCCCCGAACTCAGTATCGATAACAAGGATGTGCTATTCTAAAATGTTAATATAATATAAGTAATCTGAAAGCTATTGCTTAATATAAATTACAAATTGAATGTCGAATTGAAGACAAAATCATATTACTGGCACTAATAAATAGTAAACTGGCACCAGTAAAGAGCGAGATCTAGGCATGGAATAAATAAATAGCGAGGTCTAAGCACTGAAACTAATAATTCTTGTATGTTGTTCTGATTGCGACCCTAAGAACGTCTACAGACGAAGGAGGCTAGGTTCGGTTGCGAACACTTTGGCTTTACTTTATAAGACTCAGAACCCCCAGAAAAAAAACACTTAAAATGATAAACGAAGTAATAAACTTTATTTCTGAACACAATTAGACTTTATAATTATAATCTAAGGCTACCTTAGGTAAATTTGCCAAAATAGAACCATGAAGTATACTTTATTCGGCATCAGTTTTTACCAAATCAAACTAGGGAATCAATGGTGGTGTAGTGGTAAACTATACACTCGTGTCTCTCTCTGGGCTCTGGGGTTCGATTCCTGGTCTAGCTGGCATCACGTGAGCAGAGTTTGTTAGGTCTCTGCCTTGATTTGAGGGGTTTTCTCCGGGTTCAACGGTCTTCCTCCCTCCTTAAAACCTAACACACTAAATCCCAATTCGATCTGTGAATTAGCCATGCCCTGAATTAGATCAGCCGAGAGGTTGTTTAACTGGTTTCAGCTAGGCCGGGGTTCGATCTCTGAGTTAGTAGTTGAGCTCTCAGGCTGACTTTGATCAGCCCAGAGGTTGTTAAGGTTTCAGGGTATCGATAAAATTTGAAGGGTTTTTGAAGGACTTGATTTGAATGATCTGCTTTTCACGTCTACTTATCGTCAGTGCACTGATCTAATCGTAGTATTGTTATGAGAGAGAAATCAGTATATTTTTAGAATGTTTTTTCAAGGAAATAATTAGGAAAGAGCCATGCATGAGTTATATCTTATCTCCCTTGGCAAAATGAATTTTGTGTTAATTCTCCAATGCATAAGCTATATAAATATCGATATAGCATTTCAGCTGGTACAAGCTCTGCCTTAGATATTCAAACGCAATCAGACCACACCTTATAGTATTTTACCCCCTTTACTCGGTTACCCTTGATTTATTCTCTAAAGCATTATGATAGGAAAGTACCTTATAACCTTAGCTATATATTTGCTATATTTTTATTTATTAGTTTTGCTTTTAGCTATGCTTAATTCTTTGATATTTACTCGTATATTTGATATTTACTAGATTATTGACCTTAGAAATGTACTCGGTTGATTATCCAGTCATGGTTTAGCGATTATACCATAGATAACTTAGATTGACACTTGTCAAATGTCACTTATCAGTTAGAGTTAGAGTTAATGATAATAATAATAATAATAATAATAATAATAATAAATAATAATAATAATAATAAGCATTTAAATAGCGCCATTTTCGGAAGCTCAATAGGGTTGGTCTAATAAAGATCCCAACAACTACCAAGAGCGGTTCTCTAACAGTATTTTAAGTATTATTGAAATGAAGTGATCAGTGAAGTAATATTGGTTCGCATTTGGTAAGGGTTGTAGTCTGTTGTGCATGGTAACAGTGTCTGTCCATGCAGAAACCATGTGCTGCTACTTCTAATTCTGCTCTCTCTTGATTGGCTACAGTTTTCACTTCGCCTCCTACATGATTGGCTAACTGTTATTCATGGCCAGTATAGAGCATAAGCTAATTTTAGATCTGTAATGTACATATAGTGAGTATGACACGTCTACCAATATTTATATATTTGAATTTTCTGTCTAATGGCATTGTCTATTTGCACATTGGCAGGCTTCACATTACGTTTCTACACGTTGTCGGCTAGAAAACTTCGAATAACTACCAGAACGATGGCTTCCCGCTCTGCACTGAGAAGGGGTGTTACACCAAGAATCCAGACTTCCATATCCGCCCTCGATCAAGTTGATGCAAAAATGACTGGAGATCAGGTAAGCCAGGCTAGCTATAGTGAGCTTGACACGTCTATTAATATTTCTTTACGGCAACAGTTTCTTTACAGTTGTTTGAACGTTTCTTGCGTTTGAAAAGGAAAGCTTGATATCAAATTCAGCGAGTTTAGTTCGTCAGGCGTATATATTTGAAAGCAATTTATTAATGTAATCGAAGAAACAGGATTTGAGTGTAGCAATTAATGCAAAGCGAAAGTGTGGTATACCAATTTCAGTATATATAACTTCCTGGGCTGCTCTCAGCGCTTTTTCCGCTTTGGAGACAGTCCAATTATTATTATGTATATAGCACTGCCACACCTACCATATTCGTTTTTCTAGGAAAAACTGTATGTGGATCAAGATTTTAAGTCTCTGTTAGGGATTTTCGCTCTGACTAAAAAGTCTTTAAGCGATTTATCTCTCGTAAGAGACGAAAGGTGGATCTGGGAAGATCCTGGCAAGGTTAGGTTGATTAAGAATCACGTACCAGTGTTTTAATAAAACCTTTTTAAGATTAGGCGTAGCTGGGTTATATTGAGTATATGAGTAACGAACGGTAAAATACGACGGTTAGATGTTTTGTTTTTGGGTTCAAGCACTGTTTGTCGACTTTTAATTTGAACTTCTGTTAGGATATCACTAACGAGTTTCTTAGGTAGCCTAAGAGGCGGCAAGCAAATTTGTATTTCTCGTTTTCGAAGTTATCCTTGGCTGAGTTCGTACGGAGTAGTCGTAAAGTTTCTCCTTTAACCAAACCTTTTTAACACTCAAAGGGTGAGAGGAGAAGAGATGAGTATGCTGAAATGTTTCAGTCGGCTTGAAGTATGTTTGAACACTCATCTAGGATGTTTGTATTCGGGAACCTGGGACCTTTGTAAACTTTAATGTCGAGAAAAATAGCTGATTCGGATGACATTTCGCATGTAAGTTTGATAGTGTTGTGGAAATCCTAACAGCTTTTATCATTGCGGTAGTCCGCCATGATCTTTTGAACCCTAAAAATCACTTGCAGTTTTCCTAGAAAAACGAACGTAGTATAGGTGCGGCAGTGCAATATATAATAACAAAAGCTAAATTTCAATTCTTCCTATGGTAGATCCCACCTCCCTGGACAGATCAAAACGAATTTTCTCTCTATATTGCTCAGGCTCAGTTTTCTGTTGATATATTACTGGAGCTACTGGCTGTCTATCCAAAAGCGTTACCCAACTTCCCACTCGTTTTTGCAAGAGCTACTGAGGTTGATAACGTACGACTGATATGCGTGTGGAGTACGGATACTGACACACTGAGTACAATATAAATACAGTAAATAAGTGACATAAAAATGTAATCTATTTGATTTCGAACGCATTTCTTAGTCTCCCGAGTCAGAGGCTTGTATTTAATCATCATCATCATCGTATTTAAGCTTTTTTAAGGCCAGATCGAATTGGAATTCAAAAGTTGTTTTTTGCAGAGGGAGGAAATTAAATTAAAACCGGAGCCACCCTCAAAACAGGAAAGAACCAACTGTTATACACCTATTTCGATATAGGTTGTCACAGCGGAAAGCAACAAGCCAAGACCATCTGCAAACCTTTTTTGAAATCAGGTGTATACATTTTTTTCCACAGCCTGAATCCGCCGTGCCTCTCTCTGAATACTTGTGGCACAGTTCCCTGACACTTGCTAACGCAGCCCTGGAAACACAGTTCCTGCACGGTATTCGTCATGGTAGCCTCCACCCTGAGCAATATGGAGCCTATTGTGTTCAAGATGTGGCATACTGCAGCCATGCTGTGAAGGACTACGACATTTCCATACAAAAGGCAAAAATGCCAGAAGTTAGGGAATTTCTCCAAAAACGAAGGGATGGTTACCAGGAATATCTTGAGTCGTCCATGGTAAATTTGTCTTAATGCGCCGATGAAAATGCATATTGATATTGGCGCAACATAAGTCAATAAATATCATCATCATCATCATCATCATCATCATCATCATTATCATCATCATTATCATCATCATTATCATCATCATTATCATCATCATTATCATCATCATTATCATCATCATTATCATCATCATCATTATCATCATCATTATCATCATCATCATCATCATCCTTAATTTTAAAGTTTTTTTAAGACCATGGGGGCGAGAGGTCTAGATAATTGTTTAAGTATAAACCTACTAATCTGTCAAATAAATGATTGTTTTTGCCATTACGGAAGTCACTTAATCTTTTGAGATCACGTCATGCATGAAATATAAACTAAGTCCGATCCTTGACGATGTTATAGAAACAATGGCACATAGAAGACACTAAGGCACTGATCCTTAATCAAGCAGTTCAGAATTACATCAAGTTTGAGCGAATGGTTGCAATATGTAAGGACCCTGTGTACCTGGTGGTTGCTATGATACCATGTTCAAGGAAAAGATTCCCTGTCCCTGCTCGATCAGTAATGTATGGAGTGCTGAAATAATGCATGAATTAGTGTAACCAGGAGAGTAAACTGATATCTAGGGAGGGAGGGAGGGAGGGAGGGAGGGAGGGAGGGAGGGAGGGAGGGAGGGAGGGAGGGAGGGAGGGAGGGAGGGAGGGAGGGAGGGAGGGAGGGAGGGAGGGTACACACAATTTCGAAGCATATATTCAGTAACATTATTCAGTACTGGTTATCATTATTTGAAATCAAGGTCGGATTCGGAGTCGGGGTCGCGAATGAGCCGGCTGAACCAGCTTATGGTGAAGTGAAAATCAGAAACTGGTCGGTGTCGAAACGGAGTCAGAAAAGAGTCAGAATCCGAAGATTTCCTTTTCCTTGACTTATGATTCTCACGGCTAGCCTCCTCCGCGCAGGCTACTCCATACTTATTCTCAAGAAAGCAATTGGGATTCCTGTGTTTAATGGGAAAGGAAGAACTGCATAGGCTGGAAGAGGCCGGATTTCCCCCCCTTTTATTTATTTATTTATCTATGACATTTACGGAGGATGACAATCCGTTGGAATACAAAGAATAGGACACGTGGTCCCTTACAAAGCAGTGTTTCCAAGCTTCTCTGCACAGGATACTGCTGAGGAGGCTAATGATGAACAGATTTGACTTGAAATTTCACGCATGATCTGGGCTAATGAACTGCTTCCAACTCCGACTCCGTCTTCGTCGAAAGTGAAAACCACGCTTTAGAACTTTTCACATGTTTTCATGTCTACCAAATCTAGCCAATTCCATTCGAAGTTACCTATTTTCCTTTCGTTATAGCCTCCGTCCATCAAACTAACCACGTTTTGAGTTGTTGATATTTCAGTTTCCACTGATCAACAGGAAGCCTAGCTTGTGACTGATGAGGGGTGGGGAAAACATCTGAATATTCCGGAGCATCGCTCTAAAGTCAGTGTCTGTCTGTCTGTCTGTCTGTCTGTCTGTCTGTCTGTCTGTCTGTATGTCTGTCTGTATGTCTGTCTGTCTGTCGGGGGGGGGGGGGGGGTACTCCCTATTATGGACTATATGGGGATGCTCCGCCCGAAAGGGTTTTTTTTTATTCAGGTCGCACGTACAGCAAAGGGGTGGAAATTTGTGAGTTTTGGTATAAAAAGGGGTAGATTTTCTTCAAAGGTATACGAAAGGGGTACCTTTTCAGGCAAAAAGGTATATAAAAGGGGTCCTTTTTTGCTGAAATTTGGTATAGAAAAGGGTAAGGGGTCGAGAGTCCGGGAAGTCCGAGAGTCCCGTAGGACTGAAACGACCCGAACTACGGTTCGAAGCTGTTCACAGGAAATACTAAAATTAAAACTATTTATGTGCGATTTCTGCTTAAAGAAATAATGTCCTATAGAGTTAATCCCTTAAAGATTAACATGATAATACATTTATACACCTACCACCTACTCCCACACATCAAATTCTGCTCACCTCTGATTGGATAGACGTCATGTCACGCTGGGAAAATAATGTAATCAAATACTGTGAAGATGACATTATCATTTTAGCTTTGTGAAGCAAAAGATCAGCGTGGTTTACCTTTACCAAGCAGTCGAATGCTCAGATTTTGGGTTTCAAAACCGAGTACAACGCTGGTGAAACTACGGAAAACAATGGTCTGGAATTTTCTGGTTGTTCTGTTCCTCGTCAATGGAGCTGTTGTGTTTGTCGAAGGAAAGTGTGGAGGTACAATATTATTAACGTGGAAAACAATTCAACCCTTTCAATAGATATTTTCCTGCATGGTTGAATTAAGAGTTTGTTTATTTTGCTATCCTTAAACATTTTAAATTTTCAATCTCGCCGCGAATTTCTGATTAACTCAGAGCACTGTTCTTGGTGTAGAGATAGCTAGCAACTGATTGTTTTGAAGAGACCGGGGTTTTTGAAATGCGAGGCCCAGACCGCATGTTACTGCACCGACCCCCGATTTGTTTCGTCTAACTTAAAAAATTAGTCAACCTTTTGTAGTGATTGTTTAGAATAAATACACTAGAGCTTTGGTTTAAAGTATGGCTGGATCAACTCCGAACTATAGCTGTTAATTCAGCAATGTGCTTGAAGCGAGCGCAAACGGAACAATATCGAAGGTATTTTTCTCTTCCGAACAACAACGGCTCTCGATAAAGCGTCTGTCACACCTAGAAATACTACAAATCATGAATAAATATGAAGGCATAGTTAATTGCTAAGTTTAATTCAAGACTTCGTGTTTTGCCTTAGTAGTGACAAGTTTAATCTCGCTTGATATTGGCGGCCTTGCACGTAATTATTTCAACCCCGTAGCGTAGCAAGGCCTTGATATTTTGGGTGTTCAAATGCCATTACTGATTACTGTGTTATGGGGGGATATCGGGCAAGGGGTCGGAGTTAATAGCAAACATGTGCCCCTGGGTTGGGAGTTTGATGGCTTAAAAAAGCTTATTCTATAGTAAATGTATGTCAATTCTTCCATTTGATGATGTTATTTAGTGCAATTTGATTGACAACTGCTTCCCCATCCTTGGGCATTTGAATTTTTTTCAGGGAATATTTCCAAATCCCCACCCCTTGCCCGTATACCCCCCCCCCCCACCCCCACGGGACTTACATTGACATGATCGTACATGATTGTATTGATTTTTTGATTTTTGCAAGACCCTGAATGTTTTGAAGCTTTTTTTTAAAAAAAAGAACTTTTCACGTTTTATTATATTCCGGGTAGATTGGATATTTGAATTGAAATGCTGGAGACTCCCGAGGGGTAGATTTGGTATTTGAATTGAAATGCTGGAGACTCCCGAGGCCTGAAACTGAAACGCTGTGTCTCAGCGAAAATTTTTGCAAGACCCTGAATATTATGAAGCATTTTTTTAAAAAGAACTTTTCACGTTTTATTATATTCCGGGTAGATTTGATATTTGAATTGAAATGCTGGAGACTCCCGAGGCCTGAAACTGAAACGCTGTGTCTCAGCGAAAATTTTTGCAAGACCCTGAATGTTATGGAGCATTTTTTTAAAAAGAACTTTTCACGTTTTATTATATTCCGGGTAGATTTGAT
The DNA here is from genome assembly GCA_964019055.1 of Anthopleura xanthogrammica. Taxonomy (NCBI): domain Eukaryota; kingdom Metazoa; phylum Cnidaria; class Anthozoa; order Actiniaria; family Actiniidae; genus Anthopleura; species Anthopleura xanthogrammica. The sequence goes on along the minus strand of OZ025218.1, from coordinate 8,201,833 downwards.
ATTTGAATTGAAATGCTGGAGACTCCCGATACGAGGTCTTTTACCCTGAATGTATTGAAGCATCGTTTATCGCCCCTTGTTTTGATAATACCCGCTGTTTCTGTATAGACGTTTTCACAAAGCAACCACGTTTAAGGGAAGGATTAGTGCAACGTTTTAGCACAAGAGAATATATTTCCCAAGGGAGAAAACTCGATCTATTGTTTTGTCTTCTAACACAGCTGCCGTTAAAAACCTTGATTGAGTCGGTAATTATAATTTCGCAGGATATTTGTACTTCAAATATTCAATTCAGTAAAAACCTGTTTCAATTCTAAAGCAGTCATGTGCAGAACACTAAAACATGTCTGTTACGAGTGTGTTTTAAAAAAACATCTAAAGTATACTAACAAGTCTTTTGTGAATGAATTGAATGTGATTATTAAAGGATTACAACCTCAATCTCAAAGAAAAACATTTAGTTTTTTATTAAAATAATAATTTTCTTACTATAGCCAAATTTCGAAATATCATATATTCTATTTCCGTATGTTTTCTTTTTCCATTTGTCTCCATTTGTTTCATGTCTCATTAGACATTTAGACCAGTCATCTGTGAAAGCTGGGACATTATTTTGATTAATTAGCAGTTATTCGCCGAAGGCGAAGTGATTATCGATGAATATTTACCGAGCGGCGAGTCTTCGAGCTGCGAGGTAAATATTCATCGATAATCACTGAGCCTGAGGTGAATAATTGTTTTAGTATAAATAAAAAGGTGATTATTTCAAAAAAGAAAGAAGGAAACAACATTGAAAGTGAAAATATTTTATTTTTTAAAAGCGCGACGGTCACGCTGACAGCCATTTTGTCCGAAAAGGTGATTATCGGCTGATAATCCGAGATAGAAAACCAATCAGAGCGCGCGATTTTGTATAATCACCCTTGTATTTATACTAATTACTTATATTCTTTGAGACCTTAAAGTGATTGAGATGTATATACAGATTAGTGTATAATATTCAGTATTCGCAAACTACACATCCTCCAAGATCGTAAGCGTGATTTAAAACTTAGGTCAAAAAGTGGAGGAAATGAGCAATAAAGTAAACACGCCGGCATGTAACAGTGAACGTACATTAATTCCGATTATTCAAAAATGTCTTCTTTCATTTAAAGTCAAAACAGCTCAAGCGTACACCCGTAGGGTCCATTAATGATTTCATTATTCGAATATTGAGTTGATTAGAAGACTCCAAACTTCACATTCATTTCACGAATAAAATTCTAAGTGATGGCTTTCTGGGGAGTTTTTCTACCTTGGCATGGCAATTGTTGAAGAATCCAATTAAAGCCCAAGTAGATAATTTATTTTCAAGTTTGGAGTCAGAGTGAACTAGACGCTCTTGGAGCGTTCACTGGGTTGCCTGTGCAAGAGCTCGCCCACTCGCCAATCCTATATACTCTTTATTATTTCACACCAAAGTGTTCCTTATGGGTTCAAAGTCCCCCTTTATTAAAAACATTTTAAATTCCAGTAAGACATTAGTGTTGCGTTACTGACTCGTCAACGCGTAGTAGGTTTCTACTTGACCTTACCGTGACCTTTCAAGACTAGCTGATGAAATAAACATATCTATTTCAGTATCGAAACTGTTCACTGCAAAACAAACGTTTTATCAATGTAAAGACTCTTAGCCAAAATGTGTTTAACTGGTAATTTGTTTTTCCCTCAGTTTTTGTTTTCTGTATTTTTATAAATGGAAATATTCAACAAGGAGTCTTGGCAGTTCGCTTTCTTGTAGATCACTATCAGCTCGTCTGACTTCTACAAGTTCTTGGAGTCAGCTTTCATCAAAGCTTTGTTTGTCACTCGTTTTGTAGTTTGTCTCTCGTTCTGTAGTTTGCCTCAGTATATTTTTTTGTATCTGAGATCTGGTAAGATCTAGTTTGATCATAGCTAGATAGTTTATATATTCTCTTAGTCTATTTTGTCTAGTTCTACGATTCTCATACCGTAGTTTGCTCATAGATTCTCAAAGATAGCTCATAGATTCTCAGACTTCTCTCTTTGAGTACGTGCGTATACCTACAGAATACCCCGCAAATCATATGCACACATTAATAACTATGATTTACATTGTTGTATGCCTCGTTCTTCAAAGAGTTCCGACTACTGCAGATGATTGGCGGGGTATTCTGTAGTTGCTCCATTTTCCAATAGATTGTTTGCACCGGCGATTTATTAAGTTGAAAGGTAGCGCGCCGAGAAAACCCTATCGAGCCACCTTAACTGTTGCGCATGATATATAAGACATGAATATGAATACAACTCAAACAAAGAATCTAATATTCTCAAGGAAATGACACGTGGTCTGAAATTTTTGTTCACTTTTACCTCCGTCCTCCTCCCCAACTGGAAATGGGCAAAGTGTTCCAGAACCCAGATTCTATTCAGAATATTGGCAACCATAATCCTTTGCGATCGTATTACTCAAACCGCCTGAAGTTTCAAATACGCCATTTTTACTAACGAACCTTGAAACAACCTTTGGGCTGATCAAAGTCAAGGCAGGGCTAAGTATCTGGACTGATCTAAGTCAGGGCACGGCTCAGTGGCGTAGCGAGGGGGGACGATGGGGTGAGGGCGGTCGCCCCCTCTAAAATGTTCGGGTCGAGCCTTCTTTTCTTTGATGTATGATGTCAATGCCACTGGCATGGGGAGGGGGGATAGTGCCCATCCCCTTCCCCCAAATTTTTGGTAATTAATTTTTATTCTAGGTGCTCCCCCAGATCCTGGGTCCTCGCTACGCCTCTGTTACGACTAACTCACAGATCGAATTGGAATTTAGCGTGTTAGGTTTTGCGGAGGGAGGAAAACCGGAGAACCCGGAGAAAAACCCTAGAATCAAGAGAGAGACCTAACAAACTCTACTCACGTGTGATGCTGAGTTCATGATTCGAACCCGAGACCCCAGAGGTGAGAAAGGAGTGCACTTCTGTTACGAGTGTTAGAGGCGAGTGCACTATTAAGATTTGTATGGGAAAATATGCTGGAATGCCCGTATATAAAATAAATAATAAATAAATCACTTTTTTTATAGTGGGATTCAAATTCAGTAGCTTAATACTGGTTTCCAATTTGGCCCACTGTCACTCACACACGCTACCTCTACATTATATGTTCTATGCACACAACTCAACTCACATATTGATTTTTAAATATTAAATCTGTTCTTTATTTATTCCAGACGAGTACACAGATACTTTAGCCGGATGTTGTCCTGACGAATATCTCCATCTTTGCTGCCCGAAGATAACAAAACCGTGCAACAAAAACGCCACCAGCAGGCCTCGGGTCCCGCCGCACACCAGCCCAACGCGACCACCCGCCGTCTTCGCTGCTCCTCGGAAACCTACTTGCATGCATCCCTGGGATACCCCGGCATGCCAAGCGGGATTTTATATCGACCCAATTAGGAAGCATCATGTTCAGCCTTGTCCAAATGGTAAGTTGAAATTTTTGCTACTTTATGGGTAGACGGCCGAGAACTCAAAGAGTTTTTGCTTTATAGACCCTTTTCACGTTACGTCAAAGCAGCTCAATTTGGAGGACAAAACAAAAGAATTTCAATCTTTTGAGAATTGGAAACCTATTGGTTTGTCCTCCAAATTGAACTACATTGTCTATACATGAGCCCCTTGCTTGGGAGAATTATGAAACCGCGGTTTCGAAATAAAAATTTGGCTTTACTTTTACCTCTTTATACCCAGGGGAAATTTTCCCTTGTACAACTCTATTGACAAGATCCCTAAATATCGAATTAGATTTTAGAAGTAGTTTTTAGTAATAGGAGGAAAGCCATGCAGATCGAGAAAAACCCTTGATCTGCACATGAGTAAGCCCCGCGATGCACTAAAAATGTGTCCTTTTTTCCTGATAAAATTTAAAATGTTTTTTTTTCTGAGAACGATGCCTTTTTCTTACGTACTGTTAAAGGTGTAATATTATAAGTTTCAATTTTGTTTCATTGGCTACAGGGTTCTACTGCTTACCCGATCTTGTTTGTATCATCCCATGTCCGGCTGGCGCTTACTGCATGAAGGATGAGCTAGTTAATGCTACTGTAAGTATGCATCATATTATAAGAGCTATTCCGACCGGTCGGTCCGATCCGACCCGACCGATTTGATACAATTTGTTTCAACCTTACACTAACCCAATCGATCGGATTCGAACTGATCTGATTCGACACAATCTACCCAAGCTAACCCAATCCAAGGAACTTTCACCTATTCATTCCTATTCAACCGGACACTATCTAATCCGACCAGACTCAATCCAATCCGACCAGACCGGCCAGACCTGGTCAATATTCCTATCTAACGAGTTGCAGAAAACGTTCCCTTGTGTAACATCCCACACATATGCTAACATACTTTGCGAGACAAGTTGCAAGGAAAATTCACCATTCTCCTTATTACGTCTTGACACCACCACCACCAGAATCCTCTTCGAATTCTTTTTCTTATTCAAATGTTTGAACTTCTTTGGGAGTGACAAGATAATGGTGTTAATTAGGCCAAGAAAAGGAACTACGAAAAGGATTCTGGTAGTAGAGGTATCAAGCGTAATAAGGGGATCGAATCAAGAAATGTCTAGTATAACAGAACCTTTACTCTTTTCTTCTTGACAGAAACAATCTTCAAATTTAGTGTGTCGAGAAGCTGGAAAATGCTGCGAGCCTTCATCCTCTCCCCCTGTCTTCCAAAATGCAACCGGCAAGATGTTGTGCCCTGGTTCACAAATACCGAACCCATGTCCAGAGAAGTATTATTGTCCAAATGTCACTACCAAGACGATTTGTCCGGATGGGTCTTTTTGTCGTAAAGCTTTCACTGAACCACAGCCGTGTCCCGTGAGTAATAAACGAACGAATGAACGGACGGACGAACGAACGAACGAACCAATGAACGAACCAATGAACGAACCAATGAACGAACCAATGAACGAACCAATGAACGAACCAATGAACGAACCAATGAACGAACCAATGAACGAACCAATGAACGAACCAATGAACGAACCAATAACGAACCAATGAACGAACAAATGAACGAACCAATGAACGAACAAATGAACGAATCAATGAACGAACCAATGAACGAACCAATGAACGAACGAACGGATGACGGACGAACAAATGACGGACAGACGCAGGACGAACTAACTAACGAATGAATGAACGGACGGAAGGAACGAATGACGGATGAACCAACGAATAAACGGACTGACGAACGAACGAATAAAGGGACAAACGAACCAACGAACGAATGAACGGACAGACGGAAGGAAGGTCGGACGAACGAACAAATGAACGGACGGACGGACGGACGGACGAATGGATGAATGGTGGGTGGATAAATGGATGGATGGATTGATGGAGATTGGATGGATGAATGATGGATGATGGATGATTTAATGCTTGATTGATTGATAGCCAGTGGCTCAAAAAACCTGTGGCCCTCGTTCCATGATCGCATTGGAATTTAGAAGTTAATTTTTTTGGAGGGAGGAAAACCGGAGAACCCGGAGAAAAACCCTCGAAGCACACGAGAGAACAAACAAGAAACGCTACTCACATACTCCCCCGCCCGTGCTTTCCTTAAAACAGGTTAAAATAAAATAGAATTTGAAAGGTGAAGTAATTTTTCTAAACCTATTTTTAAAGCGGCTATTAAACCGATAGGACCCCTTCCCTTATCATCCAATAACTCAAAAATGGGCATTTGTTTCAGCTATTATCAGGGTGCGACGAAGGTTCCAAAGCACCGTCCAGCACGGGCGCTGGTGTCCTCTTCATCGTCATTCTATTCCTGATATTCATCTCCTTGATATTTTACTTCCGTAAACAAGACAAAGTTAATTTATACGTCAAGAGAATGCGTGACAGGGTTCTGAGGCGAGAAAATAACGAGTTTGGGGTACTAACAGGTGTCATGCAACATATGGATCACATAGCCAAGGTTGAAGTGGATGGAACCACTATCACACCCAGGGAAAACGTCATCAACTTGGAGTTTGAAGACCTCAGTCTCACTCTCAAAAAGGTACTATGACTTTTTGTTTCTCTTGTCAGAACGAAAGGTTGGTCAACCATAATGACAAAGTGCGCTTGTTTTGAATTTTTTGAACTTCTTAATTACTCGAATTTTTTATGTATTTTTAAGTGAAAGTTTAATCAAGTTGAAACCCTAGAATAATAGTCCCCTTCACCGTTCCCTGCGCCATCTTGAAAGGTAGTCTAGTCATGCCTTTGCATCGAAGCGAGACGACAGTGACCTTGCAATGATAGAGACCTTTTTTAACACCTTGGACAATTATTCACATGTCTCTATCATTGCAAGATCACCTCATGTCTCGCTTCGATGCAAAGGCACAGCTACCTTTCAAGATGGCACAGGGAACTGTGAAGAGGAATATAAGGAAATTTTGAGCTATACGCGTACAATATCTTTGCTTCATTCGCCAAGAAAGAAACGTTGCGTAGCTGCCATATTGAAAGAGTACGATTAAGTGTAATGTTACTGGAGTACAGTGATCCAGCGGTTTTCTCATTGACATGGAATTGAGGCTAGGAGGGCTACGAAATTGTTACTTATCAAAACCTTTGTTTTTAACCAGTTAAACAAGAAGGTTCTCCAAGGCGTGACCGGCAAACTACAGTCAGGGGAAGTGACTGCCATCATGGGACCCTCAGGCTGTGGGAAGACAACGTTGTTAAACACTCTAAGTGGCAAAGCTTACTATGGTGTAAGTGGTATCCCATGCATCTGATTCAGGTCCATTCTTATTCCTATACGTTATCCCATCTGATTCAGGTCCATTCTTATTCCTGTACGTTATCCAATCTGATTCAGGTCCATTCTTATTCCTGTATGTTTTCGCATGGTTTTCTATTCCAATTTCCTTATCTTGTTACGTTTTTATCCTCGTCAGAAACGTGAAGGAGTGATAAGGATAAATGGCATGGAAGTGGATGATCTGAAGTCCATCAAAACCATCATCGGATTCGTTCCTCAGGTATTGATTGATCTTCATATGTGTAGGGAACATCATCAATTCTTTTAGTGAATAGACTCGTTTACCTTGGGCATAATGTTTTTACATGTCAGCTACGTGTCATTCTCTTGAGAATAAGATTCTTTATTTGAGTTGTATCCATTTTCATGTGTCTTCTCATGCGCAACCGTTAAACAAAGAAATGATCTTCTAGGGAATGACACGTGGTCTTTAGAATAAGATTCTTTGTTTGAGTTGTATCCATATTCATGGGTCTTCTCATGCGCAACCGTTAAACAAAGAAATGATAATCTAGGGAATGACACGTGGTCTTTAGAATAAGATTCTTTGTTTGAGTTGTATCCATATTCATGTGTCTTCTCATGCGCAACCGTTAAACAAAGAAATGATCTTCTAGGGAATGACACGTGGTCTTTAGAATAAGATTCTTTGTTTGAGTTGTATCCATATTCATGGGTCTTCTCATGCGCAACCGTTAAACAAAGAAATGATCTTCTAGGGAATGACACGTGGTCTTTAGAATAAGATTCTTTGTTTGAGTCGTATCCATATTCATGTGTCTTCTCATGCGCAACCGTTAAACAAAGAAATGATCTTCTAGGGAATGACACGTGGTCTTTAGAATAAGATTCTTTGTTTGAGTTGTATCCATATTCATGGGTCTTCTCATGCGCAACCGTTAAACAAAGAAATGATCTTCTAGGGAATGACACGTGGTCTTTAGAATAAGATTCTTTGTTTGAGTCGTATCCATATTCATGTGTCTTCTCATGCGCAACCGTTAAACAAAGAAACGACCTTTTTCGAATTCGTACAATACCGCTGTGTTCCTTGACTGCAGATTCATTTACTCAGGGTTAGCCTCTTTTCAGTGTCAAACTATTCACAAATACCAACGGTAAAGTAAAGAACGCACAACTTCAACAACACAAACACTTTGAAATCCCACGGACCTCCACTGGAACACATGAATATTCTACACAAAATTGAGGCTTACCCCTGCGCTAATGAATGTGTAGTCAAGGAATACTGCGGTGTTTACGGATTCGAAAAAGGCCTATTTTGTTTAGGGGACGGGGATATGATTCCACTTACAAAACTACTGCTACGGTGATTGGTTCACTATTGTCTGACTCGGAACCATGAATGGAAATAAGGAAAGTACATTCTTTATCTGTTCACAGGAGGATATCATGCACAGGTCGCTCACCATCGTAGAGGTTCTTCGATTCCAGGCAGAGCTGCGACTTCCTTCAACCATCCCATCAGCCGAGAAGAGAAGGAAAGTCGACCAGGTAGATTGAATGAGATTACATCAGGTCACATAGTCTTTTTCCACCACGAAATATATACATATAGAGCTATTTAAAAAACAAAGGTTGGTGAAGGTTTTTTGCATGTTGCATGTTAAATACTAAACCCGAAATGCATTATGGGTGCAGTTTTTTGCAGCATATTTTCTTCTGTGCTGACATTATTTACACATGAATACAACATAGGCTTGGTATGCAACATGCAACATGCAGCATGCGACAAAACTTTCACCAAGTTTTTTTGAATAGCTGTATATCTTGACTTGGGTAAATGTTGACTTTTTGGTGTTTTTTCTTTTGTAGATCATCGATTTATTGGATTTGACTAAAGTGAAAAATACTAAGATTGGAGACGAGGTAATTAAGGTCCTTTCTTACCCTACGGTACCCTTTATGTTATCGTCATGATCGTATTATTATTCTGGTTATCATCACCATCCTCACCATCATCAGCATCATATCATCAGCATCAGTATCATTACCACTATCATCAGCATCATTATTCGCCACCGTTATCATCAGCATCATCAGCATCAGTATCATCAGCATCATTATTCGCCACTGTATCATCAGCATCACCACTATCATAACTTACTGTTTTATCATGTTATCAGTGTCATCCTTCATTGTTAATAATTCTGCTGCTTATTCACCACAGGAAGCCCGCGGCATCTCAGGAGGACAGAGAAAAAGAGTGAACATTGGAATGGAGCTTGTTGCTGATCCAACACTTCTGTTTCTCGACGAACCAACTAGGTAGGCTGGTAGTACCTAACTGGTATTATATTCATGCGCGTTCCATACTGTTTCCAAGAAACTCAAGAAAATATCTTTTTCAAATTTCTTGGCATTTCTTCAAAATGATCAAATGACGTGACGACAAAGCAGCTCAATTTGGAGGACAAAAGTAAAGAATTTCAATCTCCTGAGAGTTAGAAACCTATTGTTTTGTTCTCAAAATTGAGCTGCATTCGACGTGCTTATAGCTTAATTAGGCGAAATGTTTTGCCCATTTCAGACCACGTGTTATTCATTCCCTGGAATATCATTTCTTTGTTTGGACGCAAATGAAACAAAGAATCCTATTCTCAACCAAGGAATGACACGTGGTCTGAAATGAGCAAAACAAACGTCCAAGCTTAAAACGTCTATTACTTTAAGATAGATATTTCACCTTAAGCTGATTATATATTTCTTTTATTCATGTACAGCGGTCTCGATAGTACATCCAGTCTCCTTGTGCTCGATGCTTTACGAGCCGTGGCAGAAAAAGGCAGACTGACTGTCGTGTGTGTCATCCATCAACCACGATTCGAAATCTTCAGTAAGAATCTTAAATAGACCTCTTTACCTGGAGCTGAAAAACGTGTGCGCATGCGCGAAATTGTCAATGAAAACAAATATGGCCGCTTGAAAACTTCACATCAAACACTCAAATTGGTCGAGGTTTTCAGGGAAAAGCTTTTTAGTACAAACATTAGAAAAGTTCTACATACCGTAAAAACAAACCTTAGGCATTGGTAAATAGATTAAAATGTAAAATTTTCTTAACTTTCAAGAAATGGGCTTATAACTTTTGGACTTTCGTAGCTGACTTTGAGATTTTTTTCAAAACCTTAGGCATTTTTTATAGGAAGCAGATGAGCCCGCGATTTTACCCAATACCGCTGGCTCGTTTTTCAGCCCTGCTCCTGGAGCGTAATGTTTTCCCGTATCAGACCACGTGTCATTCTTTTGGAGAATAACGGAGTTGTATCCATAATCATGTGTCCATATTCAAGTTTTTTCCAGTCATTTAAAATGTGATGAATTTGACCAAAACATAGCTATAAAACCCATAGTTAGGCTCATACTCCAGCATTCTTGAATAAACTAATTCTTCCCCCATACTTCCCCTCAGGTGCTCTACACAAGACCCTGTTCCTTGGACCTGGTGGTCGAACTGTGTACTTGGGAACCGTAGATAAAGCGGAGGATTATTTCAATTCCCAAGGACTCGTCTGCCCAAAGAATATCAACCCCGCGGACTTTTACATGGACGTGATTGGTGGTCTCCATGACAGCACAGATGGAGCTGACGGATTTAATTCTAAGAGTCTTTTTGACAGATGGGATGAACAGAATCAACATTCTGAGAATGGTGGTAATGGGGGCCAACCACATGTTGAAACAATGCCGGCTATTTTTACTGGTTAGTTGAACAGATTTTACCGGAAGCAGTAAATGTAAAATGAGAAAATGTAACTCAAGTTAATAATGAAACTTATAATCTTGCTGACATCAGTTGAATCGAAATGAAAATTGTTAGATATGAAATATGCCCTGCCCTGCCCTGCCCTGCCCTGCCCTGCCCTGCCCTGCCCTGCCCTGCCCTTGCTTGCCCTGCCCTGCCCTGCCCTGCCCTGCCCTGCCCTGCCCTGCCCTGCCCTGCCCTGCCCTGCCCTGCCCTGCCCTGCCCTTGCTTGCCCTGCCCTGCCCTGCCCTGCCCTTGCTTGCCCTGCCCTGCCCTGCCCTGCCCTGCCCTGCCCCTTGCTTGCCCTGCCCTGCCCTGCCCTTGCTTGCCCTGCCCTGCCCTGCCCTGCCCTGCCCTGCCCTGCCCTGCCCTGCCCTGCCCTGCCCCTTGCTTGCCCTGCCCTGCCCTGCCCTGCCCTGCCCTGCCCTGCCCTGCCCTGCCCTGCCCTGCTCTCCGCAAGATCATTTTAACAAGTGTTTCTAATGAAATTTATCTTTTTCTTGTAGATCAAGACCGCAAACTCCCAGGATTTTTCAAGCAGCTCGCCTTCTTTAGTTATCGTGAAGCCAAATTGCAATTCCGGCTCGTGAAAAGTCTTCTGATGGATCTTTGTCTTGTTCTTCTTGCTGGTGGAATGTTGGGAGCGTTGAGACGCAATGTGAGTCACACATGAAGTATAAACCTTTAATTAATGTATATTTAAATCTTGACCCCCATGTCCTTGCCATTCTTACTGCGCATGCTCTGTGAGCTGGCATTTCGCCGAGCATGCGTGGTAAGAAAGCATATCGCACTTGGAATCCAGGGTCTTATCATTCTTACTGCGCATGCGCGATGAACTGAAATTTCGTCAAGCAAGCCCAGTAAGGATGATAGGACAGTCTACCACAGGTAGCCCATGGTAAATAATCGGAATATTCTCAACGAAACTTAGCTAGTCTTTGTCTTGTCTTCAATGTCATGCAAGTTCAAGTGACTGACTCTGGTCCATTCAATTCTCACTACAGGCTACCTTGGATAAGTTCTTCGTCCTTCAAACGCTCAGCTCACTGGCCATTGGTCTGACGGCCATGTTATCTTCACTGCGTTGTTTTGGTAACAACAGGACTACTTTCTGGAGGTATTACCGCTGTAGTCTTTGATTACAGGCTCATTTAGGCATTTGCATTTGTATTTCCGTACGTCTTATTTTTATTTATCTTTGCTTTCAGGGAATCGTCTACCGGTATCAATCGTCTCAGTTACTTTCTGGCTGTCAATATCGTGCAGCTGCCAATCATTATAATCACACCTATGGTCTACCTCAGTCTGCTGTATCCATTAGTTTCTCCTCGAGGTAGGTAATCAAGCAAAAACACCAGAAGAAAAACACACAAAATACGTGAGCAAACAGCGTAGAGGTCGGGCACTACGCGCGTGCAGAAAAGAAACGATCAAATGAATGATATCATTGGATGATATTTTTAGAATCGATTTTAAAAATAGCATCAAAGATTGCTTATGATAGGCACGGGGATACCTTGTCTTAGTTCGTTTTCACTAGCTGGAATTCATTGGCTGATAGTTCAGTCAAATCAATTCTGTAAAATGTAGCTGTACAAGAGGATGCGCGCACTGTAATTTGGTAATTCGTGAGAGCGCGCCCCTTTTGCGCAAGCGCGCTAAAGAGTTGTCTTCACATGAATGGAAAACGAACGCTACTGAATTATGGGTGAGAAAAGCTTTAGAAATACTTCAGACTCCAGTAGAAAATATTCATAAAAGGTGCACACTGAAAATTATTTTTGATAAATGTTTCTCATGCGCACAATGGAATGGTTATGGTATGGGTAGGAAACATACGGTACTGACTTTTCCAGGTGATATTTTCGTCTATTACTTTATGGGCTCCCAGTGACAATATTGATATGGTGTGTTAATATGTTATCTCATTTTGTTTCAGGTTTTCTTAAATGGCATTATGCCGCTGCATTGGCTGCTCAATTTTCTTGTACAGGCACTGGTTACGCCATCTCTACCCTCTTCAACCCTAAGAACTCTCAGATGGCGTCTGTCACTCTCACGCTGATCTTCTCACTTGTGTCAGGTAAGCATGTCTATCTATGGTCTGCAATGTGTCTTCCACTGATTACCCTACCTAGCTGCCTAGATACCATTTATCACCCTTCTCCTTGTCTACCAATCTCGTTCCCAGGGCTCACCAACCTCTTACCAACTTACGTTCCTCCTCAGCTACCCAGATGGCTGCCACATCTTTCCCTCCCTCCCTCCCTCCCTCCCTTCCTATCTTTCTAACTCTCTCTCTAACTTATCAGCCCACCTTCCTTTTTCGTTTGCTTGTTTCGCTCGTACGTTCGTTCGTTCATTCGTTCTTTCGCTCGTTTCTTTTTTTGTTCGCTCGTTCGTTCATTCGTCTCTTCCTTCCTTCCCCATTCCCTCATCACATCCACTCATCTCCTTTAATACCATATCGCTATCATAACATCGCTACTCAAACCCAGAAATCCTAACAAAGGAGAGGTTTCGCCCTTGTAAAATGTATCTTCATTACAGGACTGTCTCCATCCCTCTGTGACATGAACAATTACACCTTCATTGGTCCTGCACTCTACAATCTTTCCTATTGCCGCTGGTATGTGGAGGCGCTGTTCGAGAAAGAAGCCATTCGCTTCCCTCCCGTCATGGATCCTTTCGTCATGAAACTGGCCAACCAGAATGGTTATTCTCTGAATAACTACGGCACCTGTATCGGGGTGATGTTCGCTTTTGGTATTGTTTACCGAGTGTTTGCTTTCCTCTTCCTGGTTTTTACTAACCGTGGAAAGCAGCAGTGAGGCTGTTCAAGCTTTTATTTTTTCGTTTTATCGTGTTTTTAAGGAAAAGGAAAATACTGTCATAGTTTTCATGGTCTACTCAGATCAGTAGGGTCTGAACACAAAAATAGAAAAGTAATCTATTTGTAATCTTTTTTTCATTGTAGGTTATGTTAGGTAAATGAATGATCGCATATTTTTATGATTTTATGTTGAAAAAAATATTTTTATTGTCTTTGGAACAAAAGTATATCATGGCGGCCATGTTGGTGGATACGACTTTGGACCTTCTTTGTGAGATAGGAAGGGTGCATTCCTGAAAATGCTACCCATCCCCTCACCATCAACCCCCCAAAAATTGGGTATTATTTTACCCCTATTTCCTATCAAACAGGAAAAATACCTATAGCTAGATTCCTTGCAGCACATCGTAATTAAGCTCAATTTGGAGGACAAAACAAAAGGTTAATCCAATTCTCAGGAGATTGAAATTCTTTTGTTTTGTCTTCCAAATTGAGCTGCTTTGACGTCAGTCACGTGAAAGGGGTCAATTCGTCCAAAGGTAGTACAATTTGCCTCCAATGTGGCTGCGGTCTTATGCAGCCAAAATCTTTTAATTATTTTAGTTTCATATTTGAAAGAGTATCTTGGTTATATTTTACTGAATATATTATACCTTTGCTTGAAATTAGTAACAGAAGGAAAAGGCATTGACAAAGTAGTTAAGATGATTTTATTGTACCAAACTCACTTGATTTAAGGTCAAACTTAAAACAAATGCACAAAAATGCTGCAAAAGTCTCAGAGTACAAATAATTGTGATACAAATGATGTGATCGAAAAACTGTTTCTTTTAGAAATCATTCAGCAAATTACAAAACAATTAAAATAATAAACTAGTTTCGAAAAACGATAATCTATTAGTGATTATTATTTATAGATTTTCCAAAAAGGCAATTACTTCGTTTATGAAAAATTACATGGCTCTTTTCTATTGTTCTTTGAAGCAGGAAATCATTATATTTCATATATGAAGTACTTTGCTATTACACAAGCTCGATCAACGAGACTTGGGTTCACGTGACCATTCCGATCATGTCGTCATGGTACCGCGAATACCAGAATCTGCATTTCGTATTCCTTTTAGGATACAACTTTTTCAAAAAAGGTTGGTGAAGGTTTTGTAACATGTTGAATACTGCATGTTGCAATTTGCTCACCAAGCTTTAAATGTATTATATTCACATATAAATATTGATGTCAGCACAGAAGAAAATACGCTGGAAAGACGTGCAAAATTCCATATTGTGACATTTTGCTGATTGAATTCACATCACCCATACTGCATTTCGGGCTTGGTATGCAACAAGCAACAAAACCTTCCCCAACCTTTTCTGTAATAGCTGTATTCTTGTTTGAATAGTAGTTCAATTCGAAAACGATTCTGGTAATGAGGATATCATTACGTCACAATGGGAATCGTCTGTTTAAAATCCCCTCCCCTCCCCCCTTAGGTTATACGAATTAGGCACCAGGCCTACTCGTCAAATTTCAATAGAATGATTTTTACCATATAAGGGCACTGTCCCTCATTTTTGTACGAATATTTTCAATAGTAATCCCTGATGACGTAGGCCTCTGATATGAGACAATTTGCCTATTCTCCCCAGTCTCCTCATCGGTCGACATCCCAGCCACGTGACCATTCGCCCCAGTCCACTGGTCCTCGTAATCGGGGGATAATGGTTCACTTGTTGGTTCGTAATATGAATGCTGTGGGCTTCCAGGAATAAAATCATCTTCACCTGATACTAAGAACCTATCTCGTGGTGTTTTTGATTTGTTGCGTATCCTGTCTCTGTCGCTGATGGATAGACTTGTCGTACGGGTGAGTTTTTTCTTGGACAATCGGTATAACCTACGAAACACGTTGAGCTCGCCTGTCTCGACTGGGAAGGGAAGGAGATCTTTGGGATTATAAGCTTCGGATTTGGGATTTTCCTGAAAGGAATCAGAAACTATCATCAAATCACTAGGTTTAAAGATCTTTGACTTGGGCGTAATGTTCAGTCTACGTGTCATTCGCTTAAGAATAGGATTACTTGTTCGAGTTGTATTCATATTCATGTGTCTTCTTATGTGCAACCGTTAAACAAAGAAATGATACTCGAGGGAATAGCATGTGGTCTTTAGAATAAGATTCTTTGTTCGAGTTTTATTCATATTCATGTGTCTTCTTATGTGCAACCGTTAAAGGGGCACTTAGATGAAAATCGATGAAAATTGGAAATGCCTTGAAACTTGGTTAAACTTATCTATATGGCCCCAATAGTAGCCAAGCAACATATTTTCTTCACAGTCAAAATTTGCGGATAAAAATTATATATTTTTTCAGCATCTAAATTGTGGGTAAATGACGTCATTTACTCAACCCTATTGTTCTTTTAGTTTTTAAACCAAAATTTCTCAACTGCGAGTGGCTCCCAGGCTAAAATGTTTGCCAATCTGGTTTTCATAATCCTGATTGAGTCATATTATTCTTAAATACTTGAACTATTCGGACTTTCAAAATATGGGGCGTTTTCATCCAAGTGCCCCTTTAAACAAAAAAATGATGCTCTAGGGAATAACACGTGGTCTGAAATGGGAAAAATTACATCCAAGCTAAGACGTCTGCAGGTCTAGTCTTATACTTGAGTGAGAGTAACTTAATTTAATACTTAACAATTAGTCCTCGAGTCCGAATGGTCTACGAGTCAATAGGCCATGAGGCCGAAGGCCGAATGGGCTATTGACTCGTAGGCCATGAGGGCGAGAGGTCTAATTGTTTTAGTAAAAACCTACTAATCGGTCCTATAAAAGGATGCAAAAAGTTTTGGATTTTGCTTTAAATATATTTTTTTTGGTTTTCAAAACCGGCGCTTTTCGCTACTAGAGGTCTATCACTAATAGACCCCTAGTAGCTCAGCCAATCACAGGGCTCGATTGGTGATAGACCATTAGTAGGTTTTTTCTAAACGAGATTAGTCTTACCTTTGATTTGCTTGATTTGCTTCTCAACGCTGATAAAATAGATGAGACGCTTGGTCGAGTAGAACAAGAAACATTGCTATTACCATTCACCTAAAAACAGGAAATGACGTAACTCTTAGTTATAACAGGAGACATGGTTACAAGCACATTTTATTTTATTTTCCACTTAATAATGAATATCATATAGTAAATGTCATACAAAATATCAAAAACCTCGCCTGAAAATCTAGATTTATCTCAGATATAAACTTTTATAAGTCAATTTTCGCAGGCTTCATGACACCTCAGTTTTGCAGTGACGTCATTTCTACGTCTCTATTCCAGATCAGCTGGGTGTTCAATAGGATGCATTCTGGTATAGCTTGGGTGTGAAACAAAGAAACACAAACCAAAGAAGCAAAATTAAACGCTCAATACTCACTTCGTACTGTTTCGAAGAGTTAGTACCAATTTTAAACGAATTTCTCTTAGGCGATGACCAGTCGGATAGTACAACTTCACGACGCACAGACTGTGTCCTCAACATTCCATTTCTCGGCGACTCATGATCATCGCTATCATCAATCGAATCAGGAGCTGTTTGAATCGGCTCGGAGTAGCTTCGCTGAAGAGGTTGGTGATAACCCCCCCTGGCTGGACCGGGGGGCGTGACGTAACCGTTCCGTGGCCTACTTTCTAGTACAGGAGTAAGCGAGCTATCAAAATTACTCAAATAGTTCGTGAGACTAACTCCCTTATTGAGACAATTTGTTGAATAAGTTCTATTTTCTGCTAAGGCTCTAGATTCACGATACGAAGAGTATGAAGGATAGACTAGGCTTCTTGAACGAAACATGCGGTCCTGGGATTGATCGAGGTGTGGGTAAGACAACTGATTGACAGCTTCTAGGGTTTGTGACTCGGTGAGCTCGGGGTTGCTATCACGGATTCCTTTTTCGATGGCTTTCCTTTCGAAGCGCACTCTTTTTAGGCTGGACTGGTGTACGAAGATGTTTGCTACCATTCCATTTAGAGTCTTGTGTGTTGCCTAATATGATAAAATAGCAAACAGTATTATGAACAAATATTCAGTTCAGACGTTGAACTTTTAATTTGCCGCGTCGAATCTCTAATAGTTGCATTTCGTACATGACGAATCGACGTCTGAATCAACTAAATTTGACGGATTTAATTAAGTGCGACAGAAAGTCAAGTTCGATTAAGCAAGTCGCACGAAACGACCAAAGATCGGCATTAACTTAAAAGCCAATACTTCCTGCATCACCAAGAAACCGGGATTTTTTCATTTAAATCTAAATTAACTCAAAAGCTTTTCCCAGGGCCAACGCAGACCAAAAATAATGTGCTCTCAAAATGACATAAATTATAAATATGTTTTTACCTGTAGAAGGAATTGAGCGCATGCTTCGTTCCCAGTCTCCACTGCGATGTCATAAGCTGTCCGTCCGTGTCTGTCATACAGGTCAGCCTTGGCTCCTCTAAAAATAGACAACCATACAAGTCGTTATCGTTATCAAGCGATATCTTTTGAATCGATGCTCTTTCTGCGCCCGCGCATGCGCACTCACGAATGATGCGCAGTACATCAAATTCTCATTTGGTAAGTTCGCAAGGTCAAACACTGTATTTTTTTGGCCGCATCGAGCCGGCCGTTGTTGTACCTTTTATAAGTACTGAAGCTATGAATGATCTATATTACTGCGACACGAGTGAAAAACGCACTGCGCATGCTCGGAAGTTCGGCAGAAAATTCATAGACGAGTCGTATTTACGAAGAAAATCATTGGAGATTTACTGACATGTCTTTTATTATGCGAGTTTCTCTTGTATTATTTGACCAGGGAAAGAAAACAACTAAAGTAATGTGTCAGGAAAAAATAAGCATTTACTTTCCACGAATTGCCTTAACTTTAGAGATTTACTAAACTTTACTAAAATTTTCTTTGTAAACACGACGAACTTCCGAGCATGCGCAATGCGTTTTTCACTCGTGTCTATTACTGCTTCTTTGAAAATCTTGACTGTTTTCTGGATCCGCGTCTGCTAGGTGTCAAAATTCTACTTACGATCTCATCAGCAGCTTCACCACTTCCATGTGGCCGTGTTCAGCAGCCACGTGCAGGGGACTGGAACCTGTTTTATTTCTTTCGTTACCAGTCCCCCATCCATGTAGTGCTAGCCAATGTACGCATGACCGGTGACCACCAGCAGCAGCTGAAAAGGGATCAACCACAACGTTTATCTAAACTGGGCTTCCTGTGTTCAACGCATTCGCGCAACACCGCGTCCTTAGAACAGGTTTTGTGTGACTGTGAAAACTATCGCGCCGTGCCGTGACCATGAAAGGTGCCGTTTCTAAGCTCTCTTATTGGCCGTGCCAGTTTTCGTACGTAGATCCTAAACAGTCATATAAAAACCTCTCCAAAGCACTTTATTCCAAGCCTTTTCTATATGCTAGTTATACAATGGCTTTTAGTTGGACAACACAATGAAAAAAACATCTATGTCTGATGTAAAGGAACCGTGGAATACCACCGGATATACAACGGCTTTTGTGCATTATGATTGGCTGTATTTTCAATGGTGTGGAATAAATCCGTATTTACAAATAACTGAGTTTAAACGCGCGCTTTAATTGGTCGAAATGCTATTTCAAATAGTATCTAAAATGTTCACGTCGATCATTTTCTACCGCACGCGCCCTGACTTTGAGAGACGCTCGCGTCGTGGTATTCCTATGCTTCTCTCGTGTTCTCTCCGCATCCCGCATGTTAATATCAGAGTAGGTATTTAAAATGGAAAGCTGTTTTTCTACCCACCAAAGTGCATTGGAGTGCATCCTGTCTTGTCTCGCGCCAGTCCACTGCATCCAGCGCATTGTATAAGAAAAGCAAGACAGTCCAAATGTCCTTCTTGAGCCGAGGAGTGGGCAGCGGTCATCCCATCTATCGATATTTGACTGTGTACTGTCCCTGATCTCTTGGTCAGCCATTCTAGACAATCAAGGTGGCCTTCTTGGGCTATAATGCAGGGTAATAACATTAGAACATGTATTGCTATTTTTTATTTATATTTTTATTTCTGACGGGACGCACGCGGGGTGTCGAACTTTTGCCGCGTCGAATCTAATTCCCTTTGAGGTCGAGCGCTGTTTTCTCTTAAACTAGTAGAAATATGTATACCAAACTTAGCACATATCATCTCCTGGCACTAAGAAAAAGAGCTGATGTCTTAGAGTGGTTTTCATTAACCCGTGAAACAAAGTGTGCTTATTAAAGTGTAATAGTCAAAAAAACACAATAGAAAACAAAAGAATCAGAGTGAAGTAGTGCGTAATACGCTAAAGGGTATTTCACGGGTTTATGTGAATCACTCTATGTGGTAGTTCTAGGCGTTTTCTTAGCCGCTGGCCTCAAAGGCAATTAGATTCGACGCGGCAAAAGTTCGACGTCTGAAATGGGCCTAAGATATAATACCTTTATAAATACAAAATGTAACTAATCCATCGAAAGAACACTCGGTAATCAATAGAGGCCTTCAAACAAATAATATTACAAGAGATCGTGTCTTACCGGCAAAATAAAGTGGCGTCGCTCCGTTATGATCCTGTAAATAAATAGAAATTCATCGGTCAGTTTTTCGATTTCTGGGGCTACGTGGTCATGAATTCTGAGCTTTGAAGGTACACCTTTTCGATAGCTCCCCTACAATCCATATATTTTCGCCCCCTCCCCCTTCCTCCTCCCCCCAACGTAAAGCCCGCGTCCCTTCACTGAGTATTTTGCAAAAAAAATTTTTTTGGATAGTTTTCAAAAATTGCTGCCCCTTGAAAATCCACATTAGCCCGACCGCAACCCTAAATTTTAGACAAGAGAGTATGAAGTAAGAGAGCACATCTCCGTGCCCTATGAAAATTATTTGAAAATCTATTTTTATCTCAGCGTGCAGCTATTTTTAGCTCCGCGCGCAGCATGGAATATTTTATCATGGGATTCGTGATTCAGTTCAGGCTGCGCGCGGAGCTAAAAATAGATTTTCAAATAATTTTCATGGGGATAGACCTATGTATGGGAGATGTGCTCTCTTACTTCATACTGTCTTGTTGTGGTTCATCTTTTTATTGTTGCCTCATTAAGTCCTTGCGAGGTGCACTTGGAGTATATTATACTCACCCTATATGCTATAGTCCTTGATGATCTTCTATATATCCATTGTAAGACATCTAAGTGACCTCCTGCTGCGGCGTAATGCGCGGCAACTGAACCCTCGGCTGAGCTACAAAGAAATGGAATCAAAAGATGAAGGACGAATAGCTTGTGGGGTGGAGATCCCCCTCATAATTGTACCGCGTTGTATATGTCAAGATAAGCTACTTTCCCCCTTTGACAGAGATCTCAGTGATGCGAAGTCCAGGAATCGAACCCAAGACCCCAGAACTCGAATGCCTCGCACCCTGCACATCTTGTTTTGTTTTTACCACCAACAGATCTCTTTACCTTCGTTGTTTGTTGTGCCCATTTCAGACCATGTGATGCCACTCTTGGGAGTTGATTCTTTTATGCGTAAATATTTTAATAAAAGAACATTTCTCAAGGGTTTTGACATGTGTTCTGAAATGAGCAATTTTCGTACGAACTAAGAGGTCTATTGTCTTACTAATTTCAGGAGGAAATACAAATTGGAATAAAAAGAAAGCTTGCGAAACATTTTGGTAGTGCTAGTAGACTGAGTGATTTTAATTAACCCGTGAGTCAAATTGGTAAACTAATAGTTAGTAGTAGACTTTAAATCCATTGTTTTCTTTAGTTCTTTATCAACTAGTACTAACTAAATAGTCAGCTTTCTTACAAGGGCTAAATGCTCCTTTCCATCATAGAGTTCCCTCTATTAACTATGTTTCCATAGTTTCCCACAATAGCTCTTATTCCAGATCCGCGTCCGTAGTTTTGATGGGCAGCGGTTTCGTATATTAGCGTGGATGAAAAATTTAAATTTAAATTTAAATTTAAATTTAACAAATTTAAATGGATGCGTTGAAGAAATGTTCACCGTTATGCGAATTTTACCCTGACCTCGCTCTCACGGGCGGAATCATAAGGGATTGTGGGAAACTACGGAAGAGAGCATAAAATCACTCTAGAATGACGCCATCATAAAAACATCCATTTTAGATCATTCGATAAGATTTTTCAAGTGGGAAGCCGAATGAGTTTCATTTTGTGTACTTTTTTGGAAATGTTAGCAAAATTGGTTCACAGATTAGACGGGAAGTCATGAAGATTAGATCATCGATGATAAAAGAATCAGAATAATCATGCAGGTTATTTGAATGGACGCCCCGCAAGGATTATGACACACAACTGCGGTAAAAATAGGAAAACGCGAGCTATAATCAAGAGAAAAATTAATCAAAACATATAATGCGTATAAATAAAATTGACTTTGTTTATCTTTTCTGCTATCTATCTCTTGGTAAAAAAGAGTAATATGCTAAGTTATGAGAGGGAAAAAGCTACTATGACAAGTAAAACGCCGGTAGTGCACTCGTTTCTCACCTCTGGGGTCTCGGGTTCGAATCACATGTGAGCTCTGTTTTTTACCTTCCGCAAAACCCAACACGCTATCATAAATTCCAATTTGATCTGTGAGTTAGTCGTGCTCTGACTTAGATCAGCTCAGAGGTTGTTTCAGGGTTCGATCTGTGAGTTAGTCGTGCTCTGACTTAGATCAGCTCAGAGGTTGTTTCAGGGTTCGATCTGTGAGTTAGCCGTGCTCTGACTTAGATCAGCCCAGAGGTTGTTTCAGGGTTCTATCTGTGAGTTAGCCGTGCTCTGACTTAGATCAGCCCAGAGGTTGTTTCAGGGTTCTATCTGTGAGTTAGCCATGCTCTGACTTAGATCAGCCCAGAGGTTGTTTCAGGGTTCGATCTGTGAGTTAGCCGTGCTCTGACTTAGATCAGCCCAGAGGTTGTTTCAGGGTTTGATCTGTGAGTTAGCCATGCGTATCGATAAAATTTGGAGGAATGAAAAAATAGAAAACTGTACATATTGCTGCGATAAAATAAAATAAATAAATACTGTTTGTTCAGTTAGTGTTGCCAGAAAAAAGCCGATAACACATTTAAATATAAAGAGAAAATTTATAATTATTCTTGTTACCAGTAACAAGGACATGTTCACACGACTAGGAAATTCCAGAAACCTTTCACATTTCTAATAGTTTTAGTATGGCCGAATGGTCTAGTGTTCGCGACAGTTTTAAAGCTGTTTTTCAATAGATTTAGAAGTCGAATCTCTAAAGCGACTTTGGCTGTTTTTCAAGTTCAGATTAATTTTTTAAAAATGAGTCATCGATAGCTAGAAACTTCAAGAATTGTTAAATCTTTAATCTCATTTGTCCACTCCTGTGGGAGGGCTTCAAACTACACTTGATTGTATTATACTTATTAATAAATATGCTTACAGCACAAGATCTAGACACATCAACATTTTGAAAACAAAATACAACGTAAAAAACAAAGTAGCTATTTTATTAAATGTTGGTAAATTCTATCCTTAAATTTCGAGAAAGTTAAACAAATTGCATTGGCTAAAAAAAAAGGAAAAAAATTCTCATGTTCAAAAATTTCATGCATTTTCTTTTTCGAAAAATATCAGTCATCGTAAGATATGATAATAATTTTATTTGCGCTGTTTGTCGAATTTTGACCTCCAATGTTGAAAATAAAAACGCAGAAAGATGCATCTAATGCAACGAGGGAAAAAAAGATCAAGAAAAATGCGCAGTTTGAAACTTACGCAGTTGTTTGCAAAATTAGTCATGGTATAAATGTATTGTTTTTTTTGAAAAAGTTTGGAATCAAAGATTCAGGACTCTCTCCTCGAGTAATGCTGAATGAACCTGCCTTGAGCACGCAGTGGCAATTGGAGAATCTCAGCAAAACTTTGTCACAAGAATTGCGCATGCTGAACACCTTTTAGCACCAAATCGATCCTTAAAACTAGCCAATAATCTGAATAATTCTGGACATTTATGATAGCTGCTCAGTCGACCGCGCAACATAGGCAAGTGAAACGATTATCAGACTGTTAGTCTTTGCAGACAATACTTCTCCCAAGTGTCGCAGGATGTGAATAACTATTGTTCTAAGATTATAACTCTAAAATAATAGAGTTATATGTCGCAACAGTTGCCATCAATTGTAGATTATCGTAATATCAATCTGCCTCGGCCGTTTTTCTTACAAGTGGTGTAGAATGTAAATATACATTGCGTTAAGATTTGCGCATGATTTTCTTTTTGAAGAAACATTTGCATTCAATAAAATGATCAGATCAACCGTCTCAAGTAGTTCTGCTCGCACGGCATCGTAGAGTAGAAACAAACATTGCGCACAGAGATTTGCGCACCTTTAATGCGTAAAGATAACTTAACAACTGATTCAGTAGCCAAAAATCTGTAATCGGCTACCATTACGAGATATTTGTCTAGCATACAGAATTGATATAATGCATGCAGCGACAGTGTAAGACCTTTTTCGAAAAAAATTACATCAAGCTGAAAAAATTAATATATAAGAAAAACAGCTAAAACGTATATTAGGAATTCAACTACTTACATACTAGTTATACAATGGTTTCGAGGCATAACGTGGAATATCACACGAGTCACTTGTAGTTTCTAGTCGCGAGCCTTTAGGCGCGTGTGTATACAAAGAAAATACGAGTGACGAGTAGGGTATCCACGGTATGCCACGAGAAACCATTGTATAACTATTTTATCACACACCATAGAAAATACAAATGCGTAGATTCAACGCGCAGTGCATGAGGAGAAGGTAGAGTGAAATACCGACGAATATACAACGGCTTTCCTGCTTTCATACTGCACGTATTTTCTATGGTGTGGGATAAAACACAATATGCAATCTAGCTGCAAACGTTTTTATGCATTCGTTTTTGGCGACAATAGCCGAAATGCAACCACGTATTTGGGTGACAATAACAAAAGAATATTACTAGCTATTTAACGTTACAACAATAGAACAATTTATTATTTCAAATCATATTGGTCACACTAATTCGAGAGAAAAAAGATCGAGAGCCTCATCTAGCAGAATTTCAAGTCACGACAGACGCGTATAAATCGTGCACAGTTCTTACAGCTTGAGATTTTTTTTTTGCAGGATTTTTTTCTAACGAAAATTATAAATATATATATTTACTCTTATTATGCATCTTAAGATTAACGTAAAACTCTAGGCTTGAAAATAAATAGCCAAAGGGAAGTCAAATAGAAGCTTCTAGAAATACGGAGCTGTTTTAAAATTAACTAGAAGATCAACCACAACCATAGAGAATTTTCATAATGCCTCGAGCTTGATTACCGATTGCTTGCTTGAGCGATGATTACCAAATTGAACAATTTATATATTACCATTAATATATTTCCTTACGACAGGAAAACAAATATGAAGCTTTTGGTATTATACTAAGAATACATGGAAATCGTCCAAAAATAAAAACAGGTGAAAATCTAAAAATTGAAAAAAGTTTGGTTCATGACGATTTGAAATTGGTTTTGCAAAAACTTTTGTTTCAAAGCGAAAAAATACGAAGCTCTGTTATGACAATAATAAATGTTTACAACCTTAGAATGATTGACTATTGTCTAGTTCATATTTTACATTATTGTACATAGTACAAACATTTTCTAAATTTGCTTCATGTTCGGGGGATTTTCAAGATATTTTCACCCAAAATTTTCAGGTCTCAAATGAGGATTTCCATCTAGAAAACGAGCAAATTTTCCCCCATTTTATTTAGATTTTACCAGTGAAATTTGAAGTGATTTGAGTCGTGTTACGTGGCCTGTGATGTTATGTAAACTTACTGTAATTATCTAGATTTCTAACGTACCTTGAAGCTAGGTTTCCTCCATGCTTTGCGAGCCATTTCAAACAGGATAGATAGCCTCTATAAGCACAGTGATGAATTTGAGACAAACCTGTTTCGTCTTGTTGGTTTGGAAGAAGAATCCTTCTCGAGTGAAGGTCCTTGAGCCATTTTAAATAATTGACTTCTTTTGCACTCATCAAGTATCCACAAAGCTTCAGTTACCTCTGAGATCTCTTTTAAATTTTCCTGAAACGTGGACCAATTCTAATACCGTCTAAAATTTTCCAAAGCTTTAAATTCAATTCTGGTTTCTCGTGACGAAGATAGTTTAGATTTCCTGACGTTTTCGCCAACTCAGAGCTTTTTGTATTCGTTTTTATCCTCAATTCCAACGATCATCATTTTTCATACAACATGAATCACCACAACTCGAGAAGCTATTGAATTTGATTCTCCAAAGAATTCCCCGAGGATGTCCAACCAATTTTTAGCTCGCAGAAGAGCGAAAACCATCTTTATCGACAACTGAATACTCACTACAACCTCTCTTTACCCTCTGTCCATAAACGTTGACCAAAAAACTAGGAAATTGCAGACTATGAATTATTAATTGGAAATAAGAGGGAAATAGGTCGACAGGAGAAAATTTGCCAAACACTTTGCTCTTTGTTATGTTCACCATCAATAAATAAATTAAAGCTTCAGACATTGTTCGTAGTTGGAAGTCTCGCATTAAAAATTCTGGAGAAGGTTTAATAAGAATGTTGATGAAATACAAAATTTACAAGAATCCCGACGAGGAAATATATATTTTGGCTAAAAAAATCCTTGGTAACAGGAATTTTTTTTTTTTTAAATTAAGATTTAAGATATTTTTTCGAAATCAAATGGTCGCGCGCGAATTTCATGTGCTTGAAATAAATCGCATTTACTTTTGTTTCCACCAAATATTCATCAAAAATAATAATAATAAAGGTTATACGCAATTATCCAAAGACTTGTGAAGATGAGAGGATATTCCTCTCAGGAAGTCTTTTTCAAACTTTAAAGTCTTTTACGGAAGACAGTTCGCGCGCTTTTAGATGGCATTCTTTTGTTTTTCGTTTTAAGTTGGAGCAAAGTTATTCCAATATAGTTAATTTGGCTGTTGTCGTTTTTTGCTGTATTGTGCAAGGTTTATTTATAGAACATAACTGCGTCATGCGTGTGCGCGTTTTTAGATAGGACAGATAGATGTATTTTGCAACACTCCTACTGGGGATGCACCCTCGAATATTTTAGCTAAAATTAAGACTCACGTCACGCAGTTTTTGGGAAAAAAAATTTTTTTTTCAAAAAATACAAAAATGTTGAACGCTCTAAAAATCGTCTGAGGAGATATTTGAAATGCGTATGGCCTTAGAATTATTTTGAAGATAGCCAGTTCGCATGTATATTACCGCAAAAGAATAAAGTGAGTTGTCTTGAGTTGGAAATAGCGTCTTGCGGTTTGGATTTTATCTTGATCTCCGAGTGGCATCTGATAAAATAATAAATAAAACAAAAAATAATGAAATCTTTGATTCGATCTGAGATGGCACTGGAAATATGCAGCTAAAAACGACAAAGTCCAAGGTGAAGGTCTAATAAAGAGAAGAAAAATACTAGAAATATGAAAATAAATGTAAAAAAAAAAAAAAAAATTGAAGTATGAGAAAGAAAAAAAAGAAGTGAACTAAAAGGCAAAACAAACCAACATAAAACTAACGCAATAGCTTCTTTTAGTTGGCCGGCGTGTTTTCTCGTTTCGGATATCGATATCACTTGTTATTTTCTCGAGAATAAGATTCTTTGTTTGAGTTGTATCCATATTCATGTGTCTTCTCATGCGCAACCGTTAAACAAAGAAATGATACTCTAGGGAATGACACGTGGTCTGAAATGAGAAACATTACGCCCAAGGTAAAGAGATCATACGTGATCACAACCATCATGATCGTCATCAAAATCATTTTGAACGCTTTTACTTCCGTCACCTGACAACAATCATTCTTATTACGAATCACCACAAATGTCAATAATTTTTTATCAAGAAATTCAATCGCAAAAATATGCAAATTCATTTGTATATCAATTTTAATTTTTTGTGAGAGGGGCAGGCCGTATTCTCGATTAGACCTTCCTTTGGCATTTGGACCTTGACGATCCAAGAAAGGCGCAGAATACTGCAACTGTATCACGCAAAATGAGAATTTACACCTGGGTACAGACAGGGTACACTGGTCATCATGAAAAATCTCTCCTCGATGAACAAGCTACGTACCAGAAACCGAACACTCGATTCGCATTTTAGAGCTTTTAAGTGTGACGTCAACCGAATTTATGAAAATAGGTGTAGAGGCGCATAAGTATAAAAGATAATTATAAAAAAACACTAGTAAAAAGATTAAATTACTGCTTGCTTTTTGAACAAAAACTGTAGTGGAAGTTGGTTTTTTATGGTTTGATTTATGCTATTTGCAAATTTTAATCTGACAATTTTTAAGCAAAAGCAAAATATAATGTTCTCCATAAATTCAAATATTTATATTTTTCATATATACTGCTACTAACAGTACCTATGCAACTATGAATAAATTTTACACAACTACACAACTGTTTTAGTCAGGGATGGTGGAACAAGATGAAAAGTGGGGGAAAACCACTGAACCAAAAAAATTTAATCAAAATAAAAAGCGAACCAAAAAAATTAAACACATTACTTCACTTTTGTCACAAAATGTCACAAAGTTTTAACTTTTTAAGTTTTAAGTTTTAATTAAAATTAAAAAAAAAAAAAATGAGCTGCCCCACTTTTGTAAAGAGGTGATACTACAGCAACCTGAGCACTGCCACCTATGCTAGTTTATCCCCAGATCAGCATACCTCACTGTCCGTGCCTCTGACACCATGGTAATAAATTAATTAACTTACTGCAATTTTCAATATTCTGCAAAACTCAGTAGTTGCGAGTTGCCCCTTGGAATTTGGTTTTCCACTGCCGCCAGTCAAAAATATAAAAGGTACCATATGAAAGGTATAAAGGTTAGTTTTGATTGACGGCAGCAAAAAAAAAATTTCACAAAAAGCAGCTAAAATGTCTGAGTTCACAGAATTGAAGTAAGAATGACAATTTCAAAATGCTGTTCATACATGTACTATGGATCAATGCTTCATAGAGTCCCCTCTAAAGAACATGGCCACTAGATAGTCATACCCCACAGTCTGTGCCTCTGTCACCATGGTAATTAAGTCTACATATCTCCAAAAGGATGCCATTAACAATGATGTCACACTGCTGTGTTCAATACCTCAGTGCTTTAAAGAGTTTCCTTTAAGGCAATTCATCACTAAATCAGCAAACTCCAATGCTTGTGCCTCTGTTGTCACATTAGTAAAGTATGTAAATCCCCAATATAAGACCCCATTCACAGTGGCAATATTATTAGAAAAGACTGGCCCAATGTTTTGCTCTGCTAAAGCAAAGTAAAAACCTTCAAAATTTATGGCATCAGAATTCACCATGTTCTTTTTGCCTAAGTTAGAAACATGAAACAGTGATGGGTGGCGGCCGGCAGCTTCTTGATTTCGTGCTAATTCACCAAGATTTCTCAGTGGATTAATATTGAGATTTATCAAGAGTTTCATGTCATCAAGATGATCACTATTAGTTATTGCCGTATGAAAAATCCTGTCACACTTTTGTGTTAGCAACCAAAAACTTGCATCGTTAATACCTAATGGCAAAGTAATATCTTCAGGTAATGGAACGTCAACACAACAGTTCGTTGAGTAATGGCCAAGTTCTTCTTGCCCTATCTGGGGATTAAAGTCCTTCCTCAAATCCACTTGAAAGCTGGAAGTAATTAAGGGTGCTGTTGACTTTTCTTTTCTCAAAATTGTTGCCATAGCAACTGTGGTTGCCGCTGAGACAGCACCATACACAGTACACTTGTTAGCTTTACACAACTTGATGAGAGCTATTGTTTCTTCTTTGGTTAAAGATCTTGGGATCAAACATGTTTTCTTTTGGATTGTAGGGTCTTTAATGATAGTAGGAGGATATGTTGAAGTAAATGGGTTCTTGTACGTTGGCTTGGGCCTTACTTTTTCAATCATCTTCATCACAAAAACTTTTGCTGCCGTAACTGCAAGCAATGACTGCGACATTGATACACAATTCCCTAATAAATGCGAGAATGAAGGTTGCAATGGAAATTCTATATCAAAGTCTGGCTTGGATAAACTACTCTCTTGAATGCTTGAGTTGAGGTAGTCCAGAAAATCAATGAAGAAATTAAAACCTGACTCAAAATTGCAAACAAGGTGATGTGTGGAAAAGACAAAAGCATTACTGTATACCCCCTCCTTAGGATGAAATTGCTCTTTCAGCATGACAAATCTCCACAGGGGTCCCTCCTCAGGAAACTGTTTCATCAACTCCCTCTCAAACACAGTTAGCCACTGGTCCGATGTAGTTGCCTTTAGTTTAAGAAGAAATTCTGCAAAATCAGAGTTTTCTATCGCTTTGAATTCTTTCACTATTTTTTTTCGTCCTTGTATCTTGGTTTTCTTTCTAATTATCTTCATTCGAAGTATTTCATGTCTTTTTGTGAGATAAACCAAAGCCTTCTTTATCATATTGGGATTTAGGTAAATCCTTGACTTTAGTAAAAGCACATAAGCAGCTATCGATCCTCCATACTTGTGTAAATGATCCACAGAACTTTCTATTCTGCATAGCTTTCGTCCACTATTAGCCTCTTGTGATGATTCCGTGGGTGTTTCCTTATCTTTTTGTCGCTTCTTTTGCAAAAATCGCTTGTTAATGACAGCAAAAGCAGTGATTAAACACAAGGTGTAAAATGCTGTTAGGCCAAGCTCTAAGATATGGTCGTTTATCCAAACCGCAGTAGACCAGGCATAGCCTTCCTCCATCGTTCACCAAGAAACGAAGACTTAAGCTTAACAAACTTTCAAAAAGAAAATAAAAGTCATTAGTTACTAGAACTTTGAGATTCTGTGATCCACAGAAGATAAACTAGAAATGAGCTTCTTTATATGCGATAAACTAGCTCTTTATGTGGCAAATTTGAAGTTGAGCGACAGGTTGACCATTGTGT
This sequence comes from Anthopleura xanthogrammica, assembly GCA_964019055.1. NCBI lineage: Eukaryota > Metazoa > Cnidaria > Anthozoa > Actiniaria > Actiniidae > Anthopleura > Anthopleura xanthogrammica. The sequence continues at coordinate 8,171,341 of OZ025218.1, read as the reverse complement.
TGCAAAACTGTCCTCTCGTCCGCCATCTTGGACCAAATGGCCAAGGTAATGGTACCACAGGGATCCCAGCTTGGTTAAAGAGGCACTGGTAAAGACAGACATATGCCGGCAGGGGAATGATATTATATTTGTGAAATATGACATTATTCAAAAAGAATGGTTGCTTTATTACTTCATCACTGAGAAGGGAGTTTTCCGAGGCAGTTGCTTATGTTTGAGAATTTTTCTCCAGATTGAAATGGAATTACGATTTCTAGCCCCCCCCCCCCCCCCCATAAATTAGAACTGGTCCCTAACCACCCCATCCCATAAATTGAACCATCCATATCTCATGGTTGTAAGCAAATTTGAATATACACAAAGAAAGGGTGCATTTGAATTCTTTAATTATTGGCATTTGACATCAAGAGAGCATTTACACTAATTTTCATTTAAAAATAATGAACAATCACTCAGATATAAAGTCAATTTTCGCAGGCTTCATGACGTTTTGCAGTGATGTCATTTCTGTGTCACTATTTCAGATCAGCTGGTGGAAATATAGATAATCAAAAAGCCTTCTTTGATGTAATAAGATTTAGTACAAAAAACTGAATGTCTGAATGGTTTGATTGTTTAAGAGAGAGGATTTACAGTAGCTACATTAGCATTAAATATAAGCTGATTATTTTTGAGGGCAAGAAACAGGAACAATAAATCTACCCAATATTCATAAATTTATATCTAGAGAATAGTTAACACTGTGAACTGATGTTGTCTTGGGTAAAAACTCCATGAAAGCAGTGGCAGATCTAGGATTATGCAAGGGGATATAGAGGGTATTTACAGGTCAGGAGGTCAGGATAGGGGAAAACTGTGCAGCGTTCTTGAATATATGGACTGAGGCTGTTAGGCCAAGTTATTTTGAAGGCCGCAGGCAAATTATTGCAGTTATTCCACTAAGTCAAGACTCTATTCTGCATATCTATCCTGTTACATGAAGTACATGTATTGCGCTCAACTTGGCCATTCAATAGACCTTTTTAGCTTCGTATGCAAATTGCCCATTTCAGACCACATGACATTCCCTTGAGAAATGTTCTTTTGTTAAAATATTTACACATGAAAGAATCAGCTCCCAAGAGTGGCATCACATGGTCTGAAATGGGCACAACAAACAACGAAGCTGAAAAGGTCTATTGAAGACGATTTTCTCATATATTTTTGCTGCGCTTCGTCATACTGTAGTGTCTTCTAATTCAGTTCAAATTGGCCATCGTTTGATTAACTCTGTTTGGCAGCAACAGCATAGTACATCTCCAAAGGCTTGTTTACTTTCCAGTACTAGGTAAAACAAAAACAAATAAACAAAAATTAAGAATGTTAATCTTGTGAAACTGAAACTTGTGAAACTCCCCTCCAAGCAATACAAGGTGAAATGAGGAAGGGAGTATAACAGGGAGAAGGGAATTATGCATCTATGTTTCTTTTTGTTTTGACCAACCTTTTCATTCACATGCTCCAAGCTCATGGATCCTTGTAATTGCTAATAAAAAATGAAAATGTAAATAAGCAATATGCACTCAGTGTTCCAAACTTAAGTATCCCTTATAGCTGGGTTTCACTTGACATCATTTCCTGTCTCGTGCGGAATGTTCCTCAGCTGAATCACAAGTTTTCAATAGAATTCTTTCTGGTTGACAGCACATGGTGGTCAATGTTTGACCACCATTTGGAGCAGATAATGAGATTCAAAGACTTTTATCAGCTGATTGAAACCCAGCTATTGATTGTCGCATTTGTACATGTAGCACTTGGAAGATACTCCCTCTCCTTGAGAAGGGGAGAAAAAAATAGCCAGCTTCAGAGATATGCAGTATGCTTCACTTGTCACACACAAAGGTTTTAATGTGAGGCGCCGTGCTAAATGATCAATGATTCATAACAGGAAAAAAGAATATATTTAATTTAGCATGGAGCCTCATTATAATGAAACTGAAACCTTTGTGCATAACAAGCGATCAAGCAGATCTTGGACCACATGTATTACGAGGGATTAATCTATACACTATTGAGCTTTGATTCCCTCATGGCATACTTACTGTATACTGTCCTGGTGTGCTTGCAATATAGATGGTAAAATTTGTATTTTCAGTAAATGCTTCCTGTCCATTGCTGGTACCTATTGATTTAACAAAATACAAATACAGAAAGTTAGTTAAAAATATGAGTTTTTAAAGATTCAGTTTTAAGAGTGTAGTCTTTAGACTTTGTCTCATAAGAAAAAGGTTTAATTATTAGATAGACATATTGATTACCTTCATTTGTTTTTGATTCCAATGCAAGTCTCATTGCCAGATACTTTGCTAAATGGTCAACTGAAATCAAAAGTATACAGCTGTAGATTAGAAAGTTGATTAGGGGATCCAAGGTGGTTTATTAGCAGTGCACTCATATAGCACCTTTAGGGTCCAGGTTTGATTTCCTGAATAGGGATCACAATGTGAGTAGAGTTTTTTGGGTCTCTACATCTACCTTGATTTGAATAGACCCCTTGCAGCACTACAGAATGCAGCTCAATTTGGAGGACAAAACAATAGGCTTCCAATTCTCAGGATATTGAAATTCCTTTGTTTTGGTTCTCAAATTGAGCTTCTTTGACTTCACGTGCAAGGGGTCTATACAGTAGATTTACAAGTAATATATTTTTATTTCTTACCTGAAGCATTTGCTGTAGTCTTGATGTAACGAGTCTGTTGGGCCACTGTCTCCGGGTCATGGTCTTTGGGATGTGGCTTGAACACAAGCTCTATCTCCTGTAATAATGATTCAAAAGCTTTAAAGGGGCACTTGGATGAAAACGCCCCATATTTTGAAAGTCCGAATAGTTCAAGTATTTACGAATAATATGACTCAATCATGATTATGAAAACCAGATTGGCAAAAATTTTAGCCTGGGAGCCACTCGCAGTTGAGAAATTTTGGTTAAAAACTAAAAGAACAATAGGGTTGAGTAAATGACGTCATTTACTCACAATTTAGATGAAAAATATATATAATTTTTATCCGCAAATTTTGATTGTGAAGAAAATATGTCGCTTGGCTACTATTGGGGCCATATAGATTAGTTTAACCAAGTTTCAAGGCATTTCCAATTCTCATCGATTTTCATCCAAGTGCCCCTTTAAGATTTTCATCCAAACTGGCTTGCCATATGGGCTTTAATCACACGGTGACAATGTTTATTCCCATGAGAGCAAAAACCTTTGTTTGGAACATTCTGAAATGCCTCAAAGCAAGGGCAAGGGGACCCAAGGGATTTAAAACCTATTGTTTCAACCAATATGGCTGGTGCGTGATAAATCGAATGATAACCTAATAACAGTAACTGCAGAGAGAACTAAGAATTGTCTACAAGGCTAGGAGTAACATGTACTGTATGTACTTACACTAACATTATCACCAGCCTCTGTGTTTGCTTCACCAGTTGAATCTACTGTGTCTGTCGAGGGCAGAGAAAAGACATACATGTATAACACTTATATTAACTACAGAGATATAACTTTGGGCAACTTTGGCTGCAAATTTATGACGGGCCGAGTTCACTCCCATTGCAAGCAATAAAGAAATTCTTGTGTGAAAATACATTATGTCTGGTCATGGGAACTTCCTTATCCCTTGATTGGAATGAACTCAGCCTTTTGTAAGTTTGATTTACAAATGTATTAAAGTTTTACCCTCACAAAACGAGGATGATTAATTTTTTGCTCTGTTTCATCCAGATCTCCATACTTACTCTCACTTGCATCAGATTCATCAGATGCAGTCTTGGGTTTTTTACGGTTTGTTGGTGTGGATGTTCCTGCTTCACCTGGAGTAGTCTGTGCTTGGGCTTGAGACTGGTCTTCTGACGATCGCTTTCTCTGAAATACATAAATTATATGCTTCAAAACTATTTTTTCCATAATGATTATGGGATGTAGTTGGTTTTTTTTTTTTTGGTTTTTCACTGCTGCCAGTCAAAAATATAAAAGATACTGACTGATTAGTTTTGATTGACGGCAGCGAAAAACCAAATTTCAGCATGCAACTCGCAGTTACTGAGTTCATATGTTTATGAAAATAGCAGTAATATCTCAACTTACCACCCTTTGTGCTCTGTTTAATGCCTGTAATTTAAGTCCTTCTTCAATACTTGTGGTCAAAGCTTGCTGGTTATGATGCTTGTTTAGTCTCTGTAGGACTTTTTCCTAAGAATCAGCAAAAGGTGAATAAATATAACTGTAGTCCAACTGGGATCCTGTAAACTGGTGCCCTGTTTAACATAGCATCATTTGAAAAGGTTGTAACTGATGCAGATTTTACTGCAAAAAATCTAGTAGACTTACTTGGTGAGCTTCATATTCTTCTCTGTCTGGGTAAATCTACCATAAAAATATATATTTAGTAGAGTACAGTACAGACAAGACATTTTTTAGGATGATCTTGTACATCTTGTTGGTCCATTTTTTCAGATGCATGTAATGTGCATATGTGTAAAGTACTAAGGAACTCTAGGATTTAACACTATGTAAATTTTATGGTAATTTTTTTATATGATGATAATAATGATGATGAAGAAAATGATAATGCTGATAATGATGGTGACGATGATAGTGATGATGATGATGATGACTGATGATGATAAAGATGATGCCTGATGTCTTAATGAAATTACAACACCTACCTTAGCAATCAGGGCATCAAAGTTTGGATCTGGTCGCAGTGATCTTTTTGACACCAATTTTTTTCTACATGTTGGACATTCTTTGTTTCTGTTCATCAAAATAGTAGTGACTGTTAGGCAAAAACCCTGAGCCAAGAAGTTGTTTAGGACATTAAGAAGCCATTTTCTTAAAGAGACCTAAACTATAAATTAATTTACATTACAGTATAAGGTTCTGCACCATCACGTGATTGCACCCATGACAGGAGGCACAACAATAGAGCATGTTTCCCTGGGAAACTGAATTCTTTCTCATGTAAATCACATGAGCCTAGATTCATGAACTCATTCCTGCCTCTTGTCATGGCTTCTATCATGTGATGGTACAAAGCTTCTACAGGGCTCAAAATAATGGCCAGTCATATACTGGTCAAGATGTCCTGCATATTATATTTTATTTGTTTATTTTTTCGAATATGAACGGTCAACAAGTCTGTTCAAAACCGTATTTGACAGGTCAAGTACCAAATTTGGCCAGACAGACTCCTCTATACAGTAATTTATTAGGTACATGTACAGTCCCAGTCTCAGAATCCAAAACCTTGAACAGTTCCATCACCACAATTTCACCCTGGATATCTTACATATTAGTGGACCTGGGATATTCATGTTAACTTACCCACTTCTCAGTGCAGTAATGATACATTCTTGGCAAAATCTGTGAAGACACTGAAATGGAAATTTGAAATAGTGAAAATGAACTTCTGGACCAATTTTGTGTAATTTAAAAGCATGATATGAATGTTAATGTGATGCTTATCATACAGCAGGCATGATAACATAATTGATTAATATATAAAGAATAATAAATACAATATACAGTATGGGCACATCATTGGAGATACAAAATTAATTTTTAATAGGCAATGTGCATCAAAGCTCACAAAGCACTCTGGCAAAGTGAGTTCTTTAAAAATGTAACAGGGAAATCAAAGGAACTATCAGAAAAAAATTACTCTGTTATTTTTGTCTGCTGAAATCCTTTAATTTTCATTAAAAATGTTGAAGGAAAAATTGTCAGATGAATTTTTAGAGGAGCCAAAAAAGCATAAGAACTCACTTTCCCATCATGCTTTGTGCTATAATTTCGCGCTCATGCACATTGGCTATTGTTCACTGCCCTGACTAAGATAATAATCATAAGATATTAATCTTATGAACACTCAAAAATAAACTCCGAATACTAACCTCCTTTGTTGTCATGGTATTTTTCAGCATGTCCAGACAGATGGGACACATCAGTTCACTGTGCAGGCTACGTGGTGATATGGATATCTCTGTGTCATCTGTAATCGAGTCTTGAGGAGTGCGATGAAGCTCATATAGACTAAGCTCTGTGAATGTAGAAATAGAGTTAATAATAATAATAATAATAATAATAATAATAATCATCATAATAATAATAATAGTAGTTTATTTCTCACAATGGCAGAATTAACTGAATTACAGTGAGGTCAGCATGACATAGAAACGTTATACACTGTACATAACAAGGAAATGTCTACATTAACAGTAACAATGATAATTAATAATAAATAGTTAAATATAACTGATTGAATTAATCAGTATCGCATAGTGCAAAATGAAGAAAATCTATGCATCCTGGCCATTTTCATATCAATCCTCCCTGTCCCAGATATAAGGGAATACCTAAGGGTAGTTGAAGATCTAAGGGTAGTTGAGTGTTTTGTGTTATATATGTAACACTGCTGTAGTGGTAGAGTGTGGAAAGAACCTTCCCATTTTATTGATGCTGTGAACCAAACTCTGGGCTGATCAAAGTTAGAGCACCGATAACTCACAGATTGAACCCTGAAACAACCGAACCCCTCAAACTATACCCTCTGGGCTGATCAATCAGGGGATGGCTAACTGACAGATCTAACTCTGAAACAACCTCTGGGCTGGTCTATGTCAGATTTACACAGTATTTTAAAATGTATCTTGTTATACCAAAATGCAGCCAAATTTTCTTTAAAATTCAAAACGTTTTCTGGTTGTATTGACAATGAATGAGAGTATGAAAGAGAAAAGAAATTTGATCATGACACACAAAGAAACCATTTTTTTTTTACCAAAAACGAAATTATAATTTAAGCATCAAAGAAACCCAATAAATTCCCTGCCTTATCAATCTCAAATCATGTTAATACGAAGCAACAATGTTCAAGAAATTATACAGACACTTTCCTGTCAAGGAACGTGTTTTGTCTATCTAGATGATATAAAGGCGACAAAGAGCACAATAGAGGCATTAAAAACCTTTGAACAAAAAAATATAGAACGATGAAAACAAACCAGCAAGCAAGAATATGCTGTAAGGTTGACAATCAAATATATAAGCAGAATATCAAATAAAACGCGTAACATCAAAACGAAAATAAATTACTGTACAATGTAGTATCTAAAATGACATCCAGCCTTTCACTATTTTTGATCCAACCTACTGTAAGTTCTAGGATATAAAATTGTAATTTTTTGCCTTACCCCACGACTTTGGCTGTGGAACTTGAGGCCCTGATGTTTGTACTGACATACTGGCTGTTTTTTACGGCAATTCAAAGGGTTTTTTTGTAGTTATTTAGGGTTAAATGGAGAAAGAAATATCTTATGACCTCCCGACTTTGCTCTCTCTGATGTCCTGTCCCATCGTGCATTGCGCTCGAGTAGAATTTTAATCCACAGGAAGCCCAATTAATTTTATTTTTCAACAAAAAAGTCTCTAGGAAAAAAAATTGGAATAAAATAAAAATAAGATAAAAAACATTGCCCAAATGTTTTGATTTGAACCCCATGACGTTAACGTGTATATCGAAACATCTCAAGCTATATCGAAACAAGCGCTATCTTGAGTGCTTTCAGCGCTATATGAGATACCTGTTTCTTTCCACTACATTGTCTACAAGGAAGTGTCAAAAAAGCAAAATAAAAAATTTTGTAAGAAATATTTTGTCAAAGTATACATTTTTGCTTTATATTCCTTTCCATTATTTATCAGAATTGAACAAAAAATGCTTTGATTTTGACTAGTAAACCTGAGGGATTGATTAAATATCGATTGATTATCGATTTCCCGTAGGCCTGGTTACCAGATAGCTTTGTTTTTGTAGTCGTAAAAGAACCATTTTTTGTTTTCTTTTCCAAGAATTTCAGCAGAAATGCTTACTATTTGGCTCCAAAACTTGATGCAAAGCGTTCCAAATGCATTATACATAACCCATGAACTATAATTCTCTGAGCTTATGGCTTAAATCTAATGAAATTATTAATTTATGGGAGCTTTATAATTTCTAAGTGCTGTCATTATAAGCTTCTTCAAGCACAATTTGTGTCATGGATAGATATGAAGTAGTCAAAGTCATTGGAGCTGGTGGTGGAGGAAAAGTGCTTCTGGCAAAAGAAAAAGAGTCCGGAAAGTAAGTTTTTTTTTGGTGTAGAGATAGCTTTTTCCATGTACTTTTTGAATAGTTTGACTATAATTTTCTAAGTTGAATGTTCACACAGTGGGACCATAATGATTGATCGTAGACGTAGTAATCCACTTAATTAAGTTATAATTCTTTTCTTAGAATGTATTCACGAACTATTTGACGCTCTGAAATATATTTTTATTTGATAAATTAATGAATGTACAGTACTGTTCCTGGGTTCAATCCATTTACATTGTACTCTCAATTATATACTGCAAGAAATACCCCCTCCCCCCCCCCCCCCCCCCCCCCACTCCTGGTAAGTTAAATATTGACTGGTCCCTTTTTTTGTTTTTTTGTTTTAAAGACATGTTGCCATAAAAGAGATAACTCTAGACCCAAGAAAAAAGACAAAAACTAAAGAAGCAGTAGAAAAAGAAGCAAAGTAAGTATTATCTTTATCAGCTACTGTACAACCAATAGCATGTGCCTGTTGTGATAATGCACTCACCTCACACATTGAGGGTCTGGTTTGATTCTTGGACTCACCATTGAGTAGAGTTTGTAAGATCTCTTCCTCAAATCAAGGGTTTTTCTCTGGGTTCTCCAGTTTTCCTCCATCTGCAAAACCTACTGTATCAAGCTAAATTTTGATTTATAGTGTGAGTTAGCCGTGCCCTAACTTAGATCAGCCCAGAGGTTGTTTCAGGGTTCTATCTGTGAGTTATCAATGCCCTGACTTAGATCAGCCCAGAGGTTGTTTCAGGGTTCAATCTGTGAGTTAGCCGTGCCCTGACTTAGATCAACCCAGAGGTTGTTTCAGGGTTCTGTCTGTGAGTTAGCCGTGCCCTGACTTAGATCAACCCAGAGGTTGTTTCAGGGTTCTATCTGTGAGTTAGCGGTGCCCTGACTTAGATCAACCCAGAGGTTGTTTCAGGGTTCTATCTGTGAGTTATCAATGCCCTGACTTAGATCAACCCAGAGGTTGTTTCAGGGTTCTATCTGTGAGTTAGCCGTGCCCTGACTTAGATCAGCCCAGAGGTTGTTTCATGGTTTGATCTGTGAGTTAGCCGTGCCCTAACTTAGATCAGCCCAGAGGTTGTTTCAGGGTTCTATCTGTGAGTTATCAATGCCCTGACTTTGATCAACCCAGAGGTTCTTTCAGGGTTGGATAAGATCTGAAAATATGATTTGTGAAAATGCCTCCCTGTAGGAGAACCCTAGGCTCATAAGGAGAGGGAGGGAACCAGAGAATATCACTTAATCTTTCTGCGATGCAACAACAATGGAAGCAAACAGGTAGCTAATCTCTTAAAGTGACTATTCCTTATGACAGTGCTTGTATTTCAAATAAATGCTGCAGTGAGTGGTCCTAATATTTCCCAAGGGGTTCAATGGGCATTTTTAACTCAATTTTTAAAATAAAATTCACAGAATTCTGGCATCCTTAAAGCATCCTCATGTGGTGTGTATGCTGGAGTCATTCTTTGATGACAATGAAGAACAGCTTTTCATTGTCCAGGATTTTTGTGATGGTGGCACGCTGCAGGATTGCATTACAGCTGCTAAATCTGTGAGTGCTAAAATATTGTAAATGATAATATACAGTTGTATGGCTATTTCAAAAAAGCATGTTGATGAAGGTTTGGTTGCATACTGCATGTGCATGTTGCATACCAAGCCCAAAATGTGAATCCAATCAACAAAATTAAAGTTGTGCTTTACTTTCAGAAAAATACGCTTATTTCAGAAAGTCAGGTCATGCAGGTACATATCTATCTTAAATTTATTATCTATATAATCTTTACCCGAGGGAGGAATTTAAAACTGGAGAACCAGAAGAAAAACCCTTTGAAGCAAAATAGAGAACCATCAAGCAACTCTACTTATACAAAACATGTACTGAGCCCAGGTATTGAGCCTGGGTCGCATTGGTGAGAGGTGGTGCATTAGTGTTACAGACCACCTGTCACAATTATTATTATTTTACAACTGAAGGACACTTTTCTCTGTTGCTATTTACCATTCAGTAATATATAATTATATCTTTGGTTTGGTTTTAGTGGTTTGTACAAATAACCATGGCAGTTCACCACATCCATGCTAACAAAATACTACACAGAGACCTTAAGACTCAGAATGTTTTCTTGACAAAGAAAGGAGTTGCAAAGATAGGTAAGAGGACTAAATTCAGTTCGCTATTTTAATCATCATCATTATCATCATCATCATCACCACAACAACCACCACAACCAGCACCATCATCATCATCATCATCTTCACCATCATCACCGTCACCAGTGCCATTATTATCATCATCATCATCACTACCATTAACACCACCATCACCATCATTATTATAATTACCACCATCATCACCACAGCCACCATCATCACCATCACCATTATCACCACCATCATCACCATTATCATCATCATCATCACCATTACCATCATCATCATCATCGTCGTCGTCATTGTCATCATCATCTTCCTCACCACCATCATCATCATCATTACAATCATCACCATTACTATCATTATTATAATCTTTACCATCATCACCACCACCAGTGCCGTTATTATCATCAGCATCATCACTACCATTAACACCACCATCACCATCATTATTATAATTACCACCATCATCACCACAGCCACCATCATCATCATCACCATTACCATCATCATCATAATCATCGTTCTGGATTACCTTGCACTACCATCAGCTCTAATACGAACCATTTATAAATTATCATTCTGCGTCATCCTTAACCCCTAGTACCTCAACATCCAGCATCACAACCAAGCACAACCATGCACAACATCTCCATCATCTATTTTTCTGAATCTTGAAATACAATACTTCCCTAGGAGATTTTGGGATAGCTCGTACAATGGACAGTACAATTGACATGGCAAAAACTTGTTGTGGAACACCTTGTTACCTCAGTCCAGAACTCTGCCAAGACATGCCTTACAGTTCAAAGAATGATGTGTGGGTGAGTGAGTGTAACTGTAATTTCAGGTGCATCTATACAGTATGCAAGTCATGACCCCCAATCACACCTGACGTTAAGGACAGGCAATTTGATGGGGGGGGTTAAATCCCCAAAAAATATTGAGCAAGGTCTCGATCCTTAAAGGGGCACTTGGATGAAAACGCCCCATATTTTGAAAGTCCGAATAGTTCAAGTATTTAAGAATAATATGACTCAATCATGATTATGAAAACCAGATTGGCAAAATTTTAGCCTGGGAGCCACTCGCAGTTGAGAAATTTTGGTTTAAAAACTAAAAGAGCAATAGGGTTGAGTAAATGACGTCATTTAGATGCTGAAAAATATATATAATTTTTATCCGCAAATTTTGACTGTGAAGAAAATATGTTGCTTGGCTACTATTGGGGCCATATAGGTAAGTTTAACCAAGTTTCAAGGCATTTCCAATTTTCATCGATTCTCATCCAAGTGCCCCTTTAAAAAATATATCGTGCAACGTCAAATATGGCAAAAAAATATTGAGCGAGCTTATAAATTCGATTTCAAGATTTCACTTCTTTTGAACCAAATGGAATATTCGACTTTTGAAACTGTACACTGTACTGTAGCTCAGTGGATAGAGCATCCGCTAGCAACCTTCAGTTGTGGGTTCAAATCCTGCCAGGAGCTCGGATTTTTTTCCAAGAAAAAATTGCTTGAAGAGCAAAATTACATCATCTAATATACTTAACAATCAACAAAAACAACTAATAATAAATTATAGGATTATCTGAACAGATTTTGTTCTTTATTTCAGAGCCTTGGTTGCTTGCTCTATGAGTTGTGTGCCTTAACATATGCATTTGATGCTAATAATATCGTTAGTTTGTTTTACAAGATTGTGAAAGGGGAACCAGAGGTTAGTTATCTCATTTATGATTGATAAACATGATTTGCATATAATGATGAAATATGAAATGTATATTTGGTAGAGCATCCCACTAGAATACAGAGGGTCGTGGGTTCGATTCCCATCTGGGGCTCAGAATTTTTTCTGAGTCCATTCAGTATGGTGCAATCACATATACATTTCAATTATGATTACATTACTCTTACGAATTGGCATTTACACCCATTTTCATAATTAGGCGACAAACACAGCCCAAGACGTCTGGGGTTTTGGCTGCTGTCGATCAAAAATTTACTAGCTCAGACCATTGGAAATTTGATTGACGGAAGCCAAGAACCCAGACGACTTGGGTTGTGTAATTATGAAAATGGTTGTAACATGTTAGATTAAATTGACAAGGGAAACCAGAGAACCCAGAAAAAAACCCTTGAATCAAGGGAGACACCTAACAAACTCTACCCACAAGTGATTAGTACCCCAGAGGTGAGAGGTGAGTGCACTACTGCTACAGTACACCACCCTTGATTCCCTATAACACACTCCCAAGAAGATATTCCAATATTTTCTTCTTGAACCTATATTCACTATTTTTTTCTGCCTTGTATTATCGACAGGAAATTTCAGAACAGTATTCTCAATTTCTTCGTGAATTGATTCGTCAAATGCTGGCCAAAAAGCCTGAAGAGCGACCAAGGTATGCATATTACAGTATATGTAATCATAGTGATCAGGGCCGTAGCTAAGATGAGGCAAGCGAGGCATTTGCCTCAGTAAAATTTCACTCAGATATTATTTTTTTAATTTTCTTTAATTCTTTAATAAGAATGCAAAGAAATTCTATTCTTTTTCTTTGCCAGAATGTGCAAAATTGTATAATATAATAAATATGTTGCAAGTGCCTCTCATAATGCTGGTATCGCATTTCTGAGGGTCTGAATTTCATACCCCCAACCCCCCATGTGCTCCCGCCTATGGGGGTCGAGTGCCTCAGTAAACATTTAAGTCTGGTTACGGCCCTGGTGATGTAATACAGTATAGCTCATCATTTTTTCTTGTGTTTATGTTTATATAGTCTCCTTCGCAGCCGTCATTAGTTTCGGTCCCAGATCCTCCCGGGCCCTCTCCACTAAGAGAGAGAGGGCCTGGGAGGATCTGGGACCGAAACTAATGACGGCTGCGAAGGAGACTAATGTTTATAGTGCTGGAGCCATCTTAAACACCCCTTACGTTCAAGACCATCTAAGATTGTTCATCAAGGAAAAGGAGAATTTACAAGAGGCTTTGCTCGCAAGGTATGTTGGCATTTTACTTGCAATTTACCGCGAATTACTGCATATATGGATATTTTTGAGGTGGTCTAATGTATCCACAGGAATCCCGCGTGAATTAATGAAATTTCCGTGCCGAGATCAAACTGTCTTTTGCAACTGCTTGATTCCTTGACTGAATACTGTATTAGGTTTTGATTTTTCGTCTTTTCCTCAGAAATCACCTCAAGTCAGCAGCACTTCTCTCAAAGGGAATTACCCAAGATCCACAGCGGTCATCATCAGCAGTGGACTCCAGGCTCACTCCAGATCTCAACAAGTTAAGCAAACAACGAGCAAGGTCTGCTACTCCAACAAAAAACGTTTCTATGGCAACCGATGACGTCAAAAATGAAGAACCAAATGAATTGGTTGGCGGTGGTAAGTTGAACATGGGAGCATAATTACAAGCACAAGTTATGGGTATATATGCCGTAATGTCTACATGGATGCAAATCTGCTCACCAAGGTTTTGCTCTGAATTTTCTGTTTTTTGAACGATAACAAAGGGAGCCCAAACTAGGGATATGTGTTCACATCTTATCATTTAACACAACCCAACAAATTAAAAAATATATATACAAATAAAAGTCTATCTAAAATAATGTTACATGTAATCCAATATTTAAAAAAAACCTCCATATCGTATCAATACCCTGCCACAGTCTCTGGGCTGATCAAAGTCAGGACACGCCTAAATCACAGATCATTTGGAATTTAGCGTGAAAGGTTTTGCGGAACAAGGAGAACCAGAGAACCCGGAGAAAAACCCTCAAATCAAGGGAGAGAGCTAACGATCTCTGCTCACACTATAATGTGGTGCTGAGTCTGGGAATCCAACCCGAGACCCCAGAGCTGCACTACCGCTGCACCACCCTTGATAACTAGCTTACTATTGAACTGGAAGTTAATTTTTGCAATTGATGGTTGGTTTAGGTTAGTAAGAGAGACAGATAAACAACGCGGATAATAACTCAACATTATCTTTTTCTTTAGATCAAAACAAAGATGAGCAGAGTGACAGTGATTACTCGGACGATTTTGATGAACTAGCTGAAGAAGAGGCCTCTTACTCAGATGACTTTGAGGAAGATACGGCTTTAAACGGGACGATGAAAAAGCCTTTGGGAGCTTCCTCGAGTCCCTCTGGACCCGAAGACACCGAGGGCGGGATTGACATTGAATACCCTGATGACTTTGAGGAAGATTCAGATGAAGAAGAGGTTGGTCATCCCTTGACCATTGTTTATGGCGTTATAGACCCCTTGCAGCACATCAGAATGCAGCTCAATTTGGAGGGCAAAACAATAAGTTCCAATTCTCAGGAGATTCTTTTGTTTTGCCCTCCAAATTGAGCGTCTCTGACGTCACGTGCAAAGGGTCTATAGGCATTTTCGGCTTGGGCGTAATGTTTTCTCATTTCAGATCACTTGTCATTCCCTAGAGTATCATTTCTTTGTTTAACGGTTGCGCATGAGAAGACACATAAATATGGATAGAACTCAAACAAAGAATTTTATTCTCAAGACAATACTACCTGGTCTGAAATGGGAAAACATTACGTCCAAGCCGAAAAGGTCTATTAGAATATAAATCTGCGATGACTGGAAGTTATGAATCAAAACCATTGTATAACTAGTACTGATGTAGTATGTTGAGTGAGCTATCTGTGCGGTAATCGGTAATCGGTATCGGTATCGGTATCGGTATCGGTGTTGTATGTGAGTAGAGTTTCTAGTTGGTTCTCTCCTGTGCTTCGAAGGGTTTTTCTCCGGGTTCTCCGGTTTTCCTCCCTCCACAAAAATCAGCTTCTAAATTCCAATTCGATCTTGGAACGAGGACCACAGGTTTGTTATCCACTGGCTATTAAGTGCTACCCTCATAAAAACAAGGACAACTTGTAACATAGAGAGTGGGCAAAACGGCATGTCGTACCATGGTAACTTAAGTCAGTTTATTTACCTGGTTTATTATTAATCGTCTGTAGGTTTTGGATAACATTTTGGCCAACGCGAGAGCTGCGCAGGAGGCCGAAGGTATAATCAGACTTGTTTTTTTTTCTTTTTAAAGTTCATTATATAGAATATGTCTTGTTGTTTTTACTGCCTGCAGAGGAGGATGTTGTTGAAGACAATGTTGAGCCTGGTTCCCGCAGACAACGTCTCAAAGAGTAAGTAATTTTTCATTTTATCATCACCACCATTACCATCATCATCATCATCATCATCATCATCATCATCATCATCATCATCATCATCATCATCATCATCATCATCATCATCATCATCATCATCATCATCATCATCATCATCATCATCATCATCATCATCATCATCATCATCATCATCATCATCATCATCATCATCATCATCATCATCATCATCATCATCATCATCATCATCATCATCATCATCATCATCATCATCATCATCATCATCATCATCATCATCATCATCATCATCATCATCATCATCATCATCATCATCATCATCATCATCATCATCATCATCATCATCATCATCATCATCATCATCATCATCATCATCATCATCATCATCATCATCATCATCATCATCATCATCATCATCATCATCATCATCATCATCATCATCATCATCATCATCATCATCATCATCATCATCATCATCATCATCATCATCATCATCATCATCATCAAGGGAATAATAACATAACCAATACTAATAAAACTACATCGTGCGCGCACTTTCAATCTGCATGCGCGCGCACTTTATTTTAAAAAAATTGACCATTCTTCGGCATCGGCAAATAATTGCTTGCTCGCCGCTAACAAATCACGATATTTTGCTCAACCTCGTCCAATAATTGCTTATTATTCTATCGGTGTAGACAAGTGATTGGTGCATTAGGAGAGAAAGTCTTCGAGGAAGTCTGCGGACAACTGGAAAACCAAAGCCTTGAAAAGACACTGGCAGAGCGGTAAGTTGCTTACAAAACCTCTATTCTCGGCAGTCTCACTAGTATGAATGTATGAGAATCGATTAGGATATTCCTCTGACATCTCATTCAAACTTGCTGAGGTCGTACTGTATCCAGCGCACTTCAAGTACACTGTCATTGCATGCTGTACTTCCTTCCACCTGCGGTTACTCTCCTTATTTTCTTATTTCCCACCCTTCCCTCCCTCGTGCTGTTTTGGTCCTTTCGAGAGCTCCGCCAGGTCTGCTCCCATTCTCATATATGAGTAAGTGAGACGCACGAGAATAGTTCACTATTTAAAGATGGATGTATTGTGTTATCATCTATTTTCATCTTAAAACAAGAGGAAGCTGGGGAAAGTCAGTTTGGAATGCAAATTTTTTAAATCGGTCTCCGTATAGTCTCCTTCGCAGCCGTCATTAGTTTCGGTCCCAGATCCTCCCGGGCCCTCTCCACTAAGTGAGAGGGAGAGTGGAGAGGGCCCGGGAGGATCTGGGACCGAAACTAATGACGGCTGCGAAGGAGACTAGTCTCCGTAAGATGATAATTTTTTTTACCTTATCTATAAAGTGCACCTGATACAATACTTTCTGCATCGATTCTACATGAGAAGTGACTAGTTAAATAGTCAAATATTTCTTGATTTAAGTGTTGCGTCTTTAAGATATGAAGGTTTATACTTCCAATATGTTAATGACTGTGATGTCACCGCAGGCTTCATTAAATATACAAACTTTAACAGGTTCGCAGAAATAGTATTTAAAAAGCATTATCATTATACTCATGGTTTCCACAATGTTTACAGTAAATTTGGTGTCTCATAATGGCCAGTGTTTAATATTTATATGTAAAACAAATACATTCAAAAGCCTGGGGTGACGTCACGGTCATTAACATATAGTATAAACCTTCATATCTTAAAGACGCAACACTCAAATGAAGAAATATTTTACCATTCAACTATTCACTTCATGTTGAATCGATGCAGAAAGTATTGTATCAGGGGTTAGGTGCACTTTAATAAAACTAATTTTTATCAATGATGCTTCCGCCAAGAGAATGACTCATGTCTTTTTCTTGTTTTTTTTTCTAGACCTGAGTTCGAGAAGGTTCAATCAGAATCCAGCATGCTGGAGACCTGTTACCTCGTTAACGAATTATTCATCGATAGTGCACGATCGAACAAGGAGAGCTAGCTGCATGGCAATAGTATGCATACATCCATACATCAAATAGTATTCTGGGGTTAGTGATATTTTAGGCGAAGAGCTAGTTAAAGGAAAAATCAAAGTGCGAGGGGAATTTGGGAGAAATGAAAGGGAAAAGGGTAAAAAATGGACATTTTCTCCTTTCTTCCTATCTTTTAATTGCGGAATCAAGGGTGGTGTGGTCAACTTTACTTTTATCTAAGTTGCTCTCCCTGTGGTGTGGCAAGCAGTAGTACACTCCCCTCTTACTCCCCTCTCACATCTGGAGTCTCGGATTCGATTCCTGAACTTGGCTTGGTCTCTCTAGATTCGAAGGTTTATCTCCGGGTTCTCCGGTTTTAAATTCCAATCCGATCTGTGAGTTAGCCGTGCCCTGACTTAGATCAACCCAGAGGTTGTTTCAGGGTTCTATCTGTGAGTTAGCCGTGCCCTAACTTAGATCAACCCAGAGGTTGTTTCAGGTTTCTATCTGTGAGTTAGCCGTGCCCTGACATAGATCAACCCAGAGGTTGTTTCAGGGTTCTATCTGTGAGTTAGCCGTGCCCTGACTTAGATCAACCCAGAGGTTGTTTCAGGGTTCTATCTGTGAGTTAGCCGAGCCGGACTTAGATCAACCCAGAGGTTGTTTCAGGGTTCTATCTGTGAGTTAGCCGTGCCCTGACTTAGATCAGCCCAGAGGTTGTTTCAGGGTTCTATCTGTGAGTTAGCCGTGCCCTGACTTAGATCAACCCAGAGGTTGTTTCAGGGTTCTATCTGTGAGTTAGCCGTGCCCTGACTTAGATCAACCCAGAGGTTGTTTCAGGGTTCTATCTGTGAGTTAGCCGTGCCCGGACTTAGATCAACCCAGAGGTTGTTTCAGAGTTCTATCTGTGAGTTAGCCGTGCCCTGACTTAGGTCAACCCAGAGGTTGTTTCAGGGTTCTATCTGTGAGTTAGCCGTGCCCTGACTTAGATCAACCCAGAGGTTGTTTCAGGGTTCTATCTGTGAGTTAGCCGTGCCCTGACTTAGGTCAACCCAGAGGTTGTTTCAGGGTTCTATCTGTGAGTTAGCCGTGCCCTGACTTAAATCAGCCCAGAGGTTGTTTCAGTGTCGATGAAATTTGAAGATTTTCGTCTTGAAGATTTGAACTTGCTACCCTTTTCTCCGATCCCTGGAGAGGGGATTAGCGCAATTGATGGCGCAACTGAGTAAGAATGACACTTGACAAGACGCCAGGATGCAGTTGTCCTCTTGAAGTTCGCTCTATGTCAATAACGCCGGTGGTGTTAATCATATCGTGACGCCGCCTAAAGTTAAATATTGTGCAGACAAATGGTTGAAAATCGACCTGCAGCTGGTTTTGGAGAAGCGTCAAAAACCTCGCGACGCGCGAAATAAATTATTTTTAATCATCTGAAATTTATCCCTAATTTTTGATATACATAATCATCTGGAACTAGCTCTTAGTTTCATCAGGATTCAGACAATGAAGGTAAATTTAAGTAGTTTTTTTTGGTATTTGTTCCGAAGTTAACGTTTCTCGGGGGGGAAAAGGAAAAAAATAATTGGTGGAGGTGGAGGAAGGGGCTGGGAGCGAGTGTAGAAATATTAGTCTGATAAACAAACCCGCATAAAATATCACACTAAAATCATTAGGTTTATCAAGTCTTGGAATGTGTAAGCGAATACTGACTGATTACTTAACAGGCTTTGAAAAACCGTAAAAATTAAAGATAATTTATGGTGTTGGGGGAGGTTTTCCTTAGACCCCATACATTATTATTTTTGCGACTTTTGTTTTCTTTTTCCCTGAGAATCAATTAGATTAAATTTGCACTAGGCCCCAGTACCTTCCTCTACCTCGGAAGGACTAACATCGATGGTTTTTGTGAGCAGTTGGAACCGGAAGTATATATTACACAACTTACTAGTAAAACCTTTTCTATTTTGACTAGTACTAGCTAGCATGCTGGATCCTGTGAGAATCCCGCAGTTAAAATACGTGGGCATTCTGCCCAACTTGCGCATGCATGGAAATTCATCAACCTCCAGCCGTGCGTCTTATTCAAATGACGTTTATGAAGCTACCTTACTGCGGGAACAGTTGGCGTTTTGTTAAGTTTATGATTAAACATTTTTCGTTTGCCAGCGCAAACCAGCTGTTTTTGAGGCTGATCAAGGAAAAATCTAGAACTTTCTTCAAGAGAGTTTCAAATGAAAGATAATCATTTCTAAGTTCAGTTATGAAGTTCAGTTCCTGAATATTTTGCGTCACGAGATTGTTGCCAGTGTTAATTTTCTCGTTGAGTCTGAGCATTTGAATTGAGGCGAGTAGGACGAGAAGAGGTAGGCTCCATACTTTAATTAAAACCCGTAGACCCTGATATATAATTGTTGATGTTGAATGTAGCGTTAGTTCGAGAGGAAATATATTACAGTCAAAACGGCTCAAGCGTACCCCCTAGACTCCATTAATGATATCATTATTCGAATATTGAGCTGATTATTCACTCTGAGTTTTCATTCATTAAAAAATCCGAAGATTCCAAACTTTACATTCATTTCACAACTAAAGTTCTAAAGGATGGCCTTTCTGGGGAGTTTTTCTACCTTGGCATGGCAATTGTTGAAGAATCGAATCAAAACTCAAGTAGATAACTTATTTTCAAGTTTGGAGTCAGAGTGAATAATGAACTCTATATTCGAATAATAAATTCATTAATGGATTCTAGGGCGTACGCTTGAGCTGTTTTGACTGTAATGAATGGAAGATTAACTCTGTAAATGGCTTCAAACTCCGCACTGCTTGCTCGCAACTTTTTGCTAGTTAGTGTTCAGTTGTTGACAATGAGGAGATAGATCGATCCAAGCCCACAACAGTATGTTGCCCAGAATCCGGCCAGGGAAGGACGGGTGGCGTAGCGGTGAGAGCGCTCACCTCTTACCACGGCGTCCCCAGTGAGTAGAATTTCTAGTTGGTTCTCACATGTGCTTCGAGAATTTTTTTTCCAAAAGGGTTTTTCATCCAGCAATATTTTTTTCTAGCACTGCATTTATGAGCCTTTGCACTTTAACAAATACTCGTTCTACGGGAAAAATATGTTTAATTAGAAGACATGAAAGCATTGAAAGCGAAATCTTGTGCAAGATTTACACAGCTCGTATTCTTGTAATACTTCGCTTTCTTTTAATATTTTTCGTGTTATAATAACCTTGTCCCTTAATTATGCTAAATATCATGGAAGTCTCTTAGAGATAGACTTGCCATAAGTCGTATTCTCTGTGTTTGTTTGTGGGGCGCGATAATTTTTTAAATAGGGAGCGCGAGGCGAGCCTTGAGCGCGTGAAGTTTTACTACACAGTTCTGAAAAAGCTTAATTTTTTTAAATGACCGCAGAGGAGTATCTAGGATTTTGCCTTAGGGGAGGCCCAAAACCCGTTTTCAGAACATCAACTAAAAACGGCCAACCATGCAAAAAAATGGCCAACTCAAAAAACGACCAACCCCCCCCAAAAAAAACGGCAAACACGAGGGGGCGCCGGCATTAATACCAGAGGGGACATATATAATTTATTAAATTCGCCAAAGATGTTAATAACTATGTCACATTTCCAATTACCCAATAGAATTTCAATATATACCTGAATAACATACCAAAAACATGATTAACTCAATTTGTTATTTTATTTCAGAATTAACTGCCATGACAACTAATCCATTGCTGACCATATGATTTGGTGTTCAAATCAAACACCTGTTCAAAGATTAACTTATATATATCGATGGAGAAACTGCTTATTTATTAACCAAGGCGGAGTACTCAACTTCCAAGAAGCTACTTCAGTGAAACCCTATATTTTCTTCTTCAAAACTGTAAGTATAATAATTTTGCAATAAAAGTAGATGTTTTGAAATGTTTTCTTTTTGCGGTAAAATGAGAGAAAAAACGCCGCAAAATAATACTCAGTACTGGCTTGCCGAAATATCGTAAGATTAAAGAATTCTTACGCAAAATACTGAATGCAATAATATGTTTCGTTTTGTTTCTGATTATTGTTGGTGTTCGAGTGCGAATTGAAAAATCGGAACTAAGAGAGAGATAGAGAGAGAAAGAGAGGGAGAGAAAGGGAGAGAGGTTTCGATCGGTAAGCAAATTTCGGAATATAGTTTCTCTGAACTCAATTATTAATTTGAGTTTTTGTTGTTTAGCTTTTGGAGTTCGAGTTTTCGTAATTCGTCTTTTTCAATTCATAATATCGCACACTGAGTTGGAAAGAGAAATAAGAAACGAAGATTAAAATATTAAGAATTTATAATTTAGAAGAAAGCTGGAAGGGAATGGAGGGAAAGGAAATGAAAAAAAAAAATGATGAAATTTTGTCCCAAGAGCTCAAAAAAACAAAAAAAAAACAACAACAAACAAACGAAAAAATAAAAAAAAAACAAAAAAAAAACCCCGAAACAACAGCTGTAATCTCGAACGGGACTGAACCAAAAGAACGCTCGACGTTGTACATCAGTGACCACACCATCCTTTACCTGAAGTCTCAGCCTAATATTCGCGAGCATCATTTTTCCACCACTTGTTTTCTAAAGTGAATCTATTTTGTAAAGAATAGCTAACTTCCAGCAATTCAACCTTAAAAGCATGATAATACAACATCCTCATTAAACTTAATTTAGAGAAAGAGTTTCAATCTCCAGCTAATGGATAGCAATTTGAATAATTTCAAAGTTTATGTCAAAATGTCATTCAAAAAAACATTTATGAGAGTTCCAAATTAGTGACAGGATTAAGTTGGTTACGAGAAATTTGTTTATTTAGACGAAAACTAACTTAAACGTGGCAAGATTCTAATCTGTATTTAAAGATATCGATCAGGAAACGAGTAGTATAGCCCTGTAGGATTATCTGTGACGTTGTGGCAGATGAAGTGATAAGACTGACCAACACTTTAATGGGTTTATAACTCAGAAAGGAAAATACTCTTAATAAATATCCGAGAAACGAGAATAACTTGGAGACAGTTTTAAAATACTACTATTTTGATTGACAGCGACCGCCAGAAAGCTTTTTAGGTAGAGTTAGTGAAGAGGTTTTAATAGCATTTTGGAAACATTTTCCTCTCAATCTGACATATTGTCATAAAAAAACTGAAGTCTTCAATTAAAACGAGTCTAAAGGATGGTAGCGAAGTGTATAACTGCTCATTTGGTAACACTTTCAGTGAGTTTTTTTGGTGTAGCATTTTGAGTAGGTTAAAGGCGAGAAACTTTGAACTTGAGGTAAGTTGTGGTCCATATTATTGAAACCGTTGAAATGCTGATCCACTTATTGACATTTTAGCGTAAAACTAAGCAGTTTCGTGAAAGTATAAAATTGTTTATGAAAACACTTATATTATATGTACGTCTGTGTTTCAACTGGATCAAGCTACAAATATTTTCAACTTATGTATGTCACTCGAGAAGGGTATCAGAATTTATATCACAAGCGATAACATGATAAAAAAATTTGTTTTTTTCCTGAAAAGTTTGAATTGAAACTGAGATATCGAGTAATTCACTAATAACTTTGCGATATATAGTCATTATTAAGCAAAAGAATGAAATATAAGGATAACTATGATAGAAAATTCACAACAGATCATAATGAAAAATTGTCAATTTTCCATACTCTCTAAAATGTTGTCAATCTTCAATATCCTAGTGTTTAGTTTTCTCATATTTGTGAAATATTAAAGCGAAAGAAAGATGTAAAGAAAGAAATATAAGAAGAATGAAAGTGAGAGGGAGAGAAGAAGGGGAAGAAAGAGGGGAAGAGATGGATGGGAAATCTTCAACCAACTTTGTGGACCGTTTCTCAGGCTGCCCTTGCATGCTACCAGACGAATTTTTACCCGTTCAAAACGTTTTACGCTTACTGTTCTGTATACGAGGAACTGTGCTATCTGGAAAAAAAATCAAACATCTAACCGGGCTATTCATAACGAAATTCAGAGGCTCTGGGTAACCCTAAACTTCTATCGAATTTCAACGGTTGTTGAAAATACCATAGCAACGAGCTCTGATTGGTCAATAGGATAAACAAACATACCAACGGAAACCAAGCAAGCCAAATCAACTAGAACAGTTATATATATTCGAATCTTGAATCAAATCCTATTTCCATTTTTCGAACATATAAACTTTTGCAAATAGAAGACGTAAACACGTAAGAAAGGTTGAGCCGACATTTTATAGTCAGCAATCATGAGCATGTGCTTTGACGACCTGGTCCGAGATTCTGGCTTCCGGTCAGTAGGGTTTCCCAGGGCCTACGATTTGGCTAATGAGTAGGGTCTGAGAACGAGAGAGTTGGTATTCTCCAGCTGATCTGAACGTAGAAATGACGTCACTGCAAAACTGTGGTGTCATGAAGCCTGCGAAAAAAAAACAAAAAAACATGAAGCCTGCGAAAATCGGCTTACAAAAATTTGTATCTGAGATCAATAAATCTAGATTTCCAAGAGAAGTTATTGATATTTTATATGAAAATAAAATAAAGAAGCAACCGTTTCCGGAGTCTTCTGGCTACTAAGGATGACACCTCAGTTTTGCAATTTTTCTCGATTCTGATTGGATAATATTTTTGATCAGATCAGCTAGCTACTACCGTACCATGCCCTCTCAACCATTGCTGATCGAAGCGCGCAATGCATTGTGGGGGGAATAAAACCTTCTAGAACCTTTTATATTTTTAAGCCTTGTATTTTTCTATCATATATTAGACTTACATTAACTCCAGAAGCGAACCACTCATCGTGGGGGTCTATATACTGATTCGGTTAAATACAGGAAGGTAAATATATAGTTAATAATAGTTGAATATTGAGGAAGTACAGACATATATAAAGGACTGCGTGGATTTGACAAAATAAACTCTATATACTCTATATAATTTTTTAGCGATGAATAGCAAAACAGGAAGTAAGTCCAGAGTAGGCTGGATTCAAATCTAAAAAATATTGCTGTGTTCCTTGATTATAGAGATTACAAACTGGACTAAGCTCGACCACTTATATATCTAGTTGTGCCGTGTGCTTGCTGTAAGTCTGTACCGTATTTCCCCCCTCATACGATAACCATTCTTATGGGAAGCCATTTCAATGTTACAGCATCTCGTACCGTGTTCATGCTGTAAGTCTGTACCGTATTTCCCCCCTCATACGATAACCATTCTTATGGGAAGCCATTTCAATGTTACAGCATCTCGTACCGTGTTCATGCTGTAAGTCTGTACCGTATTTTCCCCCTCATACGATAACCATTCTTATGGGAAGCCATTTCAATGTTACAGCATATCGTACCGTGTACAAGCTGTAAGTCAGTACCGTATGTTTCCCACTCATACGATAACCATTCTTATGGGAAGCCATTTCAATGTTACAGCATCTCGTACCGTGTACAAGCTGTAAGTCAGTACCGTATGTTTCCCATTCATACGATAACCATTCTTATGGGAAGCCATTTCAATGTTACAACATCTCGTACCGTGTACGTGCTGTAAGTCAGTACCGTATGTTACCCACTCATACGATAACCATTCTTATGGGAAGCCATTTCAATGTTACAGCATCTCGTACCGTGTTCATGCTGTAAGTCTGTACCGTATTTCCCCCCTCATACGATAACCATTCTTATGGGAAGCCATTTCAATGTTACAGCATCTCGTACCGTGTTCATGCTGTAAGTCTGTACCGTATTTTCCCCCTCATACGATAACCATTCTTATGGGAAGCCATTTCAATGTTACAGCATATCGTACCGTGTACAAGCTGTAAGTCAGTACCGTATGTTTCCCACTCATACGATAACCATTCTTATGGGAAGCCATTTCAATGTTACAGCATCTCGTACCGTGTACAAGCTGTAAGTCAGTACCGTATGTTTCCCATTCATACGATAACCATTCTTATGGGAAGCCATTTCAATGTTACAACATCTCGTACCGTGTACGTGCTGTAAGTCAGTACCGTATGTTACCCACTCATACGATAACCATTCTTATGGGAAGCCATATCAATGTTACGGCATGTCGTACCGTGTACGTGCTTAATATCGTACCAGTTCTAGTAACTAGAAAGAAAAACCGTTCTCTAAAGAATTCATACAGGAAAGACGCGCGCCGATAATATTTTTATTATCTTTCACCATTCTAATGCAAATAAATAATATTTAACAGCTTCTATAACAAATTTTGTGTATAGCTGGCATCGGCATTACAGTACTTAATTCCTTTGCTGGGGTGAGAAGAAAAGAGCGGCTTTTGAGGGACGTTTTTGATCTGAAACTACGATCGATAATCATAGCATTAAGTACATAAAGATTTCAAAAATGATAGACTTTTTTACTTATTGAATTGCGTAGAAGTTGAAAAGAAGAGGCACATCTGAAAGAAAATTGAAGCGCGGGTTAATTTTCTTTGATAAATGAATGTTTATATGTTTCTTACTTAGTGGTTTTGTAAGCATTAGCGAAAATATAAGTCTCATAAACTCATAAATTTGAGGTTTTGTTCGGATGAAATTAATTGAACCGCAAACATTAAGAAACTTAATTTATTAGCCCTACATGTTATTAATTGGTTATATAGCTTCTAAAATCCAGCTGCTTTTTGCATCCTTCCTTCCATCCATTTATTCATCCATCCATCCATCCATGCATCCATGCATTTATCCATGCATCCATGCATTTATCCATGCATCAATTCATTCATCCATCCCCTTCTATGCAATAGTAATCTGTTATCTCATATTGTCTGCAGTTTTATTGTTTATTCAATTTAATGAGCTAATTATCGGCTTAAAACTTAAATCTCCAACCAATCAGAAGACAAGATATTTCGATTTCGCGCCATTAATCATAAGCAGACGCGTCCGCGTCGTCAAAGGGAGCGACAAAGTTACAAATTTCGATCGATTGAATCCAAACATCTTACGTGGAAAAGGAATTATTGTTTTACTTCCAGGTGATTCTCAGGAACCAACTTTACTCCTTCAAGCTCAAACAAGCCAAGAAAAAGGTACGATTTAAAACTTAAAAAACAATGGTTCGCTTAAAACTTTTGAGAAATCTAGACTCGGACACCAAGCATTTAAGCTTGGCGTTGGAAACATTTTAAGAATTTTAAGTTGAAGATAAAGAAGTTCTTTCTTAATTTTCTTTTTCTTTTGAAATAGGGTTCAAAATTTAAGCATTTGCTAGATATAAAACTCTTAATTCACAAGGTACTAGCTAGCGTTCTACTCTAAATAATTACATTCCAAATATCTATATTTGACTGTCTGAAAGTTGTTGATGAACATTGATATTTGTGTCAGGTTTCAACGTTTTCCCCTTCCACAACGACTTGTTAGATAAAACTTACAGTATTGGCACTTGCCAAGATTATGTTGGATGCAAGCGCTCAGGAAAATACCGAAAAAAATACACTTTTTCGGTGAAATTTATACCTTTTATTAGTACTTTCCAGTCAGTATTATGGTCGCATAAGGTAATTTGATAAGGGGTCAATAAATGGTCGAACTTCTAAGGTTATGCTTCCCCTTGTTGACACGTGTCGTTTTAACGTATTAGACCGAAAGAAAGCAGAGCATATTTAAACCTAAGTCTAATAGCTGAAATGATTTAAAACTGGCCTGTAGGAAGCCTCTTGACGGATCTAATTCTTTTTAGCCCTTTAGTGTAGGTCGTGTATCTCATTCTTAGACTTCTCCGCATTAATTTTGGGATTCAGTTAAAATTGACATAGTATTGTAGGGAACCCTGTGGATCGCGCAGAAATGACCCAGGAGAGACTGGAGAGGAGGATTCCCAACTAACAGGACACCCAATCCAAATAAAAAGTCATCATAGAGAATTATATTGAACTCTTGTATGATAAAGCAAATGCATTAGAAATCGAACTCAAATACGGTGACAGATAGGAAGATTAATAATGTAGAATTTGAATTCAAAATTTTTGTTTGGTTGACCCAAAGGTGTTCAATCTAATGCACCGCCCTCGTTACCATACGTGAACCAAAGGTGTTCAGTCATATTCCTACTACGCTTTATAATCTCTAATGCACCGCTCTCGTTACAACACGTGAACCAAAGGTGTTCAATCATATTCCTACAACACTTTGAAATCTCTAATGCACCGCCCTCGTTACAACACGTGAACCAAAGGTGTTCAGTCATATTCCTACTACTTTGAAATCTCTAATGCACCGCCCTCGTTACCATACGTGAACCAAAGGTGTTCAGTCATATTCCTACTACGCTTTGAAATCTCTAATGCACCGCCCTCGTTACCATACGTGAACCAAAGGTGTTCAGTCATATTCCTACTACGCTTTGAAATCTCTAAGGGTCCTCTAACGCACCGCCCTCGCTACCATACATGAACCAAAGGTGTTCATTCATATTCCTACTACACTTTGAAATCTCTAATTAATGCACCGCCCTCGTTACAACACGTGAACCAAAGGTGTTCATTCATATTCCTACTACACTTTGAAATCTCTAAGGGTCCTCTAACGCACCGCCCTCGCTACCATACATGAACCAAAGGTGTTCATTCATATTCCTACTACACTTTGAAATCTCTAAGGGTCCTCTAACGCACCGCCCTCGCTACCATACATGAACCAAAGGTGTTCAGTCATATTCCTACTACACTTTGAAATCTCTAATGCACCGCCCTCGTTACAACACGTGAACCAAAGGCGTTCAGTCATATTCCTACTACACTTTGAGATCTCTAAGGGTCCTCTAACGCACCGCCCTCATTACCAAGCAGTAACACACGTGAACCAAAGGTGTTCAGTCATATTCCTACTACACTTTGAAATCTCTAATGCACCGCCCTCGTTACAACACGTGAACCAAAGGCGTTCAGTCATATTCCTACTACACTTTGAGATCTCTAAGGGTCCTCTAACGCACCGCCCTCATTACCAAGCAGTAACACACGTGAACCAAAGGTGTTCAGTCATATTCCTACTACACTTTGAAATCTCTAAGGGTCCTCTAACGCACCGCCCTCGTTATCAAGCAGTAACACACGTGACCTAAAGGTGTTCAGTCATACTACAATTTGAAGGTATTTGAAATCTCTAATGCAGCGCCCTCGTTATCAAGCAGTTACAATGCACATTGTTAATAGTCTACCCGACACTTTGAGATCTCTTGCCAACATCATGAAGTGTTGAGTCATACTTCTTCCCACCACACTCGTAATGACTTAAGTTTATATTTGCATCCTCGCCATGAGCTTGAACTCCAATCCCACACTCTTCCTACGTAGCTATCATAATCACATCTAAATCTGTTATGCTTCTGAACCACTTAGACAATGCTAATCATCAGGGGTAGTTTGTCTCCGAGAGGTCTTGGTCTTAATATAATTACCAAGATATCAATCAAAAATAGCTCGTCTTATCTTCCGTCCACCACATCTATATCCTCATCACATCCCGCAGTAAGGGACTTGTGTCGTGCAGGGAATAGCAAGGGGGCAATTTTGGTTTTGTAAAGAGTACGAGCGTCTATCGAAAGAGTGCTTCACTGGCTTCGATCTAGGACCAAAAAACCGCAGTAGAAGTACGTGAGTTCTATAACTGGAAAGAGTGTAAAGTTTATTTAAGTAAGTACCATTTTTTTTAACGTGATATTTTAATTTGTGTTGAGTATACGCACGTACGAACGGAAGTCACTCTTAATCCATACGATTAATTTACAATATAGACTCAAATATACTCTCGTACAAAACACGAACTTAGAAAATATATAAGGAGAAAAATATATAATTTGGATTTTCAATCTCATGTGTTCATCATGTAGTTCAGAACAAACAGAAGTCAAAGAAATTCTTACGTAAGCCTCTCACATGCATATATAGAGCGCGCATCTCTTGTGGGCCAAAAATAACCAGGTTTGAGGAGACAAACTGACCTACTTCAAATGATGTTGTCGTATTTTTCAACAATATATGTGTATCTGTGCGTGTGCATAATTTTTCTCGGCTCAACTGTTAGTAATTAAATCTGCGTTTAACGTTGATGAATTTTGGTAGCTGAATCTAGGGGTGAATTGATTGTTATTTACTATAAACTGACACCACACGCCGTCGCCAAGGCGCGCCTTGGGTTCACTCTAGAAAAACCTAGAAACCTATTGACTAAGCTGATGTCACGCGAACAGT
The DNA here is from genome assembly GCA_964019055.1 of Anthopleura xanthogrammica. Taxonomy (NCBI): domain Eukaryota; kingdom Metazoa; phylum Cnidaria; class Anthozoa; order Actiniaria; family Actiniidae; genus Anthopleura; species Anthopleura xanthogrammica. The sequence goes on along the minus strand of OZ025218.1, from coordinate 8,141,614 downwards.
TTTCTTTTCAAAAATATCTTAATTTTATAATCATATTTTGTGAGATAAACCTTTTTAATCTAATAGATTCTTGCCGCAAATTCACTTCCTTTATGATGCGTATTTTTAGAAACCGATGGAACTATTGTAAAAGAGCTTTTTACTTATATCAATCACGGAAATCCGTTTACTATAAACACTGGCTCGTCTGCCCCCAAACCCCCAAAGAAAGTTAGCTAAATCTCATTTGCGTCTCAGCCCAAATATTTTGGAGTTGGCTTTTCCTGCTTCTCAGCAGCAGTACACCATTTGTATACATAGTTTTCTTGGCTCAGCCGTGACTTTCGTCACTTAAAAGGGTAAGTTTTGTATGTATTTTTTTAGCTGAATATAGGGTTAGATAATTGGTATTTATAATAAGCTGAAACGACCAAACCACGCGCCGTCGTCGAGGCGCGCGATGCTCACTTAAGGAAGTGATACTTCCTCGAGTTCACTCTAGAAAAAAAAAACCTAGTAAACTATTGACTAAGCTGATGTCACGCTGACAATATTCGTTGTTTAAAATGTCTTCATTTTCTAATTTATATTAATATTTCGTGAGATAATAAGCTTAGATTCTTGCCACAAAACCCCTTCTTTTATGATGCGCATTCTTTTTGGAACTGATGAAAGTATCGTAAAACAGAAGCTTTGTCTAGTTTCTTCCTAGAAAAAAATTTCTATCATTCACGGAAATCCGATTATAATAAAACTTGCTCGTCTACCTTCAAGCCCGCAGGGAAAGTTAGGCAAAAATTCAATTGCGTCACAGTTCAAAAAGATAACTAAGAAATTATCTAGCTTTCAGTTAGTAATTCCTGAAATTAGTCAGTGCATATCAGTTATCACCCTATTGGGAAAAGATAATCAAAATTAAGTTTTTTCCAAGCTAGAATCAAAGAATATGGCTCAAAGAAAGAATGAATGAATGGGTGAATGAATGAATGAATGAATGAATGAATGAATGAATGAATGAATGAATGAATGAATGAATGAATGAATGAATGAATGAATGAATGAATGAATGAATGAATGAATGAATGAATGAATGAATGAATGAATGAATGAATGAATGAATGAATGAATGAATGAATGAATGAATGAATGAATGAATGAATGAATGAATGAATGAATGAATGAATGAATGAATGAATGAATGAATGAATGAATGAATGAATGAATGAATGAATGAATGAATGAATGAATGAATGAATGAATGAATGAATGAATGAATGAATGAATGAATGAATGAATGAATGAATGAATGAATGAATGAATGAATGAATGAATGAATGAATGAATGAATGAATGAATGAATGAATGAATGAATGAATGAATGAATGAATGAATGAATGAATGAATGAATGAATGAATGAATGAATGAATGAATGAATGAATGAATGAATGAATGAATGAATGAATGAATGAATGAATGAATGAATGAATGAATGAATGAAAGAAAGAAAGAAAGAAAGAAAGAAAGAAAGAAAGAAAGAAAGAAAGAAAGAAAGAAAGAAAGAAAGAAAGAACAAAAAAAGAAATCAAGCATAATCCTTAGGGGGGTTGGGGTTGGGGGTTTGCTATCAATGACGTCATTTCTGGTGTTGTATAGAGTTTTTTGTCAGCTATTATAAATGGCAAGTTTAATAGATATGTACATGGAGATTTAGGGAGATATCTACCTACTGTTTTGAATGCTTGGAAAAGTCAGAGGTAACGCTAGAAACATCGGCTTCCCTTGCTCTTTAACAAAATTAATAATTTCCTATTGTCTAGAAAAAGTTTATCTTCGATTTCCTCAGTGGATAAGATAAGCTAGCCTGCTTTTCTTAACCAATAGACAATGTGCATCAAAGCTATCAAAGCACTCTGGGGAACCGAGCCCGGCAAAAATGAAACAGGGAAATCAAAGGAAATATCAGAAAAAAATTACTCTGTTATTTTCGTCTGTTAAAATAATTTTTTTAGGCTTTATTATAGTTGAGGTTCTCGAGAATCTCTGTCGCGAATCTTAGTGCTAAACAAATGGGTTTCCTGTGGTTATATAATGAAGGGTTGGAGTGGGATGACACAGGAAGACCACCAAGGAAATGAGATTAGAATAATGAGGCACATGTGGAGGCTTGGGTAGGAGGCCAACTATGTTACGCATCCGCGAGGGTCATATTCGTTTTTAATTGCCTCGCAATAAATAATTTCAGAACCGGTTTTCTGTTTTGTTTTTTTTCTTCTTCTTCTTGAGAATGATGATTGTACGGTGGCCCAAAGGCTCAAATCAGCTGAATGAATGTCCTGAATTTCATTAACAGCCTACAATGACAGACAAACACTGCCCGTCATGTACTATCAACCAGAGAGTATTCTATTACTTGGTATCAATCAGCTGAATGAATCTCACCAGCTGATTTGAAATAGTGAGGTAGAAATGACGTCAAAGCAAAACTGAGGTGTCATGAAGCCTGTGAAAATTGACTCATAAAAGTTTTTATCTGAGATAAACTTATATTTTCAGGAAAAGGTTTTTGATATTTCGTATACATTTTACTATGATTTTCATTATTGAGTGGGAAAATAAAATATAGAAATAACCGTTTCTTGAGACGCCGGGCTACTAAGAATGACACCTCAGTTTTGCAAATTTTCTTGATCCTGATTGGCTAATATTTTTTCTCAAATCAGCTGGCATGGATCGCATTACCAGCCAATAATACAAGAAAAATTTTCAATTGATTTTACACTCGATTAATTATATTTTTTAGCAGCAATGAATTTAGAGTTATTAGATCCAACTTCTGTATTTCCTAATAAAATCAAATACAAACAAATTTCCCCGTTTTTAATTAGATATTTATATTTATAGCTAGTCTTTAATTTATTTTCTGAAGAATCGCCAATAATCGGATTAAAATTTAATATTTGAAGAAAACTTTCATTTATCTGTAGACTCGTTAAATATGTTATTTTTCTAAAGCTTCCGTTAGCCTCCGTGGATTTTTAATATGAATAAGTCCACTGACTGTCTAAGATGATTGGCTTAGTGTCAGTATTATCTTATCGTTAGGTAAACTGTGTGTAATATCCGGACCTCTACTCGAGCAAAGCTATATTTGTTTCGGTACATGAGCCTGAGATCCTTTTTTATCTCCAGTGTTGCAGTAAGTACCGTCATGCAAATGCTTTCTGTCTCAAACCTTTAAAAACTTCGTATCAGGGCTTCATATTTTATCGATACTCCTGAAACAACCTCTGGGCTGATCAAGTTAGGGCACTAGCTTACCGCTAGTTATCATCAAGTTAGGGCACGGCTAACTCTCAGATCGAAGGAACCGAAGTCCAGGAACCGGACCCCATAGGTTAGAGTCAATTGCACTAGCGCTATGCCAAATTTTGACTCACATATTTCAAATGCTTCTCGATCGATCGAGGATGGGGGCGGAGGGTTACCTTTGGATAACCATGATCGAGGAATACTATCTGGGTAAGAATTTAGAAATTACTCGTTTCCCCCTTTTCCTCCCTCTTTCCATAAGTAGGGAACTTCATCCGCACGATTCCAAAAAGACAATAATAGCCCACTTTAGATATTCTGGTCGAGTGATCACGCACAAAGCAATTCAAAACGAGGCTCCGGGGAAACAAAAGAATATATTAGGATTACTCCATTGTTTCCCCGGAGCCTCGTCTTGGAATACTTTGTGCGTGATCACTCAACCAGAATATGGAAAGTAGGCTATTTGAAACCTTGGGAAGTAGAGTGGCTTAGCCGCGCCAAGACTTTGATCAGCCCAGAGGCTATTTCAGAATATCGATCAAAATTCGAAGGATTATTCTTCATTGGTTCTCCAGATTTATGATAACAGTGTTATCTTATCTGCCCTTAAACTAAAAAGTAATAAATAGAATATAATGAAATGGGGAGACTTTTAATCGTACCAAGCGAAACCGCAAAAATCTAGACATAACATTTAAAGCATCCGAACAATAGTATACTTTATGAGTACATAACCTCCTCGCCCCTGCAGGCCTTCCCTTCTAATGCGGGCTTCCTGTGTCTCCTTCCGACACACAGGGATCCCAAACGCTAAAGAAGTACAGACGTTACAGTATTCACTGGTTTCTTATTCTCGACTTTGAGGGGCACTTTGTATGAATACGATACTTTTTTATCCTTCACTGCACATGAAAGCTATTGCGTTTATGCAAAGTGTCCCTCAAATTTGATGCTAATGAACCAAATCGAAATGCCCTATGGGTGGTAAGAAAGTTACATATAGATCTATTTTAATTAACGTTGATAAAGGAAGATCTGGAATAGTCAATCTGAGATCTAGGCCAATCAACGAGAAATTTTTGTGAATTAATGCGATGCGTGACACAAATTAGCAATTCAATACCATTCAAGTGTGATTGCAACTATGCATTTGCAATATTTATGAGATGAGCATTCAGCCTTCCACAATTCCTTTAAGTCTCAGATAGTCGACCATTTCAGATTCCCCGTTATCAACGTTCATTGAAATGGAAGTGTATCCATGGCCTCAGAAGGGAATGACGTAACGTCTTAACCTTGATGAACTCACCCTAACGAATACTATTATAATAGTTTGGAAGGGGAAAAGGAATTTTTTTATCGCGATTGGCGATAAAAAGTCAATGACAATGAAGCTCCCGATTTACCCATCAGATACAACAATAAGTTTTGCTTAGCTATCTGCCCGGGGGGGGGGGGGGGGGGCACTCCAATATGGAAGGGACGGGGACGCTCGCTGTACCTTTTAGGAGTTAATTTTCGTTATTTGGTACCTTTTAGGGTGTTCAAACAAAAAACTAATTAAAATGGGTAAAATTAGCGTCATTTAGGGGTGAAATTTGCGAATTTTTATGACTATGAGAACGAGATTTTGGTACCTTTTAGGGGTCATTCCCAAAATTTCCGACGAGTATCCCCGCCCTTCTATACATGGGAATACCCCCCCCCCCCTCCATCCCTGGGGCTATCGGTAGATGACTTCGCACGATTTTTAATCATCATTATTATCCCTCAAGCTGCCTATTTACTCTATGATATTCTGTACGATATCGGGGCTTTAACACGCATGCGCATATCCAACCGCGGCTTATCTTTGATGTATTCTTATTCTTTGTAGTACCCGATTCGACAGAGTGGGCAACAACAACTAGAAACGTGAACAACAAGGGAACAAAAAAATCATTCCAGAGTTTCGTAAGTACAACATTTTTATATTCTTTATATTCTGTTAAAGATTTACCGCCGAATTATGTAATAATTGTTGAGGTAACAGTTAAAGAATATGCAAACATTCGTGAATAAGAAACGGGGTTGAGGACTGTGTGTGCAAATGAGATAAAATAAAACGCTGAACTCTTGTTTGCTTTTTGACTAGTCGAATTATTCTTCCAGAAATGCGTAGAATGAAATAAAGTTTTCGCGAGAGACAGCGAAATTATTGCGTTTTCATCTTCAAGATTTTTTATTGTATGCTTGAGTTCATGATACGTTATAGGAGTCACTTGAATTCTTTGACTAAATTAAAAAAGATAAAAATCAGTTCAGTGAGATATATTGGGGAGAAAATTAAACGTAATATGGACCTAGTTGAAATTTTTTTTCAGTAATAGCACACGACATTGGTGTATAACTACTAGAGGCACAACACATTGAATATTCCAGAAAAACGTTTGGACTAAAATTTGAATTTTAAACCTTAACATTTTTTAATTCAATTTACCACTACGGACAAGTGATGTATTTTCTACACAAATGCCAATGGTAAATTAGAATTTGAAAGTGATTTTTTTGGGAGGGAGAAAATCTCGGTCACATAGCAGTATAAATAAATAAATAAATAAATAAATAAATGAATAAATGGGATTTTACAGTGGCATTTCTACAGAGTAGCTCTTCATCCACTTAATTCCAATTGGAATTTAGAAGTTAATTTTTGCAAAGGGAGGAAACCGAAAAAAACCCGGCCAAATCCCTCGAAACACAGGAGAGAATCAACAAGCATTTCCACTTTCATGCGACACCGAGTTATGGCATCGAACTCGGTTCGCTTTGGCGAGAGGCGAAAACTCTCACCGCTACGCCACCCTTGCTTCTCAAAGTACCTCATCAAAACTTCGGGAAGGAAAAGGTTATCATAAAATAAATTCCAGAATAGACCAGAACGCGTCGCAATTATAATTTATTTTCAAAGAAAAACAGCTTTAACTATACTTCAAAATGATATAATCCCACACAGATAAACTTGACATTTAAGGAATGTAGCGTAACTTTCCATGGAAGTAAAAAATCATCAGTGTTCGAGTAAACTAGTCTGAACTGTATCGGTGTATAATGTATAGAATATGATGGGTTATAGGTAAGCTGAACACCGTGGAATAAAAAGAGAACTAGCGAGTAAACTAGTCTGAACTGTGTCGGTGTATAATGCATAGAATATGATGGGTTACTAGGTAAGCTGAACACCGTGGAATAAAAATAGAACTAGCGAGTAAACTAGTCTGAACTGTGTCGGTGTATAATGCATACAATATGATGGGTTATACGTAAGCTGAACGCGTGGAATAAAAAGAGAACTGCGAGTAAACTAGATTGAGCTGCGTCGGTGTATAATGCATAGAATATGATGGGTTATAGGTAAGCTGAACACTGTGGAATAAAAATAGAACTAGCGAGTAAACTAGTCTGAGCTTCGTCGGTGTATAATGCATAGCACATGATGGGTTATAGGTAAGCTGAACACCGTGGAATAAAAAGAGAACTAGCGAGTAAACTAGTCTGAGCTTCGTCGGTGTATAATGCATAGCACATGATGGGTTATAGGTTAGCTGAACACTGTGGAATAAAAATAGAACTAGCGAGTAAACTAGTCTGAGCTGCGTCGGTGTATAATGCATAGCACATGATGGGTTATAGGTAAGCTAAACACCGTGGAGTAAAAATAGAACTATTTTATATATTGATAATAATAGAAATATTAATAAATGCTACGACCAGATGTCGAATTTGTAAATGATGGGTAGCTCACTCTCTCGTGTAAGAAGCGTTTGGAAAAACCTGGCTATTTACGCACAAACCGTCGGGGTAAAGATTAAAGTTGAAATATAATTTTCTTATCCTTTAAGATATTTTGACTGAAAACATTTTTTTTAACATCCATTAAAAAGATTAGAAAAATACATCGATGGGTTATAGACAAGCTGAACACCATGGAATAAAAAAAGAACTAGCGAGTAAACTAGTCTGAGCTGCGTCGGTGTATAATGCATAGAATATAATGGGTTATAGGTAAGCTGAACACCGTGGAATAAAAAGAGAACTAGCGAGTAAACTAGTCTGAACTGTGTCGGTGTATAATGCATAGAATATGATGGGTTATAGGTAAGCTGGAGACCGTGGAATAAAAAGAGAACTAGCGAGTAAACTAGTCTGAACTGTGTCGGTGTATAATGCATAGCACATGATGGGTTATAGGTAAGCTGAACACCGTGGAGTAAAAATAGAAATAGTAATAAATGCTACGACCAGATGTCGAATTTGTAAATGATGGGTAGCTCACTCTCTCGTGTGGGATGCGTTTGGAAAAACCTGGCTATTTACGCACAAACCGTCGGGGTAAAGATTAAAGTTGAAATATAATTTTCTTATCCTTTAAGATATTTTGACTGAAAACATTTTTTTAAACATCCATTAAAAAGATTAGAAAAATACATCGAGAAAAGAAATTAAAAAATTTCATCCGTTTCAAGTTCGAGCAACAGCCTACTAATCATCTTCATAAATCACACAGCTTATATTTTATATCAATAACGTCAGTATTGATTGATCTCTAAGCACTCTTATCACTTCTCAATTTGCCCACTTCAAATACCAATCTTGCCTTGTTAGCACAGCTAATTTGCTATATCTTTACCCCACGGCTAGCGCGCATGACATCTATAAGAGCTGTTAGCTTGTGAAGTATTTACGGGTCTAACTACTCACAAAAACGCTAAAATAGCATTTTTCACGGTTACTAAAAATAGATATTGCAAAGCATTGTGGGATCGAAATGCGGACAAACATCGTAAAAAAGGCTTAGTTTACAGGGAAAAAAAGATTAATATCAGTCGAAAACCATAGTTTTCCATGAATTAGAAACAACAAGACAAGAAAACATTGTTGCAGCATATTAGCATGTGTTTTGGGCTCGGCTTGTCCGCATTTCAATCCCATAATGCATCATCGTGACGTCATCCGTGGAAAGCGCTATTATAATAACGAAAAAGTTCCAAATGATTGAACCTCGACCGAAACAATTCTTTGGACAACAAACCCTGTCAGAAAGAAAAAGTAAAAGAAATCTTCATAGAACTGCTTTTCGTTTTGGACCCGGAAGTCGTTTTTCCATACGAGTGACATATATCCCACTGACTTCTCTCAAAAAAAACGCTAACATAAAGCGACAAATGTTCTCAATGATTTAACCACCAACTGTAACAGTAAGAACAACAAATCCTGTCAGAAAGAAAAAGTAAAACAAATCTTTATAGAACTGCTTTTCGTTTTGGACCCGGAAGTCGATTTTTTCCCTCTTACGATTGACGTCAGACAGATACCATAGATAAGGAAGTAATAGGAATTAATTCGAAATCTCTCTCTGTTTTGTCTATAGTATGTAATTAGTTTTACACCGGAATTGATAGCTTTTTTTAACATTGATCTCATTTGCAGACAAAAAAATAAATGTAAGATTTTTGTCAATTTTGGTGCCTTATCTTTGGACAAATTTAAAAAAAAACTGTGCCGAAGATTGCTTCATCTAGGGGATTTTTGGATGTCCTGGAACCTACGAAATATTCGCTACTGAGCTGAGCAATCAAAGATATGCGGGAATCTCGAATCCAAGAAGTTGAATCTGGAATCTAAAATTAGAATCTTGAATTTAAGATTTAGAATAGAACCTTTTAGCATGGGTGGTTTGTTTTCCCATTTCAGACCACGTGTCATTCTCTTGGGAATAATATTCTTTGTTTGAGTTGTATCCATATTCATGTGTCTTCTCATGCACGACCGTTAAACGAAGAAATGATACTCTAGGGAATGACACGTGGTCTGAAATGGGAAAACATTACGCCCAAGGTAAAGAGGTTTATTTTGAATCCAGATGTGGAATCTAGAATCTGGAAACAGGGTATAATGATCTTGAATTTCTTTGTTTTTGATCACTCAACCAGAATATCGAAAGTGGGCTATTTTACAACGTTTTTTTTTGTAGTTCACTTCAGGGTCTGTGTAACTGACATTCGGATCATTGCGTCATCGTTTTTCTCTGATGATAAAAGGGTAATCGGAAGACGTCGTTCCTAAACCCCCTGTGGCTTGAATATAACATCTAATGGCCGATAATTCTAGAAAGAAATCATTATACCTTGTTTACCTAATGCCTAATAACCCTGGGATCGATCAATCACCAACTCTTTCGGTTTTTTTTTTGCAAGATTTTTTTCAATATTTTCAGCGTTTTTTGTCCAAATTTTTATTATTCATTTAGATTTTTTCCCCTTTTCTTCTTGTGATTTCTTCCATCTTTTTATTGTAAAGATTTCTTTCTATCTTTCCTCTTTCCTCCTCCTTTTTAGTCCTCAAGAATTGATATCTCATTCTACTGAAATACCATATTTTGAAATCTTAGCCAACATAAGGACAAATTTTCATCAAATTCCATCAAAGTGGACAGAGTTTTTCGACATTTCTTCACTTTTTTGTCATTATTAAAAATCGTTCTTTTTTAGATGTTTCTTCCTTTTCTTCTTCCAATTTCTTCCAATTTTACAGAAACCAAAATCTTGACTTCTTGTGATTTCTTCCATTTTTCATTTTTTTAAGAATTTTTCCTTCTTGTCACAGATTTCTTCCATTTTTTATCATCAACATTTCATTTTTCTTCTCATTTTTCTCCCCAAGAATTCTCATTCTACTGAAATCAGACTATTTAGAAAAAAAATACGTTACGCATATCTTAGCCAACCTATGAGATTTTCCTCAAGGCGAACAGAGTAACACGCACACTGAGCTACGAGTCAACAAGTCTGCTCACTAGTGTTATAAATCAATTAAATGTAAATAAATGTAACTTAATCTCCGAGTTACGGAATAAGAATTAATTGGAAGTATTGTCCTAGTACTTGAGGCCTGAAACTGTGAACAATCTAGAAGCATCCGAGAGGAACGATAATGCGGATTTTATCTGGACAAGAAACAAGAAAAAGCTTTTGAAAAAACCATTTTGAAAGGTAGTATTTCCAAAGAGTAACTTTAAAATATCTTTGACGTAGTTTTAATATCATATAGTGTTTATAAGTATTTAAGTCGTAGCATTGTTTCCACTCGACACTTCGATTCATGATCATGATATTGATGGAGTCCATATGGATTTGGCGGGAACGTTTGTGCCAAAACACGCGCGCTCCCGTCCTCCAACTCTGCCAGTGGTATGACGGCCATAAACACTTACAGATCTTAGAATCTACCACATTTGCTTCAGTAATACTTTAAGGCGAGTTTTTAAATCCTTTGATATCATCAGGTAAAACCAAAGCGAAGAAACATCTTTGTCTTTAAGCTAATCTCGTCCTCAGTATAATCTTCATCGCGAGTAAGGGGGCCAAGGTTAGCCTTAGTAATCGCTCAGTAATCCAACCTAGATGCAATGATAAACATTTGTTGATTAGGACTCAGCTAAAGAGATGTTTGGAGTTTTATGGCCGCCATGTACGGTCTTTTAAGGAAAGCACGGGTGGTGTAGCGTTGAGGGTGCTCAGTCGCCTCTTACCAATGCAACCCGCGGGTTTGATTCCCGTTCTCGGTGTCGTATTTGAGTAGAGATGTTTTAGTTGGTTCTCTCCTGTGCTTCTAAGTTTGATCAAGGTATAATAGGCTACAGCCACGGGAGTTATCTTTTACTCGGTGTTTAGGAGTTTCCTAGAGGTCTTACTCACTTCTCATATTACGGATACTATGTAAAGGCTTGTGGTGCCATCGAGTCGACTACGGTTGCAACCTAGTTATTCCACTGGCTCCGTTAGATACTTAACCAGCAAAGATCCCTTTTCCATGTTTAGCAAGAAAAAATTAGGAAAAACTTGATATTAAGTTAGCCTTTTTTTAAAGTATTGAAGATCATTTTTCCATGTTCATATATTTTAATTGTGTGCTGGAAAAGTTATCAAAGCACAATGAAAAGTCAAAGATACTACAAGAGGATCCCATCTAGATTTCCACGTTGCGTTTTTGTGATTTCATGCATTGTTCTGAATTTTTTCTGAGCAAACTGTTACGTGCATATGTATGTGTATTCTGGAGCGATAACTGATATCTTTAGTAGGAATAGATTGTATGGTGATAAACTTCCCAATAATGAAACACGCAACATTTTTGAAAAGTGTCACTTCAACTTGAAAAAAAACACCTTGTAATTCGATCTGTGAGTTAGCCATGCCCTGATTTGTCATGCTTGGTCATCCCAGAGGTTGTAGGGTGCGATAGAACTCGAAGGTATCTGAAAACTGAAGGTCAGTACGCTTCCAGTCGCATGGTACTTGTTAGATTTTTCTATTACACTCCATATTCATTTACATGGCCTGCAATGATATTGTAGCTACTCTTGAACGTTGATGAACCTCGAGATAATGTCCTCTCCTCGAGCTCCTCTCAAACATGCCATCTTGTTCATTAGTTCTAATCAGCCTTAATAATCAATCTAGCTTTCGTTCGTAGACTATCAGATAACGAAACAAAGACCAGAAATGGCAAAACAATCGTTGGACAACAAGTAAATTGACTAAATTTGGCCTCTTGTTAAGTGTGGAGTATTCTTATCTTAGGGTCGCGCGGTGATCATGAATTGTCAGTTGCGTTACCGTAGTACACGGAACGGACAATGTATCTTTAGAAGGAACGGCTTTTTTACGCTATTTGCTTCTCATAATTGCATCGCTGAGGACTTGTGTGCCACCGACGAGGCACGGTGGAGATAGGTGATAGGTAATTGCATCGCTTGGCGAGGAATCGAACATCGGCAAGAGTTGATCCCTTTCCGTTTTCAAAGGTAATTATCCAAAATTCCTTTAGTATAGTCAAGTCTGTTAATAATGTACTTATACGTAACAATTGCATAGGTTTCTTTCGTTGGAGATAATAGACGGTGTACATAAAGTATCGGTAAATAGAACTTTCCTGCTATAGACCCCTTGCACGTGACGTTAAAGCAGCTGAATTTAGAGGACAAAACAAAAGAATTTCAATCTCCTGAGAATTGGAAACCTATTGTTTTGTTCTCGAAATTGAGCTGAATAATCCGACATGCTGCAAGGGATTTATACAAACGAGATCCTTGCTTGTGGATCATTGGCCCGTTACATTTTTTTGCGCGGCCCTAAATTAGAGTTTTTCAATGTACAGAGGGTTCTCGACGCCGAACAGCTTTTTAGAGCGGCTTTAATCCACGCTACAAAGATGCCGTGTCTTAGTCAAGTCGAGTTTTGGTAGACATCAATCAAACTATGTATGCAATATATTTACAGCACGTGCACGGTACGATATGCCGTACAGCGGTTTTCGTATGAGTAAGAAACTTGTACAGTACTGACTTACAGCACGTGCACGGTACGACATGCGGTAGATTGGTTTTCGTATGAGTGGGAAACTTGTACAGTACTGACTTACAGCACGTGCACGGTACGACATGCGGTAGATTGGTTTTCGTATGAGTAAGAAACTTGTACAGTACTGACTTACAGCACGTGCACGGTACAATACGCGGTAGATCGGTTTTCGTATGAGTAAGAAACTTGTACAGTACTGACTTACAGCACGTGCACGGTACGACATGCGGTAGATCGGTTTTCGTATGAGTAGGAAACTTGTACAGTACTGACTTACAGCATGTTTACGGTACGACATGCAGTAGATCGGTTTTCGTATGAGTAAGAAACTTGTACAGTACTGACTTTCAGCATGTTTACGGTACGACATGCCGTAAACTTGAAATGGCTCTCTATTATTTTCCAGTAATTCATCCAATCACAAAGCGTATTCACGGTTAAGGTAAGATATGGTGTGGCAACAGTACGGCTACGAATTTAGCATATCGTTTCCCACTCATACGAAAACCGCTCTAAAGCCCTTCGGAAGGAGAGCGGATTGTCGGCACCACTTGACATGTCCCTTGCCTTACAAAACCGCCGACATCACAAATTATAGAAATCAGATACCTCGTAGCGCAAAGTACTTGTCTAACGTACATAGTGGATGAACTTTGCTTTCGAATCATTAAAATTGACATTGAAACACTCGAATCAGAATTTTGAAGCTGTAGTGAACAGGATACTCGATCGACAACTTTGAAGTCAGAGGCACCAGATTTTTTCTCTCTCGAACTAAAAATTCTGTAATTTTTTCGTTTTATATTCAATTAATACGATGAAATATAAGAATTAACCACTTTCCATACATCGGTTCACTGGTCAAACACAAAACATTAAGTCGACGCTGCAAGGTTCAACTTTTATTAATCCTTTGAAACACTATAGACCCCTTGCACATGACTTCAGAGCAGCTCAATTTGGGGGACAAAACTAAAGAATTTCAATCTCCTGAAAATTGAATCCCATTTCCCCCTCCAAATTGAGCTGCATTCCGACGTGCTGCAAGGGTCTACACCTTGAGGCCTCGTTTGATTGCTTTGTGTTTGACCAGTGAACCGATGAATGGAAAGAAGTGAGTTTATAAAGGAATTTTTTCAAAGCTCGCAAATGTGATGTTATCATTGAACTATGCTATTTTTGGATGTTTTTGCAAGAAAGAAAAAAATATCAAAAGCAACATATTGATCTTGTTCTTTTACATCTGCCTTCCGATTCCCGTGCGGACAGTAGTTCAGTCATTTCTTGACAAATGTATAATTTTCCATTCATCTCATTCAGCCATGTCGCGCCAAGTAAAGCCCCCATTTTGATGCGCAAATTATCCCTTAAATCAAAAGTTATTATGCGGTCACACTGATCAAATAAACAACTCTAGACTACTTGAAATGTGGCTACAGAATTAAGGTCTCGGTTTCGTCCGAAAGCGCAAAACTCTTCTTTGATGCGGAGGCCATTTCCGCTAATATAATCGAGGTTATGACCGTATCTATTCAATTGGATAAACAAAACGTGAGGGTTAGTGACTCTACGTACCATAACAAGTTCATTACGACTCAATTTTCTCCGGAAATTCGTTGTCATTCCCGCGTATGACGAGCGCACAAACGATTCTATAAATTACTATTCACTTCCATGCTGTTCTTGTGTGTATTTTGTTCACTTATAAGATCAGTAACTCCGGTCTAAAATCCTTAAGCCGCGTACAATTGCGTCGACCTTTAATCTTTCCCGCGCGAAGACTAATGATCATTAACCTGTCGATGAAATCAAACATTCACTGATACCCAAAATATCTTTCTTACGGTTCAATCCTTTTAGTATGTGCTGGAATAACAATGCCGGCTTTTTTGTGTGCGGAGGCTGTATCTACATCTATATTTTATTAAGTTGGTCAAGTCAGGTGTCATCACAACAACCTTAAAAATCAATTAAGTTATAAATATAAAATGTAAATGTATTGAGTTATAATCTGAGATCCGCAACCTGTGCGATTACTGAAATTTAGTCTGCTTTGTCACGTTAGTCATAACAATTTACTATATAAAGCAACGACGAGATTTCCTTACTACTGCTACCGTTACTACTGCTACTGCTGCTGCTACTGCTGCTACCGTTACTACTGCTACTGCTACTGCTGCTACCGTTACTACTGCTACTGCTGCTGCTGCTGCTGCTACTGCTACTGCTACTGCTACTGCTACTACTGCCACTACTACTGCTGCTACTACTGCTGCTACTGCTGCTGCTGCTGCTGCTACTGCTACTGCTGTTACTGCTGCTGCTGCTACTGCTGCTGCTGCTACTGCTGCTGCTGCTGCTGCTACTGCTGCTGCTGTTACTGCTACTGCTGCTGCTACTACTACTGCTGCTGTTGCTACTGCTGCTACTACTGCTGCTAGTGCTGCTGCTGGAGTACATTTGACATTTTCCTCACTCAGTCTTTTCAATTCATATCACGATATTTTTCAACGTTTATAGCAATGCCTTAAACCTAGAATTATCTTGGAAATTCTCTGGAAAGCAATTGTTATTGACAATATCGTTCTATTTCTTGATGCGCAAGCCATCACTTGGTGTTACAACATCCTTTCATATACTACCACTACCAAAATCCCTTGCGGTTTCTTGACCCACGACACACAGTCACCGCTAATACGTCATGCAACGACGCGCGTCTGTTCTAAGTCTTTACGGTTCATATTTATCGCGAATACGATTATCGCTCTTCGGCCAAATGAGGACTTAAAATGTCGGGTTTATCCAAAGAAATTTCGAAGATAGAGATCTGTACTTGGTGAGCAGCTGTAAATGTTTTTAGTAATGGGAAGATCTGGTTGGGTAATAGAAATTAGAGAGATCATATTGATATATAGATGGTTGTAATATACTTCAAGTCGTAGGCATAGAGTTAATGTGGATTAGGAAGAATGAAAAAAGTAAACAAAAACGGGGCATAAAAGATAGCCACAGCTTTAGAATTATACCTATTTCATTCCTGCCTAGCCTAGATGTCTTCTTTTGATGTGATGTTCATTCTTCTTGAAATATTCAACTGAAACGCAGGATCTAACAAGAAGGTAGATGCTTAGCTCTTTCCACTGTTCTGAAGGTATTTATGCTCTGTTAGTGTGTACTTTGGCTAAGGTCGATAGCCACTTTAAGATAGTGATCAATGGATTCAACTTTTTGTGAAGTATGAATTTAGAAAATTAATGTTTGAGAAAGAACGCAGACTTTCTAGAATCAAATTGGCTTTTATATTTATATTTCTATATTTATGCATACAGCATATAAATATCAAGTACTTGTGTCATATAGTCAGTGAATGGCTTGTATAAGGAGTATGTTTTGGGTGCGTATACTTCAGCGAATCATGCCTGTTTTCTGTGATCAGTGAATTGCGTTGTTCAGATGTTTTGATTCACTTTAGTAGTGAAGTAGTTATGTGGTAACTGTAGGTTTTGTTTCTGCGCGTTTCAAGTGTACGTCTTTTTTATATTAAGTGAATTAAGTTGTAGACTGAAATATATATATTCTGAGATAATGGAATACTCCAGTTTCGAGTTCTCTTTTACGCTGTGTTAGCCTCAATTGTGCGTAAATTATGCAGAAATTTAGATAAAACTCGTGAAATTTCAAAGTATTTTTATTGTCTTCTTTACACACAGATCTCTTGAATTTCCACGGGCTGTTACTGAATAAAAGAATATATTACACGGTTTTGAGGCTAACACAGCGTAAAAGAGAACTCGAAACGGGAGTATTCAATATACACTTGTATACTTGTGTGCAAAGGTTTATTTATTTTTATCTATTTTTTTTATATTTATTATATTATATTTATTTTTTGAGTTGATTTTCTTTTGTTTTATTCAAATACTGTGTGGGGAAAATCGATATGTCTATGCGTTATTAACTGACAAAATGCATATCCTTCCTCTAGTAAGAAGAATGGTTATCTAATTACACAAAAGATATACTACAAAGATACTACACGAGAAAAATTCATTATAAACTCTTTGGAATTTCATGTCAAGGGTTTTTTGAAATATTATTCTTGTGATTTTTCTGTCAGTACAAATATGCTTGATTAAAATTTGGTCTAAATCGTCCATGGGAAACGTTATACTCGAAGGGGTCGTCTCTTGCTGTTTTGCGTACGACAGGTTACGTTTCAGATGATGTATAACTGAAAATCAAATTATAGCTTCCTATTTCTGACTACGAACCTGAATTTAGAAGTTTTGGTGTCAGATAAATCGTAGATTTTTCTCTCTCACGACACTCAATGAAAAGGAAAACTGTAAGTACTGATTTTCAGGGTTTTCATGGCCCTGTTGTAGAGCAATGAAGAGAGAGAGAGAGAGAAGGAAGAGGAACGTGAAAGATAGCACGTTTATCTAACTAAACAATTGAAAGTGTTAATGGCCAATAATATAGCTGTAGTAAAAGACGAAAGTTATGATATTTGATATTTTTTCACCGTGTTTGACGTCCTTATCTATATTGTTGCATAAATTAGCATAAATTCAAACTTTCACTTCTACTTCTGTCTGTCTGTCTGTCTATCTGTCTGTCTGTCTGTCTGTCTGTCTGTCGTTCCTTCCTTCCTTCTTTCTTCTTTACTTTCTTTCTTTTTTTCTTTGTTTTGTCTTCACTTGTTTTCTCACAGTGGGCAAAAATTTACTGTCTGTTTGTGAGCCACTTTTTTTTTTGAGGTACGTTTTTCAATATTCCAGACCAATACTTGTTGTGATATTCATAGTTTTGCATTCAATAGTTAGCCTGGCTATTCAGCTCAAGATTCTTTCAATCTTTTCAATTCAATTTCGATTTCTTTTGAATATTTTTATTTTTGGAAAGTAGCGGAGCCTTTGATGTCTTTAAATTGGTCTTATGAATTTTAATCAAACAGTTGGAAGTTTAGTTTTCATGTCGTGTTAGGGAAACGAACGCTATTCATCGTACTGCTACTACTATTGTATTATTTCTGGTTTTTTTTCCTTCCGAAGCCGTGGTACTTGAATTGACAAAATAGTGTTAGAGATTCATTACGAATCCACGGACCACGCCACGTTGGTGAGCAAACATAAATGCGTACATTATTTTTATGCTTTATGTCACAATTTGGATAACTGCAGCGTCTTATTCTATTATTTTAGGCTCTTTGTGAATCCTTCTTTTTCCAACTGGCAGTGGTGGATCGGACCTCGCGGCTGGTCTATTGCTAAGACATGGCAGCCATGTTGGTTGATATCACAAAAGAGATTAATTACAAATCTTTTGTAAAGTTCAACCAAGATGGCGGCTATGACGTCATGTGAAAACCAGCAATAGAGGCTTTGCACCATCACGTGATGGCAGCTATGACAGGAGGCACAGCAATAGAGTCTTTCCCTCTGGAAAATTGAATTCTTTCTCATGTAAATCAGATTAGACCAGATTCAATTGTTCCTGCCTCCTGTCATGGCTGCCATCGCGTGATGGTGCAAAGCCTCTATATCGTATTACTTCCATTTGAGTTATTTAGAGCAAGTATATTCTCATTCCAGACATATCTATATTGTGCAGACGTTCACCAACTCGTCCAGCTCGTCATTCTGAAAACGTATCAAACTGCTGTAAGTTCTGACGTACATATAACTGATAAGAACTAAAATATTCGAGATTGCAAATCCTCAACAAGTCAAGGTGTAACACTAATAAATAGTTCATTTTGGGCCAACATTAGTTACTCAATGTTGGACCTTATCTTTAGTACGTTTTTATGGCATTTAATAGTAAAAAGCTTATTTTAATCTGCGCTTTTAGTGGCGATTAAGAGATCAAAAAATTGTATATTTTATTAATTTTTGCTTGTCTAGACTGCAGAAACTAATAATCCTGGTCAACTCATGGGAAAATATTTTACTGAGTTCGATTCTGTTTACTTGTAAAGGCCGATTTACGCGGACGAGTACTGACAACTTTTGATTACAACTGTCGCATGCAATCTGCTTATGCCACGCTTACAACACGAATTGCTTCGTGTAAATCAACCCTAAAAATTGCTGCAACAATCGTAAGCAAAAGTTTTACCGTGTAACATGTCTGTCTGTCTGTCTGTCCGTTTGTCTATCTGTCTGTCTGTCTTTTTGTTTGTCTGTCTGTTTGTCTGTCTGTCTGTATTTCTGTCTGTCTGTCTGTCTGTATTTCTGTCTGTATTTCTGACATTTTTTCTGTCTTTAGCTATAAAACAATTCCATACTGCGGCGGCTGAAGACAATACAATAATCCAATCAAAGAGTATTATAATTTTCAATAGTATTGAAATAAAAATATGTAACTTTCACTGAAACTGGGAAAAAAGCTGTTGTACTAAAAGGAAAGCAATCCTTCATGTATTTTTGCAATGAATTTTCAAGAATAATCTTTTAATCTTCCAATTTCTAGACAAACAGACTAAAAGCATCCTTAATGTATCACTTATAATACTAGGATTTGTTTCATTTTTAACTCTAAATAAACGAAAACTCGACTTAGCGATAATTTATCAAAACATCCTGACTATAAACCGATTCTTCTCACCGACCAATCAAATTCGCCAAATTATAACACGTGACGTTGAGCCTTGAATCCGGATCCTACAAAGCTTTAAGGATCTGTATGTTCTAAATTTGGCTGTTGGCCAATCACAGAACTGATAGGAAATGATATCGGACACTAAGCTCTTATAATTCTCGTTAGTTTAGGCTTCTTTCTATTATCCAGGATTTGCCTTAACTTTGTTTAGTCTTGCAGTATTGCATAACACTGAAATGGCTTCCTTGAGTTATTCAAGTCTTGTATCTCAGTTTATCAAAATAAACAGATGGTATTGCTACCACGCGTCAATAAAGTTTCCCTGACTCTATTATTTTTCTAGAGTTCTTCCCCCTTTATTTTGTAGTCGTCGTAGCCATTTTGTAAAATATTTTTTCACACGACGGACATTGAAATGGCTTCCAATTGAAACGACATTGAAATGGCTTCCAATTGTGTTTTTTTTCTTCTCCAAACAATCACAGCAAGTATGTATTTTAAGATTATGGTACAAAAAAAACTCAAGCTCCAAAATCTACGTGATGTTTTTTCATCCCGGAAGTTTTGTGTGTTGCCAAGCAATTTAGACCAACATGTTTCCTATTTCTTTTGAAAAATGTTTACCAAATAGCTCCTATTTCCTGGTTACTTGAATGATTAATGTTTTGTACTTCCTTCGGTGATTAGGGTAGGATAGTCGGATTAATAGTTCGCCTTTTACGACTTAAGTTCGATTCCTGTTCATAGCGTTTGCTTGGTGTGTTGTTCTCTCCTCTACCACGAGGGTTTTTCTCCGCAGGTTCTCCGGTTTTCCTCCCTCTGCAAAGGCTAACGTGTGAGTTGAGAGTTATGTGCAAAATGCGAGAGTTAAGTGTGTCGTGTATACTTTACAGTGCGAATCAAAAACCGTGGGCACCCAGAAATCAGTTCAGAAATCGTTTATCTTTCGTTTAACAACCAGAAACGACTCTTTAACTACAAGACGTTAATCTGCCTACAAATCAGTCGAATTTCTTGCAGTTAGAGAGTTGTTTAAGATTGCTCAACGAACGATATACGATTTCTTAACCTTTTTCTGGGTGCCCACGGTTTTTCGATTCGCACTGTAACAGTAGCCATAGTCGGTGGTTTTCGTATGGGAAACGATACGGTAAATTCACAGCCGTACTGTGTAGTCGTACCGTATCCGTTTCCATAGTCGTAGCTATGGGAACCCAATGGGAAGTCATTTTAAAGTTCTTGTTCTTATTCAATACAAAGCATGTTTATCATATCTGGTAGTGATCAATTATTCATTTTCTTTTTTACCCATAGTTACTGGAACATCACAGTTATATAATGTCTGAGGAAAGCTTTTGAGTAGCGCTGGACTGTACTCATTTTTGGGTGCTGAACAAGGTAAGGTTTTCAGTTAATATTCTTGTTTAAAACTTCCCTCCGCAAGAATCGACTTCTAAATTCGAAATTTGTAACCAGGCTACTTTTCTGGACGTGAGGGCATGGGGAATAGAGAAAGGGAGGTCTGGGAACAAAGGCAAACTATTTTCGTTTGCAGGTTACGTCATCGCCGCCATGTTGGTGGTATGTAAACAAATATTTCTCATTAGCTTCCATTATTAATACCCCCAACATGGCCGCCATGTCTTTGTCATGTGACTCTCTTAGGAAATGAGTTGCAAACTAACAATTCTAGTTCAAGTTTGTTGACATCTTTGTCGATGCATTTCGCGCCTAAATTAAGAATTTCTAAGGTTGATATAAAATGTTCAAGATTGTATTTGTTAATCCTCAAAAGAATCCGGCAGTAGATATAGTGGTGCAGATTCGATTATAACGTTGTTGAGTAGTTAACTGACCAGCATTAATATTTCTACCAAAATTTTCTTATTACTGCTGAAAGGTAGAAACGTCGTATATGGTATATTATTTTATTCCTACCAATAAATGTATTTGGTGATCCACGTGTTTTTACTATACATGAAGTAAATACCATACGACTAATTTTAAGATATATAATAATAATAATAATACTTTATTAGATTTTCCCTACAGGGCTTTTCAGATACTAATTACAAAAATAAATATAAATATATATATATATATAAAATGTGTAATATTATAAAATGTTAAATATATACTACAAACTATGAAAATGGCACTTAAAAGCAGATTTAAGACTATTCACAGAGCTTATTGATTTCAAACTGTCTGGTAACTTATTCCATAGAGTGACTGCTCTATATGAATATCGTACGTGGCCTATAACTTCCAACAAAACAAAGCATAATATATATATATATATATATATATATATGTAGGTAGGAGTAAAGACTTCGGAAGGCATATGTTGTTGTATATTGGCTTTAATCCAAACGTTTCGCCTGTCACGGCTTCGTCAGTGAATGCTCTTTGAGCGTACAACGTATATATAATATATATATATATAGTATAACATCTAGATAGTTCGATCGTAGACCCAGGTATTATAATATATATTTAGCTATGCTCAAGAAAATAATCGCATTTCCTCACAAACCCTATGATAAGACAAATATACCCTAATGAAAACTCTTAATAAACCTATCTTAACGCACCGAAGCCAAAAAATGCAACAATTAGATTTAGTTTCGGTCGATAAATATCCTTAAGGTACGCCCGATAATTGAGAAACAGTCAGGCTTCGAACATAATATTGATTTTTTAATTCCAGGAATTCATAATAAAAATATAACACATTAAAATTTATTTATAAAGGGATATATATTTGTGTTGAGCGTTTCGGAACTATTTCATCTATCTCTGAATGTATATTTATATATTTTTTATATTTCTTAATGCAGTGTTTTTTTTTTAAGTTTAAACGACAATAAAAACTGATTGAATGGACCAAAGTTTTAAAAATAAAGCACGCGTTTGATATCATTGTTTATAACTACTATACCAGAAGGTTCGAAGCGATGCTGTTAATTAATATCACATGAGACTTGCGGCTTTGTTTACTGTTTGATAAGGGGTCCTTCGCTTTGGTCCATCATACTGTGTCAGGGATAAACACTAGGCAAATATTGTAAAATTCATCATAGTGCGACTGACTTCCGTGTGTTGTGGTTGCCTTTGCGCCTTTGCCTCTCACCTTTGGGGTCTCGGGTTCGATTCCTAGACTTGGCGTCACATGTGAGTAGAGTTTTTTTTAGGTCTCTCCCTTGATTCGAGGTTTTTTCTCCAGTTTCACCGGTTTTCCTCCCTCCGCAAAACCTTACACGCTAAATTACAATTCGATGTGTGAGCTAGACATCCTCTGTCTTTGATCAACCCAGAGGTTGTTTTATGGTTTGATCTGTCAGACAGACATGCCCTGACTTAGATCAGCCCAGAGGTTGTTTCAGGGTTCAATCTGTGAGTTAGCCATCCCCTGACTTAGATCAGCCCAGAGGTTGTTTCAGGGTTCAATCTGTGAGTTAGCCGTGCCCTGACTTAGATCAGCCCAGAGGTTGTTTCAAGGTTCAATCTGTGAGTTAGCCGTGCCCTGACTTAGATCAGACCAGAGGTTGTTTTAGGGTTCGGTGAAATTGATTCTTGATGTTTGCCTGGTAGTTATCATGGGCTTAGGATTGGCAGGGGTTTGGCCGACGGATGCTCTGGACTGATTTAGCCATCTTTTTCCTGGTGATTGCCCGGGGATTGGCAGGAGGTTGGTCGGAGTGCTTAGATACTGGAGTTTGACTAGTACTGGTTTCGATTCCTGGAGACTAAGTCGGAGGAACCTTGGAGATTGCAATTGGCAAGTGTCTGGTTGGAGATTGCTCTGGGGTTGTTTGGAGCGATGTTTTGATATCATCATACATTGGCATCATCATATTTATTCATATATTACGAAACCATATAAGTTAATCATGAACCCTGCTTCAATGACTGTCTTTTTCTTTACGTTTATGCACTAATTGAAATGCCATATTCTCGGAAATTGGTCTAATTTCAAAACGGTTTCAGCCATAATAGAGAGAGACTCATTATTCTCTTAGCTTTCCGCTGTTATCTTCATTCTCCATTGCTCTATTCTCTTAGTTTGTTTACATAAATATATGCTAGGGAAATGACAAGTAAGTTCCATGGAAATTCCACATAATGATAAACTGTCCAAATATCTTAAACTAACACTTCAAGAAAGCATAATTTCGTTCGGATGCGTTCAGGCATAGTTAATAGAGAACTTCATGAAAATGCTCCTCAAACTCTTCATTCTCTTCCAAAATGGCTAATATAGCTTCAAAATCGTCCTCGTATATGAAGTCATCAGAACCGGCCGCCATGTTTGTTGTTGCCACGCGGATTCAGTGTGCACGGTCAATGTCACGTGACGGTACGGTTCAACATCGAAAGCGAAACAATAGAGCGGTTCCTTTGAAGTTTGCCGGCCTTCCTAACCATTCCCCTCTATTAACTATGGTTCAGACAAGAATATTTGTGGCGCACTATTCTTTCCTTTTGAGAGCTTTCCGTGAAACATTTCTCGCTTCCATTTGACATTTTCACCAACTTTGCACACTAAGTATTGCAAACAAAACAAGAACATTAGTAACACTGAATTCTGGACATTTTGGGTGAGTACTTCATGAGATACCAGCTCATAATATGCTTTTGGTGAAACATTACTTTTTTTTTATCAGTGTTTCGTATATAAAGTTCTTAACGAGGTACTGACCGAAATCCCTCTGATACTCGTTTCATCAGCCCAGGGGTTTCCAGGTTAAGGGTTCGATCTGTGAGTTAGCCATGCCCTGACTTAGATCAGCCCAGAGGTTGTTTCAGGGTTCGATCTGTGAGTTAGCCATGCCCTGACTTAGATCAGCCCAGAGGTTGTTTCAGGGTTCGATCTGTGAGTTAGCCTTGCCCTGACTTAGATCATTCAAGGACTTCGAGGGTTTTCTCCTGGTCATCACGTAATAGACCTTTCTCGAATTCGCTTGGATGATCACGAAACAATGGTTCCAAGTCGAGACTGAACTTTATTCTTTTATTTATCAAGGCCAACCTCGACTTGAAACTATTGTTTCGTGATCATCCAAGCGAATAGACCATTTTCGAGATGCGCGAGCGCTTTCAAAAG
Organism: Anthopleura xanthogrammica; assembly: GCA_964019055.1. Classification (NCBI taxonomy): domain Eukaryota; kingdom Metazoa; phylum Cnidaria; class Anthozoa; order Actiniaria; family Actiniidae; genus Anthopleura; species Anthopleura xanthogrammica. The sequence goes on along the minus strand of OZ025218.1, from coordinate 8,117,211 downwards.
TATCGCAGGCGCACATGATTTTCGGGCAGAGTCAATAGCGCGCGTAATCTTGCCCAAAAATGCCTTTTTTTCATGTCTGCGCCTGCGATATTTTTGAAAGCGCTCGCGCATCTCGAAAATGGTCTATTCGGGAAATGTCTATATATCGAAATTTCCTAGTTTGTGTTATGCGAGAATTGCTCTCCGGGTTCTCCGGTTTTCCTCCCTTCACAGACATCAAATGCTAAATTCCAATTCGATCATGGAACAAGGGCCACAGGTTTGTTAACCACTGGCTATTAAGTGCTACTCTCACAAAACAAGGACTTCTTTAATACCGTTGTGTGATATATTAAAATTTTCTAATTCTGTGTCATAGGAGAATTGCTGTCCGGGCTCTCCGGTTTTCCTCCCACCACAAACATAAACTTCTTAATAGCCCAATTCACTGTTTTCGGCGGCCATTTTGAATTGGGGCAAACGCGGCAAAATATATAGAAATCTGGATCACTTTGACTTCCCGTAACTCCGCTCAATTTTGTCGGATTTTCAAAATTTAAACTTTTTTCAAAAGATATTTTCATTGTTATATGTGACCCTTAATATGATGGGTATTGGAAAGCTCCAAATTGAGATAATAAGATTTTTGTTTTCATAGTAAAACGATCGGCACGATCAGCGTGAGTCATGGAAATCATAGAAAAAAGAGTGCCTAGTAAATGGTAGTTGAAGTACTTACGTTGGTCTTATATTCAGCCCGACAGCTGCTGTACATGCCTCCTTCTTATTGAAGTATACATTTCGAAAATATTTTGCCGGGTTTGCCCCAATTCAAAATGGCCGCCGAAAACCGTGAATTAGTCTATTCCAATTCAATCATGGACCTAGGGCCACAGGTTTGTTGATCACTGGCTCCACTGGCTATTAAGTGCTAATCTTGTTATCACAAGGACTTCTTATATACCGTTGTGTCATATACTAAAATTTTCTAATTCTAGAATATACGACAGATTATGAAAAGGTTAAAGCGTTTTTGCTTAATAGACACAACACAGGTGTTTTGAATTTACGTTGGTCGTTCTTGAATAGGAATAGCAGTATACTAATGGCTTAGAGTCTATTAGACTCCCTTAGATATCATAGCGTTCTAGTGAAATCGTCAAATGATATTTGAATCAATTAACTAAGATGGTTTAACCAATTAGTATAAGAGGAACGGCTACTATACTAGATCTATGATAGGCTCAAGGTGTGTGTGTCTGAATCATTAGTCTCCAACCTCCAACTCTTTACAGTGTTTTGTGTCTCTAAGCAATCAATCGTAGCTCAAAATCTCCTTGGCGTACGTTCTTTTCGATCTAAGTTTTATATCATTGAGGATAAGTACAAGACAAACTTTCCCATCGAAGAATGTAACCATGGTAAGGAATACATTATAGTTTGTTTGATTCGAGGATTTTTCTCCGGGTTTTCCGTTTTTTCTCCCTCTGCACAATCATGTTGAATTTCAATTCTATCTCTGAGTTAGCCATCCCTGACTTTGACCAGCCCAGAGGTTGTTTCAGGATTCGAAAAAATCTATATAGAATGAAAAGATATTGAATCTATGTTCTTTACTAAGTAGCTCAAAGTCAGCTTGCCTTTAGCAATCCAGTTGGCGTTTTCAATGTATCTTTTAGGAAAATTATTTTTTTATTTTATTTTTTCGCCCTGACAATTAGCGTCCCATCAACTGTGATATTTCCCGTACTTTCAAAGCCTCTTGACGACACAAAAGATACACCCATAGAGATTATATATATATATATGTTAAAAATCTTCTAGGGTCAAGATCTTATCACTGAACTATATTTCTCATATAGAGGTACAAGGAACATAACAAACTCTTAAATATCGTTATTGTTAATGTTATTTTGCGCTATTCTCTAATTTTTTCAGCCAAGGGCTCTCCCTTGATTGGAGGGGTAAGCTTTCTGTTTTCGTTTTTTTTTCTTTTTCATCTTTTTACACGTCCATATAAGTGTTTGGCTTCGAGAACTCTTGAAAATACAATACATGCACTTGAGAAATGTTTTTGATCTGCCAACGATATCTTGTACCTTTTTTTAATCATTTCCTCACTGATACTTGAACCCTGAACAGCACTCTTATTGATGCATTAGGGTTACAATCGAGAGTACAATTTTGTTTGAAGAAACACAAAAAATGTCACACAATGAACACGCAGAATACATCTCAACTCTGAATAAAATGGGAGGGAGGCGGGTGCTAGCGGCAAATTACAATCCTTCCCCCTAGCCATGTGGGGGGGGGGGGGGGGGGGGATTGAAAACAGGACTCACTCACTTCAAGTCTAATAATGATCCTGCAATATCGAAATATCATTTCCGCAAAGATTGATATTTTTCTTGCATTTTGTTGGACTGAATATCAGTTATGAGAGTAAATGGTTTGAACCCAGGAGTAGTAGTGGAGTGAGTAATGTGATCATCCGGGTGAGTGTAGTCTTGAGAATGACTGTTCAGGTTGTTGGTGGAGACTGACGTTTCGACAACCTGAGCGGAAGTCATCTTCAGAGTACAGTGGTGAATGAAAGACAGTAGATGGTATTTATAACTCTGGTGGTGCAGTCGTAACGCAAACGGTAATGTTTCAATGATTCGGATTGACTTCTATATTCTGTTTCCTAAAAGTATCGAATGGTCGTGGAAACAATTTACAACTCATACGTACGAAAAAGCGCCCCGTTTTGGGCATTAGCTTTGATATGTCTTTCTACTCGGTGAATTCTTATAGTAAAATCATGCAATTAAAAATCTCATCTCATCATAATTTCTAACTAGTATTTGAAAAGTACCCGTGGCGGGGCTATTTTTAACTGACTTGAAAACCACTTATCATGCATGTGCCCTAAAAGAAGGAATTTTATAATTGTAATTTTTCCCCTGCAAAATGGTACTAATTAAAATAGAAAGTTCAAAGTTCAAGTTAAACTGTATAGTGTAATTATTTTTGACTAGCGTGCTTCCTTGCACGAATGGACCAACATGCACATAAGTGTACGATTCAGCACGTTATTCACGTTATTCGTTAAATAATCTCGATAATGATGGAACAAAATCAGCTAAGATTAACAGCATGACAAAAGAAGGGTGGTTTTCACATCAAGCTGCACTGTATTCTGGGACTATTCTTTCACCGTGGTTCTTCCTATGGCACGTGCTACCTTGCACGAATAGACCTACATGTAAGTTTTTGATTCAGAGATTGTTATTCGTTAATCTCGATATGGAACTAAATTAGCCTAGAAAAATGCGGTGAAATGCTGGTATTTTTAGGGAGAAAAGAGAGAGCTAGCTGAGCGAGCAACCAATCGCGTGTTGATCAAAACCTGCGGCTTTCACTTTTTGTTTTGAAAATCATTTCTCGTGCGGTTTTGGACTTTTCTGAGACTTAAAATCTATTGGATTCAATTGTCAATAGTTTTCAGGTAGAAAAATGTGCTTGAACACAGGGCCGGCCATAAAAAATCACAACGGACTGTGATTGGTTAGAAAATATTGTCGTTCAGCTGGAGGATAGCGTCATCCTAAGGCCCTATACTTATTGTCACGTGACCACTAGTTATCACGTGGTTAGTATGCTCACTGTATTCTTGAACGTCATGGAAACAAGCAAAATTTTGCATATTCTCTTAGTCTGTATACGAAATATATCGAACAGATTGTCAATTATTTCTTGAATTTTTTAAATGCGCAATTTGAATTTGAAACTTGGCTCACAAACGCCAATACTATTTCCGTTTTTCGTTCTTTTTCTGATATTTTAACAGAAGCCTCAAAAGAATATTGTTAACTTCATTAGATACGTTTTGTTACTAGATAAAACTAGAAACGACTGTTTTTACGTTCTATTTTCTTTTGCTGTGAAAAACATTTCAGTACAAGGTACTTCTTCAGTTCTTTCACACTGTCTTTATTCACACGATATCTTGCTCTCTTCCATCATCCAAAAAACAATTTTGAATACTCGGAAAAAGCGCGAAACTGCTTTCAAATATTCATGTGTTCCAGTAAAAGTCCTAAAAATTCCAAAGTGCTTGCATAGTAAAAGTTGTATATTCTTTACTTTACTGTTGGTATTTTAGAAATATTTTGACGCTGAAATCTCTCCGCGGAATCCCTGGGAAATCCTGGAAACTTAGTCTGTAGTAAAGGATCTTACCAGAGTTATCAGTGTCTCAAAGAACGTGCACAGATTAACGCTTTGTTTGTGTCAGTTATTATGTTGGTTATGTTTCTTGTCACGTCTCGTGAACCCATTTTTCATAACTGACCGCGATCACTGAACAGTAAACCATAGCGGTCCTTAAGATCTCTAATTGAATGTAGCACTCTGGTTAACCACATAATGGCACATCACAGTCAGGGTCAGAAGAAAACGAGCTACTAGTGATATTGCATACACACGCTAATACTCACAAGACAAAATACATCCCATGGTGGAACGGCTTTAAAATGCATGTGAGGATTTGAAATAACGGCGTAAAATATAAGCCTATTCACAGCGGTCTTAATGTAATTTGGGTTGTTTGTCAGTTACTAGAAGAAGAAAAACAAGAAAGAAAGAAATGACGAAAGGAAGGATGAACGGAAGGAAGAAAGGATGGAAGGAAAGGAAAAGGAAATAGATAAAGAATGGATGAATAAATGGATGAAGGGATGAATGAACAAACGAACGAAGGAATGAATGAATGAATGAATGTATGAGTGAATGAATAAATGGATGAATGAATGAATGGATGAATGAATAGATGGATGAATGGATGAATGAATAAATGGATGAATGAATGAATGGATGAATGAATAGATGGATGAATGAATTGATGAATGGATGGATGAATGAATGAATGAATGAATGAATTGATGAATGAATGAATGAATGAATGAATGAATGAATGAATGAATGAATGAATGAATGAATGAATGGATGAACGAAAGAATGAATGAATAATTAGATGAATGAGTTAATAGAGATAATAGCAAGAATGAAGAAATAAATAAATACAGGAATACAGGAATAATGAAAGGCATGTATGAATAAATTAAGGAATCAACAAACAAACCAAAAAACGAATAGATGAATGACCAAAAGATCCAATGGATGAAAGGAAAGACGCATGAAAGAAAGAACGAATCAACGAATCAATGAATGAATGGGTGAATGAAAGGAGGGAAATAAATAAAAAAATGTAAAAAGTCAGACATGTAAAGCGAGAAAAAAGCTAAGCAAATTACAGTTGTCTTAAAAGTTAAAGCAAATCCTCTCTTAACCTATAAATCAGATCAGACTTATTCTGTGAAATTTAAAATTTCCTAACTCAGAATAATATATTTAGCATGTTCTTAAACTTGCTCATCGCAGGGCATATAAAGTTGACAACTATATCGGCCCTCTCCTGCAAACTCGAGGATTTTCTTCAGGGTTATCTGGAGTTTTCCTCCCTCAGATTCCAAATCCATCTTCCCAAATTTTGATTGACTTCAGCTAAATGAAGGAAGCACCACTCATTGAAAATGCTAGCTACTGAAGATCTTTTTATTTATTTATACATATCACTCAAGGAATCAGCCAATTATTCCTGTGATGTATTCGTTTGTGTTCGGAATTATTATTTTAATCGCGTGTTCCAATCTCGTAATTTTTCCTTTTATCCAACCGACAAATCTACTATTTCGATCAAAATGAAACATTTGTTTAATGTTTTAACAAATCACTGTCGATTTGAACGGCCGGTCTGGCATACGCGAACAATTTAGAATCATTCCTTTAAGAGGAATGAATAGAAACGCGTAGAAAAACTTATAATCAAGTCATATACTAATTGTGGAAATTATTTCATTAGTTGCGGTTGTCTTTCCTTCAAGTACATGGCTAGTAGCGGAAAGATGTTTCGTACGAGTCGAAGCACACGTTTGAACATGGAGAAGTAGGATACGCTTATTTGACCCACCATGTATGGCATGTTACTTGAAAGCATCCAGCACTACTTAAAGGAAATCTACGGTGAAGAGGTTTGGAATAAGATCCGTGCTTTAGCAGGTGTCGAGAATCGAGTTTTTGTAACACATCACCGTTATAGTGACGAATTATTCCATAAAATCGCTGACAGCGCTGCTGAGGTCATTGGAAAACAAAACGGATGGCAAAAGAAAGACTTTATGAAATTCTTCGGGAATTGCTTCGTTAAATTTTTCTCCAATTATGGCTATGATCGTATTGTGCGTGTTACGGGGAGAAGTCTCGGTGCTTTTTTAAACAGTATCGACAATATACACGAACAGATGAGATTTGGGTACCCGAAAATGGAGTCGCCGAGTTTTTACTGTGAGGACGAAACAAGTTCAGGACTATCCCTTCATTATTTATCGAAGAGGAAAGGATTTAAATACTACGTCATTGGACAGATAGAACAAGTTGTTCGTGAGTTTTTTCCGATGGAAATCGAGATAACAGTAATTGGGCATCAGCAAACACCGCACAATAGCCACGTTATCTATCGCTTAAATTTCGACAACCAGTCTTCAATGCCTTTTATTCCTAAGTTACTCTCTCCCCCGGGGAATTCTATTCCCAAATGGCTTTCTCTGGAGAATTTCTTCGAGATTTTCCCGTTTGGTTTTGTTATTTCCCGAGATATGAGGATGAGTATGGCGGGATCGTATATTCTAACTTTACTTGGAGATTCTGTGCTTGGATCGAATGTGTGCGAAGTTTTCGCTCTAAGAAGACCAAAGGTGGAATTCACATGGGAGAATGTAAGTATACGAGTGGGGAAGATATAAACTAAATTATATGGAATGGTGTAGGTTGATGTTTGTGTGCAGTAATAGCAAGTGATTTTAATTAAAATTATGTGTGCGGTTGTGCATTGATTATTGATTTTGCCGTCAACTAGTAAGACATATAAAGTAAATAAGAATAAGAATCGACGAAGAACTAAAGAAACATAAAAACCATTTTATTTTTCTAATTCGGAATTTTTTTTCTTAAAAAAAGTTGAAACTGGTTAAGAAAAGGGAAAATAGCAAAACAAATAATGCATTAAAACACCGAAAGACAAAACAAACAAACAAAGGAAGAAAACAGAGAGTAAAAAAGAAAGAAAGGAAGGAAGGAATTAAGAAGAAAAAATGAAAAACAAAATTAAGTAAAAATGCGGAAAATAATAAAAAAGAGACAGTATTCTGATTAAGTAAGCCCTCGGGAATTTTATGTTTTTTGTTATGAAACTTATAGGATCTAAACAAATTAATATAAAATGCCTTGACTTTATTTATTTTTTATTTTTTTTTATTCCGTAATTCGTCGAAGCCTATTAATAATTAGTAACATTTTGCCTTGAAGGTGATTTATCAAAATTAAGTGCAAATATTGGTGTCAGGAAATGTAACTTGCCTGACTGAAAAATTGATGAAATGTTGGCTTTGATATGGCACTTCACGATGCAGGATATATTTGGATATACTTTATCATGGGGGGGAGGGGCTGGGGTTAAACGTATACTAAGGCTGTATCTGAAGATCCATAAATCCATTACATTAATTTACTTTATGCCAAACTCGACTCTTATATTGATGCGGAGTCTAAGGCCCGGTTTAGACGTAGAATTTCACCTGCCGAATCAAATGCAAATGAATTCAAATAATAGGTTTTGCTCATTTGCATTGGATTCGGCATATGTGAACTTCGACGTCTAAACCGGGCCTTAGAATCGAACGCTAGACCCATTGCAGAGGCGAAAGGCGAGAAGTAGTTTGGTTTCCATATTTTGTATTTTTCAGTAGTTTTTTATATTTTTCTCTGTCGGTTTTTATTTTTCAACACCTGTTGTATTGCCTGCTGTTATCACTGGCCTTTATTTAATGAACCGTTATCATTTCAACATAACTACAGCGCGACGCGCCTTACCGTGGCCACCCTGCCAAAGTTTCGTACAAGTACGATAAATCACTTCTTGCAAAGAATTTCCACATGAAAAAGAATGCCTACGAAAGTATTAAGTGTTAGCAAGCCAAAAGAGCAAAACTGGTTTTAGAAATAGAGATTTTTAAGCATTTTCTTCAAGTTCTTGCTCCGAAGTTCAAATATTTGCGGTAACAACAAAGCAAGTTAACATGCAAATTTACAGATTCTCGCTTTCTGATTGGCTAACTTGTAAAAAAAGTTTGTTGGGTGGCTACGGTAAGGCGCGTCGCGCTGTAATAATTACTACTAGTTACCTGATTGGGTTACTGCTATACAGGGCGTCAAACAGACTAGTTGGAGATCACGCTATAGTTAACCTTGACCGGTAGATTCTAAAATGAAGGAAGGGAGGGAGGGAGTAAAGGAGGGAGGGAGGGAGCCGTTTTCAAGGATATATGTCGCCCGTAACCGCAACCGCCGCGTTGTGATTAGATGAATTACTGGAAGACAATGGGAAACCATTCAATGTTACAGCATGTCATACCATATGTCACTCATACGATAACCATTCTTTTCAATGTTACGGCATGTCGTACCGTGTACGTGCTGTAAGTCAGTACCATACGCTTCCCAATCATACGATAAGCATTCTTATGGAAAGCCATTTCAATGTCACTGCATGTCGTACCGTGTACGTGCTGTAAGCCAGTACCGTATATTTCCCCCTCATACGATAACCATTCTTATGGGAAGCCATTTCAATGTCACTGCATGTCGTACCGTGTACGTGCTGTAAGCCAGTACCGTAGGTTTCCCACTCATACGATCTTATGGGAAGCCATTTCAATGTTACTGCATGTTGTCGTACCGTGTACGTGCTGTAAGTCCCCCGGGGGGGGGGGGGGGGGGTACTTCGGGCGTTCCATACGGGGATGCTAAGCCTGGACTCTCGACCCCTTACCCTTTTCTATACCAAATTTCAGCAGAAAAGTACCCCTTTCATATACCTTTGAAGAATATCTACACCCTTTTTTTTTTTTACCAAAATTCACAAATTTCCACCCTTTTGTTATACGTGCGCCCTGAAAAAAGTACCCCTTTCGGGCGGAGCATCCCCGTATAGTCCATTATAGGGAGTACCCCCCCCCGTGTGTAAGTCAATACCGTCATATTTCCCACTCGAACGAAAACCGCTCAAATTTCTTGCAGTTCTTATGTTTAAAACAAATTAAAATGAAATGTCCTTAGAGCCGAGGGGTAACACTTTTTTTTAAAGATTATAGAAATGACGGAGGTTTCTTTAATCACGCACTCAAGGAAATGATATCGGCATAAATATATGTATCACCTGTTATAAAAAATCATCTTGGCGCCCAACAATTTTTTTCGTTTTAAGTTTTAAACATTTAGGAAATGCCCGAGGCGTTGAAACGTATTTTAGATGACTTCAATCCTGATACCTAGCTACCGCGTTCGAGAGATCTTTCTTTCTTTCAATTAATGTAGGTTTAAAACTGAAGGGTTTTGCGAAGTACTCGGCATAGTAAAAAGTTGATTCGAGGGGTTTTCTGCGAATTCGCAAAAACTAGCACGCTAAATTCCAATACGATCTACAGTGAGTTAGCCATGTCCTGACTTAGATCAGCCCAGAGGTTGTTTCAGGGTTCTATCTGTGAGTTAGCCATGCCCTGACTTAGATCAACCCAGAGGTTGTTTCAGGGTTCAATCTGTGAGTTAGCCGTGCCCTGACTTAGATCAGCCCAGAGGTTGTTTCAGGGTTCAATTTGTGAGTTAGCCATGCCCTGACTTAGATCAACCCAGAGGTTGTTTCAGGGTTCGATCTGTGAGTTAGCCATGTCCTGATTTAGATCAGCCCAGAGGTTGTTTCAGGGTTCAATCTGTGAGTTAGCCGTGCCCTGACTTAGATCAACCCAGAGGTTGTTTCAGGGTTCCATCTGTGAGTTAGCCATGCCCTGACTTAGATCAGCCCAGAGGTTGTTTCAGGGTTCGATCTGTGAGTTAGCCTTGCCCTGACTTAGATCAGCCCAAAGGTTGTTTCAGGGTTCCATCTATGAGTTAGCCATTCCTGACTTAGAACAGCTCAGGGGTTAACTAAAGGAATAAAGAAAATTCTCTTACTAAACAGTTTCGTGAAAAGCGCGTTACCATGTTAAAGTTCAAAGCGTAGTTAAGTATTCTGTATTTCTAAAAAAGAGATGTATTGGCTACGATAGGTAAAACATGTTGGTTTAGCCTGGTTTTGGCTTCTAAAAGACTCTCGTTATAATTTAACACGATGAATCGCTGAAATACCTAGGTATTTCTAAGAAAAATGCTCGAAATCTTGATCAAACAAATCTTCTCTTAATCAAATACGTATACCCCAAAACAAACTTGAAAGAGTGTCTTGTATTTACCGCGACGTTTCGAGCGGCGGTTCACTATACAGTATTCACAGGATACACTTTTCGGAAATAGATATCCATCCGTTAAAAAGCCGTTTAAGTTGTCATGGAATATTAAGATTGCAATTACTATAATACAAACTTAGCCATCTAGCCATTAAATATATGTATTTACCTATGGGCACTTTCCGCTCAACGACAAACGGTAAACGATATCGAAAGGGTCCAGAAAACTATATAACCTGAATCGTGTGTTAAGAGTAGACTATACATGATATACAACGTTTGTTTAAACTAGTATTTAAGAAAAACAATATTTATGCCAATGTTGGTACAGCCGGCGGAAAAAGTCCTTGCCGCGTAACTTCAACATGGTAAAACAGGCGGTGTTTTCAAACAGCGCGGTGAATTTTTGATATCAGTTTTTAGTTTTAGCCGTAGGAAGCCGATCGATTCTGATATTTAAAAAAATGCGGTCATGCACACTGGAAAAGCAACAAAATACTGAAAGAGTTTTTGTAGGTTGATGAAAAATAACCCTAGCAAATGAAATCTGTGAGGTTATCTGTAATCGTTCTTGGAGATGCTATGATTTCTATAGTCGTCCGTGTTGATTGATGATGATAATGATGATGATGATGATGATGATGATGATGATGATGATGATGATGATGATGATGATGATGATGATGATGATGATGATGATGATGATGATGATGGTGATGATGATGGTGATGATGATGATGATGATGATGATGATGTTGTGATGATGATGATGATGATGATGGTGGTGGTGGTGGTGATGATGATGATGATGATGATGATGATATGATGATGGTGATGATGATGATGATGATGATGTTGTGATGATAATGATGATGATGATGATGATGATGATGGTGGTGGTGGTGGTGGTGGTGATGATGATGATGATGATGATGATGATGATGGTGGTGATGATGATGATGATGATGATGATTTTTCTAAAAATGGTTTATAGTATATGGTATTAATAAATTTAAATCTAATCACTAATCACTCATTTTACTAAAATCAGGAAAAAAATGCCTTAATAATAATATATCATAAAAAACTATATTAAAATATGTGAGAATATAAATATATAACCATAAAAATCTACTCGAAAAAATTATTATTATTATTATTATTATTATTATTATTATAAGGATAATGAAATTAATAATATGATAAAAATAATCCATTATATTTTACAGCTACAGAGAAATCGAGTCGTCTTCGAACTAATATCCAATATCCCAACCAAACCTCCATCACCAACACCTTTTACCAAGCAATGTCACAGTCCATCCTTAAAAGGCTACCCCAAATTCACATTCAAAAAACCCTGCGACTCACCTCGTGACGTCATCGACAGTGGTTACCATAGTGATGATAAAGATTCAACATGTCGGGCAAAAACTGCTACCTTAAACGGTATTAATGTACATTGTAATAGTGTCAAGACGTTGAATGGATTCACAAGTGACGTGATGGAGAAGTCAGAGGACGAAAATCATAACGAACTTGTAAAAAGTTGTGAAGTTTCAGTCAAGAAGGACAATATCAAAACAAAAAACGGCTTGAACTGTTTATCAAAATCGGGTAATAAGACAGGGTTGTGGAAGAGCAAGGGGACGTGGAATCTCCATACGGCAAGCAGTTCTAGTTTTGGATCAACAGATACGGAAGGTGATGAAATAAGTACAAAGAAACAGCGCAGTCTTCATCTCAAGGGAGAAATGAAGTACATCTCCTCGTGGGGGAAGGTTCTTTTCGTATGTTCTCCTGTGTAAGTAGGTATAGGATATTGTTGATCTTTCTTTCCACATTCCATTTTCTTATTTCCTATTTCTTTCATGCATTCATTCTTATCTGATCTTCCTTTTCCTTCACTTCTTTTGCATATGCTCACTCACCTGGGTAAGGATCTTTCCACATCCCATTTCCCCATTTCCCACTTCATTCATTCTTATCCCACTCTTCCTTCATTTCATTTCCATATGCGCACGTGTGTAAGAAGGTATAGAATATTATTAATCTATTTTTCCTCTCATCCTATTACTTCCCATTCCCTATTTCATTTGACCTTATTTATTTGTCCTTCATTCTTCCGTGTTCTTAAACAGAACGCTCATGTGGACTGAATCTAATACTCCGCAAAGAATTGCTAGGTGACCACCCGTGGGACGTTGCATGCAAAGTCGCGCGCGACGAATCTCAACGTGCGCAAGCAACGTCGAACGGGTGGTCACACGGTGCGATCTAGTTTTTACAACGCTGCATGAAAAATCGCATCGTTTGTCAGCAGATTTACATATCTTATTGTTGTCTGTTTTTTTCAGAATAAGTGACCTGGATGACATGATTGACTTAGGTCTCTACATGAGTGACCTGGGCATTTATGACAGATCACAAGAGATGGTCTTATCTGGTATCAAACCACTGCCGCAGCTAGAATATGCGCGTGATCAGGTACAAATATTACCCTAGATAAGGCTTTATTATCAACCTAGGTACTTCACATATGCCTATTTTAAGGTTGTTGGAACCAAAGGGGATAGGCGATTAATACCGTTAAAACGGCGGGAGCACTAATGGAGAGAGGGGAATAAATTGCGCACCGCTCTTCGAGTTCTCTCTATCCCTGGTAACTCGAGCTTTGAATACCCTTAACGGAGCACTGGTGATGGAGAGAGGGGGAATAAAGTGCGCACCGCTCTTCGAGTTCTGTCTATCCCTGGTAACTCGAGCTTTGAATACCCTTAACGGAGCACTGGTGATGGAGAGAGGGGGAATAAAGTGCGCACCGCTCTTCGAGTTCTCTCTATCCCTGGTAACTCGAGCTTTGAATACCCTTAACGGAGCACTGGTGATGGAGAGAGGGGGAATAAAGTGCGCACCGCTCTTCGAGTTCTCTCTATCCCTGGTAACTCGAGCTTTGAATACCCTTAACGGAGCACTGGTGATGGAGAGAGGGGGAATAAATTGCGCACCGCTCTTCGAGTTCTCTCTATCCCTGGTAACTCGAGCTTTGAATACCCTTAACGGAGCACTGGTGATGGAGAGAGGGGGAATAAAGTGCGCACCGCTCTTCGAGTTCTCTCTATCCCTGGTAACTCGAGCTTTGAATACCCTTAAAACGGAGCACTGATGGAGAGAGGGGAATACAGTGCGCACTGCTCTTCGAGTTCTCTCTATCCCTGGTAACTCAGCTTTGAATATCCTTAAACCAGAGCACTGATGGAGAGAGGGGAATAAAGTGCGCCCGCTCTTCGAGTTCTCTCTATCCCTGGTAACTCGAGCTTTGAATACCCTTAAAACAGAGCACTGATGGAGAGAGGGGAATACAGTGCGCACTGCTTTTCGAGTTCTCTCTATCCCTGGTAACTCGAGTTTTGAATACCATTAAACCAGAGCACTGATGGAGTGAGGGGAATACAGTGCGCACCGCTCTTCGAGTTCTCTCTATCCCTGGTAGCTCTAGCTTTGAATACCCTTAAAACGGAGCACTGATGGAGAGAGGGAATACAGTGCGCACTGCTTTTCGAGTTCTCTCTATTCCTGGTAAATATATATCTTTATAATTACAGCTAATAGACAAAAGTGAGAAATTGGAAGAAAACTTAAGAAAACTTGAGGAAGAAAGACAACGAAGCGATGAACTCCTATACAGTATGTTACCGAAACCCGTGGCAGATCGACTCAAAAATGGGGCAAAACCAATAAATACTTGCGAGGTAATACATCTGTGTGTAATGTTTTCCCATTTCACACCACGAATCATGCATTTGCTTGAGGTATTATTTGTTGTTTCCTCCCTCGAGCTCCATAAAAATCATGTAGGTCGAGTTTTGTGTGTAAATAGTAAATGTAGTGATAGTGAGTGTGAGTGAAAGTAGGCCCACATCAGCGAAAGCTGCCAAAATAATCAGCCTGCTCTAAGAATATATATATATATTAGCAATCTTTAGACCAGTAGTTGCATGAGACTGGTTAAAATGGAAGCCTGTTAAGAAATAAAAAAGATTATTTTTATCATTTTTTTCAAGTTTTTTTTTTTTTTTTAATGTTTTTAGTATTTTGAAAGTGTGACTGTCCTGTTCAGTTATCTGGATGGGTTTATTAACCTGTGCTCTAGCGTGGATGCTATGGAGGTCGTCACTCTTGTCAATAAGATGTTCATTATCTTTGATAACCTCAGTGAAAAGTATGACGTCTATAAAGTAAGTCGACTGACCACTCAAAATTATCCGCAAAATCCAACACTCTAAACCCCAATTCGATCTGTGAGTTAGCCGTGCCCTGACTTAGATCAGCCCAGAGCTTGTTTCAGGGTTCAATTTGTGGCTGGTTAGCCGTGTCCTGAATTAGATCAGCCCAGAGATTGTTTTAGGGTATCGATGAAAATTTCAAGCTACCAAATGCTCTGAACAAAGACGACGCGTGAAAATTACTTATAAAGAACTGTGTCTTTTTATTCCAGTTTGAGACCTTAGGAGATGCTGTATACATGGCGGTCAGCGGTGCTCCCGTTAGAAAGGTGCGCCACGCAGAGCCTATGGCGGCCATGGCTTTAGCGATGATGGACTCGATGACGACGTTTCTCAAAGACTTTGCTAAGGACACCTTGACGTTGTCAATTGGTAAATTATTTGATGATGTACAGTCAGTATGATTATAATGATTCACTTTCTTGTTGCTTGTTGCTTGTTGCTTGTTGCTTGTTGCTTGTTGCTTGTTGCTTGTTGCTTGTTGCTTGTTGCTTGTTGCTTGTTGCTTGTTGCTTGTTGCTTGTTGCTTGTTGCTTGTTGCTTGTTGCTTGTTGCTTGTTGCTTGTTGCTTGTTGCTTGTTGCTTGTTGCTTGTTGCTTGTTGCTTGTTGCTTGTTGCTTGTTGCTTGTTGCTTGTTGCTTTTGGCTGCGACAACATTTATTGAAATAGGTGTATACTCAAAGGCGCTTACAATCATGAGAGGTGGTTAGTATGAGGTTTAGACATTGAGGGTGGTCCCTGCCAAGGTTTCTTTACGTCCTTAGTGGTTATTTTTACGTCTCTCAGATACTGATTAGTAATAATGAAGTGCGGTCACCCGAACCACTTGAAAGTCTGACAATCTGTAGATATAATTACAAAGGCGCCACCTTGTACTCGGTTATTCTAAGATAGTGAGTGATGGTCTCAGTGACTTACAGCACAACAGTCCAGTGTTCAAAACTGAGCCACGTTGAATGTCTAAAAATTTGCAGATATCTTTTTGAGCTTCTGCTCAGATATTTTAAGTTCGTGCGTGTTAGTCTGACCAGGGATTGAACCCATGACCTCCAGCACAACAGTACAGGTGTTCAAAACTGATCCAACCGGATTGCGGTTTAACCAGTTGTATTCACATTAGATAGCCACAAAAGTCATGCGGTTTGATTTTCAGTAAGATTTATGGAAAACAACTTGTTCAAAATTTTTGTAAGGCAACCACAGGGAGCCCAATTTAGGCAAAAGTTCTAGACGAAAATAAAATCTGGAAGATGTATAGTTTATATAAAAAAAAATCGGTTAGAGGCTAAGAAAGTGTGCTAAATGGTAAAAGGGAACAGGAAAATCAAGCAAAAACTCAGTACAATTTTTCGCGCACTTTAGTTTTCTTTTCCAATATTTAGTTTTTCCTTCAGCCGTGCGCGATCTGTATAAAAAGATGTAAAGCTATGTTTTCAAGGGATGCACTTTTATCTAAATTGGACTTAAAGTATATTAAAAGTAAAATGTGCTCATTTGACCGAAGCCGAGCACGAAAATCAAGTTATTTATAGATATAGACCCCTTGCAGCACGTCGGAATGCAGCTCAATGTGGAGGACAAAACCACAGGTTCTAATTCTCAGGAGATTAAAATTCTTTTTTTTTTGCCCTCAAAAATTGAGCTGCTCTGACGTCACGAGCAAGGGGTCTATAGTTCGCTGAACCCGCGTTCGATCCTTTCAGGCCGTCAAAAATACGCAGAATTCTAGTCGAGAGTAAGATTGATTTCTGTAACATTTGATTGGTTCTTTTATTCCAGGCATGCATTCTGGTTCAACAGCCGCTGGCATAGTAGGACAGAAGATGCCACAATATTGTCTATTCGGAGATACTGTAAACATCGCTGCAAGACTACGAACAACGTCACTGGTAATTAACGTGATGAAGTCCCTTAAAACTTTGTTCGAACATCTGCTTTGAATACACGCATCAAAAGATCACGCGATGAAAAATGAAAGTGGGACGGTATTGCCCTAATTTGATCAATCAATGAAACAAAAATAATTTCAAAAAAAAAACATTTCAAGCAGATTTATTTATTTATTTTATTTATTTTCAGCCGATGAGAATTCACATCAGTGAAAGCTGTAACGTCTGTCTCAAGGGTACAGAGTTTCAGACAGAGTTTCGAGGATACATACCACTAAAGGTTAGTAGTTTTGGGAAGCACGGGTGAACGAAACCCTGAACCAACCTCTGGGCTGATCTAAGTCCGGGCACGGCTAACTCACAGATCGAACCCTGAAACAACTTCTGGGCTGATCTAAGTCAGGGCATGGCTAACTCACAGATAGAACCCTGAAACAACCTCTGGGCTGATCTAAGTCAGGGCATGGCTAACTCACAGATCGAACCCTGAAACAACTTCTGGGCTGATCTAAGTCAGGGCATGGCTAACTCACAGATAGAACCCTGAAACAACTTCTGGGCTGATCTAAGTCAGGGCATGGCTAACTCACAGATAGAACCCTGAAACAACTTCTGGGCTGATCTAAGTCAGGGACGGCTAACTCACAGATAGAACCCTGAAACAACCTCTGGGCTGATCTAAGTCAGGGCACGGCTAACTCACAGAACGAACCCTGAATCAACCTCTGGGCTGATCTAAGTCAGGGCATGGCTAACTCACAGAATGAACCCTGAATCAACCTCTGGGCTGATCTAAGTCAGGGCATGGCTAACTCACAGAACGAACCCGGAATCAACCTCTGGGCTGATCAAAGTCAGGACATGGCGAACTTACGATTCGAATTGGATTTTAGCGTGTTAGGCTTTTAGCGTGTTAGGTTTTGTGGAGGGAGGAAAACCAGAGAACCCGGAGAAAAACCCTCGAATCAACTCGGATAGACCTTACAAACTCTACCCACATGTGATGCCAACCAGTCCTAACTTAACGTACTTTGACTCGTAGGGACTCAAGGAAGAAATGAAAACCCATTGGTTAATAGGAAGAAAAGACCAGAGGAGCTGACGTACGGCAAAGTATATCGAGGGAACCTCAACCGAACTGCGGATGGGGTAGCGGGGAATTATTTTCACGAAAATCCTCGATCAGGGCGGTGAAATACCTCCCTGAATCGAAGATTAATCTCAATTTGTAAAAATATGGCAATTTTTATATACAATCTTTTTGTATACGCAAAGGCATAACGATTTAGAGAGCCATGGATAAAGGGCTTTAATTTGTGAAATCTGGGGAGATAGCCAGAGGGCCTTGGATTGCAGAGGAGAGGAGAAGCAGGGATTGCGCTAGGATTTTTCAATCCGGGTCCTGGGACCCTAGTAACTGCTCAAATTTGGGTCCCAATAATTTTCTTGTGGGTAAGAATATTCAGGAATGAAGCTCTCGTCACACAAGTAAAGTGAGTTTTGGGACGCACCAAAATTGCAAAAATGCATTTTCTGGGCCTAATGAGCGTAAAAAATGCACGATTTCTGCGTTAACGCGATCCCTGACAGCCTGAGAAGATAAAGTGCATCTAATCTTTTTTTGGAGAGTGTGTTGCGCGATCCAATATTCCCCTTTACAGTTCGACCCGGCGCCATCTTGAAAGGTAGCCGTGCCTTTGCATCGAAGCGAGACGAACGGTGAGCTTGCAATGATAGAGACCTTTTTTAACACCTTTGATAATTCATTCACATGTCTCTATCATTGGAAGGTCACCTCATGTCTCGCTTCAACGCAAAGGCACAGCTACCTTTCAAGATGGCAAGGGAACCACGAAGGGAACTATTGGATATATCTTCGTAATACTCCAGTTTCACATTCGATGGAAACCGCTGTTTTTGAAGACCACAGACTCATTTGTACAGGCTTAGCCTCGCTTATAAGTCAGCTATTCAACGACATCATTAAAAGTCCGTGGGATTTCAAAACATTGGTATTGTTCAACTTACACATTCTTTACGTTACGGTTGACTTATGCAAATCATTAGCAACAGCCAACTGTAATGTAAAGAATGTGCAAGTTGAATAATACCAATCCCACGGACTTTTAATGGTGCCTTTGAATAGATGACTTATAAACGAGTCTAAGCCTGTACAAATGAGTCTGTGGTCTTCAAAAACAGCGGTTTCCATCGAATGTGAAACTGGAGTATTGAAGGAAGGTTAAGGATCTGAGTCATGGATGAGGGGGCATAAACAATCTTTCTCAAAGAATCCTCTTTCTCTTTTTCTATTTAATATATTTCAATTTCAAATCTTTCTAATCAGGTACATTCAATATTTTTGATTTTCTGGTTTTCTTCTCAACAAAATACCCAAAGCTTTCATGTTTTCTAAGTACAAAAGCAATATGGCTGCGATAAAAGAAAAAAAGAAAAAAGAAAATCGTACTATTTTGGGAACAAAACTGATATGAAAACCAAAAGTCTTATCAATCACTTGATATTTACAATATTGTATTTGATGTATACCTATTTATTATTCGACGCACGAATTCCGAATGCAGATACGAGCTTATTGAAGTGTAGATATTGGAGCGTATAGACCCCTCTCACTTGACGTCGAAGCAGCTCAATTTGGAGGACAAAACAAAAGAATTTTAATCTCCTGAGAATTGGAACCTCTGTTGTTTTGTCCTCCAAATTGAGCTGCATTCCGACGTGCTGCAAGGGGTCTATACACTCATTTTTAACAAAGTTATAAAGCTGTAACTTGCAAGGATTATGGGTAGATACATTTAACAAGCTTCATTCGCTTGATAAATATTGACGTATGTAAGTTCTTTTACCAATTACAGTTTTTAATCATCTCCTGTGAGCATCTAAACGCTCAAATTGTATCTAAGAAGCTTAATTAGTTGAACTATTTATTTATTAATATACCCGAGTATTCCAAAAGAGGTTGTTGGAGCCAAAGTATATAGATGTTAAGCGATAGAACCCTTGCACGAGACGTTAAAGCAGCTCAATTAAGAAGTTAAAGAAGACAAAACAAAACAATTTCAATCTCATCTCCTGAGAATTGAAACCTATCGTTTTGTCCTCCAAATTGAGCTGCATTCCGACGTGCTGCAAGGGGTCAAGGTGATTGCAAGACCGAATGGTCAAACATATAAACAGCACTATTCAATGTGTCATTTTAAAATGGCTTCCTCGACTACAAGGAACACTGGAAATGCTACACTAACCTCCGTGTTCTTGACGAGAATAGTTATAAGAAACACAAGTCATTCCAGATATTCTTGGATCTTGGAAAACCGACTTTCCATCGCGTATCGCCTATCTCCTATTTAACAGCCTTTTTGGCAGAGGGTGTATGTACATAATCTTTTTGTTAAGTACTTATTGAAATATTGATATTGATGCACAAAATACAAGAAACGTCGAAAAAATAATGGAAGTAGTGTCTACCTATGATGTATTTTACTTAGGGACAGGCCATCTGATTTTTGATCAGGGGGTACGAATTTTCGTCCGGTGTACTTGTATTTTTTCAGATACACAGTCTAGAAAAACATCTTTTAGATCAAGCACACCGAAAATCCGTACCCCCGTTATTAAAAATCAAATGGTCCATCCCTTGCTATTTTTTCACAGGCCATTTAAAATCACTCTATAATTGTGTAACAGAACTACGACAACTGGAGGGGAGATCAGAGGGGGGGGGGGGGGGGGGGGTGGAGGTTTGTGGTTAGCCGATTCCGTTGAAACCTTACATCAAAAACGCCGACGCATTTAGAGTCTTATAATATCATACAGAAATCAAAGTTCTGATAAAATTAAGCCCTCTAAGGGTTAGCGCTACGTTGGCGTTATTTTAGTTCAACAGACAATTTGACTCTGAGTCTACGACCAAGATTGTTTCATTTCACAGCCATATTCATGTGGCCCCCAAGCGTTTTTTGACGAAGAAATAACTATCATTGAACAGAAAAAAATCAGTGACAAAATTAAATAGGAAGATGTTTTGCAATTTCCCGATGTTATCCAGTACACTTTCAAGTACACTTAATTGGAAATTAATGAACTAATAATATAACATAGAAATTGACCGCGTTGCTCAATGATGTTTTCCGCAACCCTTGCCCGATATATGAGATAATTATCATGCTCAAGGAAATGGCGTGGATTGATTGCTACAAAATATTGCAGCAAGACGGACATTCTTAATCCAGAGGGAAGTGTTGTTTTTTGTAATGGTATATATAGCGCGGGCGATCGATGTCTGTTAGCCCTAAAGCTGTGTATTTATCACCATTCTGGTTAGTTATATATTCTCACTGCATACTCATTATCACGTCGCAGTAAGTTAAGTTATGGGTGAGATCCGCGACTGTTGTGATATGAGGTAAACAGCGAGAAGAGGAACCTGAAAAGCACCGCCACCAGGGGAGGGTGGGTGGGGCAAAACTCGACTTCTCGCGACGCTCCGAACGACGTTATGCAATAAGGCATGTATGTGGAGTTAATTTATACAGCTCCGTGCTAATTAATTATGCAGTGAGAATAGTTATATATTCTCACTGCATACTCATTATCACGTCGCAGTAAGTTAAGTTATGGGTGAGATCCGCTCCTGTCCCTCACCAAGGTAAAGAGACGAGATGGAATATGGCTTACATCCAAATATACCCATAACATCCTTAATTCAATACTTAAAAACCATATCCATTACTCAGAACCCATATCCATTACTCAGAACCCATATCCATTACTCAGAACCCCCAATACTCCACAATTCAAAGCTTATTAACCTTTGATCCGACGTGACAAATCATACGTATGCTTAGTATGTAGGTTGCCTGCTCTGAAGTGGCTTGGGTCCAAACAACGCAATTGAGAAAGTCTCCCCAGGCCCGGACGAGCGCACACCAGGGAAGGCGGAGGCAAAGGGCCAACAAAAGGCAGGGTTTCCTCGATGATGCACCTTAAAGGGAATAGCCCCGGCTGGTTCTAGCCTGTTAACTTCTTCCAATCTTGACGCAAACTGAGTGCAATCAACCTACAAGCATAAACCAACCCGGGGTGACAAAAATGTAAAAGGCTTACTAGACAGGAAACCCTACCCTCTGTCGGCCCCAGGCTTCGAACCAGGTCCGAAATAGAGGCACTGAGAAGGCCCCCCTGAGGCTGACAGAGGGAGAGTACAAAAAACTATACCGTTAAATGTAAAAATAGGAGAAGAGTATTTTTTGGAGGGAATTTGCCATATAAAATTGAAGAAAACACAGATAAAGACATTCACAATTAATTCTCTTGTACCCATGGCTCTCCGGGCCATCTTCGCTCACTCGGCGGTATTCACAATTAATTCTCGTGTACCCATGGCTCTCCAGGCCACCTTCGCCTACTTGGCGGTACTCACAATCAATTTCTACCGTATACGCATGGCTCTCCGGGCCATCTTCGCTCACTCGGCGGTATTCACAACTAATTCTCTTGTACCCATGGCTCTCCGGGCCATCTTCGCTCACTCGGCGGTATTCACAATTAATTCTCTTGTACCCATGGCTCTCCGGGCCATCTTCGCTCACTCGGCGGTATTCACAATTAATTCTCTTGTACCCATGGCTCTCCGGGCCATCTTCGCTCACTCGGCGGTATTCACAATTAATTCTCTTGTACCCATGGCTCTTCGGGCCATCTTCGCTCACTCGGCGGTATTCACAATTAATTCTCTTGTACCCATGGCTCTCCGGGCCATCCCCGCTCACCAGGCGCTATTATAATACCCGAAGAAAAACAAACGGAGTAAAACGAGGTAAAAAAAGAAATAAACAATAGGAACAATAAGACAAAAGAAAAATAGGCTGCGAATAGAGCTAAACGAGCTGTAAAAACTACAATGAAAGAACCCCTAGGGACACAAAAACGCTCGATATTAAAAACAAAAGATGCCGAGAACGAAACAAGAAAAACTAAACGAGCCCTAACAAACAAAGGAATAAAACTGCTAAGAAGCGTAAGAAAAAACACCAAACGAATATGTACATGACAAGGAAAGCCAAAAGTAGCTGACTCAAAAACTTTGGCCGATAGTATTCTTCACGCAAAAATACGATACTGAGCAGCCTTTGAACTACCTTCACCGGTGGTATTCAACGTAAAAATATCCCACAGCGTAAAGCTGACTTCACCGGTGCACCCAATTGAAAAGTATCAACAGACTTCTCGCTAGAGCAAGGAAATCTACAATCAAATAAAACTATACAAACTGTGCTTGACGACTCGTGCTGCCAGCATTCACCAGTTCTGCGTCTGTTGAGGTATCATTAGCGTTTCGAGGAACTGCAGTTGTTCATCTTTCTGAAGTGAGTTATCTTCGCTGGTGGCGGTGGTGGACAGCAAAACCAAAACTCGACTTCTCGCGACGCTCCGAACGACGTTATGCAATAAGGCATGTATGTGGAGTTAATTTATACAGCTCCGTGCTAATTAATTATGCAGTGAGAATAGTATTACTTCCTTAACATTCTGCGAACTCAGACATTTCAACGGCTTGATGTGAAATTGCATGATTTTTCTCTGTCGTCAATCAAAACTAATCAGTCGGTACCTTTTATATATTTGACTGGCGGCAGTGAAAAATCAAATTCCAACGGGCAACTCGCAACTACCGGGTTCGCAGAATATTGAGAATCGCGGTAATTTTCATTTTTTTTTTCCGAGTTGGTGTGTAATCAAGAAACACATTTTTGAAAGTGTACTGACCGTATTTGCTCGATATTAAATTTTTCGCGCCTGAAATGCGGCGCTTACTCGAGGGCAGCGCTTATTCGGGGGCGGCGCTTATTCGAGGAAATACGGTAAGCTTGTTTGCAAGCCTATACTTGGCACCATGTGTTATGAGTAGTGCCTGTTAGGTCTCTCCCTAAACTTTCTTCGAGGGTTTCTCCGGATTCTCTCAGTTTTCCTTCCTCCACAAACTTAAAAACTAAATTACAATTCGATTTATGAGTTAGCCATGCCTTGAATTTAATTTAATCATCCCTGAGGTTGTTTGAGGGTTCATTGAAATTAAGTTACGTTTTGAAAACATCTACGGAAATTTTTATAAAATAGCTGTCATAAATCTCGCTTACTGATTGGTTGGGAGCGCGTGCATTATGAGAGCACACAGCACGCGCGCGCACTTCCTATTTCCTCATTCGTATCTTCCAAAAACCCGTTATAAAGCATTTTGGCTTTGTCAAAACACTCGAGAAGTA
This sequence comes from Anthopleura xanthogrammica, assembly GCA_964019055.1. NCBI lineage: Eukaryota > Metazoa > Cnidaria > Anthozoa > Actiniaria > Actiniidae > Anthopleura > Anthopleura xanthogrammica. The sequence goes on along the minus strand of OZ025218.1, from coordinate 8,093,392 downwards.
TTGAGAAGCTGCTCCGCTACACGTCGTGCTTCCCTAACACTTCTCTCGTGTTCTGCCAATCCCCGCGTTCTTTATAATTGCGCGCGCGCGTTTTTTATTTCTTCATTACACTAGTGCATAGGTTATACACCAATGATTGCCCATCCAGCCGATCGGAGAAAAAAAAAATAGCTAATCAGATTTGAAACAAATTTGCAATGCTGAAGCCAGAAGACTCCGGAAACGGTAAATCCTTTAGTTTATTTTCCCACTAAATGATTAATATCATGCTAATTTTCTACAAAATATCAATAACATCTCCTGAAAATCTAGATATATCTCAGACATAAATGTTTGTAAGCCGATTATCGCAAGCTTCCGGACACCTTAGTCTTGCAGTGACGTCATTTGTACGTCACTATTTCAGATCAGCTGGATACACTGGTGCAGGTGGAAAGCGATAGTCTTCTCTTTCTCGCCGCCATCCATGCCCTATACTCCCCTGGACCCCCCACACCCATTCCCTTCCCAATTATTGCCTCAGGCTACAACATTAAGAGAATGTTCACTCGGTATAAGCCAGTTCAAAGTTTAAGAATCGTTTTCAGTGCGCATGCGATTTTATCCCGAATTTCTCACCTTCTTGTGTTTAAACCTTCTTTTGTTTTTAACTAAACAAAAGAAGGTGGAAATTCGGGATAAAATCACACGCGTACTGAAAACGATTCTTAAACTTTGAATTGGCTTCCACTGAATGCTATAACATATCATCAAGGTTAATCTAATTACAGAAAACTCAAGCTTATTTACAGAATCATATTGAAAGCCTGTTCGCGATAAATGTGGTCTAATTCCTTTAAATGTTCAATAGATTACCACTTACTATTAAACTAAAGTATTACAAAGTGGTTTCCAGACAAATCAATTTGATAGATTCAATGCCTTCCTGGAGACTTCGTGACAGAAAAGGGTGGTATGGAAGTCACACAGACTAAGTGCTGGGTAATGGAAGATTGATTCATTTTTCAATAACTCCCAATTTTTTTTCGCATCAAACCAAATTTTATCTTCACTTTCAGTTCCAGTAAATAATGGGCTATCTTTTGAGTATATTTTCTTAATTATGAAATAATTCATTGAAAAATAACCCCAACGTAGACATTGAATATGCGGTCATTCCAGCCCATTCAGCACCTAATTGATAGAGTGATAGACTGTGGATCAACAGTATTCATCACTGGGGA